>VYZX01000932.1:168594-225334 GCA_013401335.1 Brachypteracias leptosomus
AAACATAATTTTTAAACAGCATTTTCAAAGGCTTCAATCAAGTTTAAGATGACAATAAACATCTAAACAAGTTAGCAATCCCACTGGAAAAAGTCCTTATTAATTTGAAGTCTTGAATACTTCTGACCACACAAAACCTATCCATCTGCTGAATCAAAGACCTGGGGACATTTATTATGACAGCAGAAAATGTAGGACATCATCGTTCTACCATAGCAATTGTAATAATTCTTGGAAAGTAATCATTTAAAAATGATTACACAGTATTTTAATTTCACCTAAGTCTTTAAACATCAGGAACTTTTTCATGACCTGATGTTCTCAGAATCTGTCAACAAAAGGTTTTCTGTATAACAGATTTCTGAAATGAGGTCCAGGTATAACACATACCATTTCAGATTGATGAAGAATTTACGGATCTCTAAACATCAGAGCTTTAAACATAGGGTACTTGCCTTCTTGGATCAGAATCAGAATATTCAACAATTTGCAGGAGAAATTCCATACAATGCTAAATAGGCATAACACATTATTTTATTCCTAACTTTATTTATTGACAATTTATTTCCAGACTTAGAAAACTGAATAAACCACAGCTCTTTCCCCACAATGACCTCTGCATGTCCTGGGGCTCTTACCAATGGCTTGATCATAGTGCAGTAATAAAACTGGGACATCTTTCATTTATTTCTCTGCTTACTTACAGCAAAGTAGCTTCATCAGTAGGGAGCTCAGCATAGCCTAACCACCTCTGTAATTTTCTCACTTCTCAAGCAATGACAACGGCAGTGTAGGCACAGGTGCCAAAAGAAATGCATTAAGAATATGAAGTTTTGCAGAGGCTTCAGGCTCAGCTGTGCATGGCAGCCCTGGGGCCTCCATTCTAAAGATAAAATATTTCCTGAAAGACTGAAGAATATCAGCACGTGATTTTGTTCTTTCTATAACAAGAATAATACTTAATTTCATGCTTCCCTTTTCAAGTTCGGAAAAGCATGTAAGCCTTCACACATGCACACCATTTACTTTTGGCCTAAGTACAAACAAAGGAAATTTTAAATCAGAGGGTAAGTTTTTTCAAGTATTTTTCTACATATAAAGAAAAGTGATTGAAAGAAAATGGCAATTTAATCCCAGACATTACCAGCTGGCATCAGACATAAATTAAGATAATTACTTTTGGAACAGCAATAAATTTTTAGATTTTGGACAAGTTGGGTATCTATTCATATCACTGTGAATAACTGATCATCATTTTCATTATTTAGTCACAACATGAAGTGGACAGGAACTGGCACCCACCTACTAGACTGACAGTTTTTCTAAATATTTTATCAAGTAAGCAAACATGCCCTAAGCAACACTGCAAGAGAGTGATTGTTACCAGTATAACTGAAAGTAGTTCCTGTTTTGTCAAAAATTATCCAAATAATTTGAATGAATTCTAAAATCTGCATAGATTAAATGCAAATATCCTTTTTAAAAAAAATTATAAATTATTTTTTAAAGTCTTTGGATTTTCCTATTCAGTGGTTTCTCTCCTCACAAGGGCAGGTTTCACCACACCAAGGGAGAGTGATTAAATCCATCGCTTTGCATGAATTGAGAAATAACAAGGGGAAAATGCCAATAGAAATAAAAAGAAAAAAGTTCACTTGCTCATCTTTAACTTTGGGGAAGGTCCATATGAAACAAGGATGCTGTCAGTCAGGAATGTGAAATAAACGAAGTCATAAGATAGATGCTTTTTGACAGAAAACATACAGTTTTTATGGACAACAAATTTTATAACAAATTAAATTAAATACTGAAATGTGCCACTACGCATGCCATCTTAGTGCCATTTTCACTCATTGCAAATCTGATGGCTTGTAGATTGGTGGTTTTTTTTATTCTTTGATCTAAAAAGTCATAGTAAACATGCAAATGTCATACTAATCATTTTGGGAAATGAACTGTTATTTTTTCGTAATTAAATTTAGCCAATTCTGATTTTTAGCACTCCCCAAGGTTCTTTATTCCTTTAATGCACAGGGGCCTTATAACTATCATAAACCTTACACATGTAAGACATCTTTTAGGTCAAAGAATCTCAAACCAGACAGATTATAAACACATTCTCCTTATTTCCTTTGTGATGGGAGAAATACATTTATGTGTTCCAAGGACCACTGTGCAGCTACTATAATGTCCCGAATGCTTGAGTTTTTCTGCCAGTCTGCAGCAGTGCAATTCAGGGAAGTTCAAGAAGAGGCATCAGCAAGCTCTGCTGTATACTGTATGGGTCATCCTGAAAAGAAACCTGTTAGAAACACCTTTTATGGCACATGAGATACAACCTTCTCAGCTTAGATGAAAACAGACTCACAGGTGACAGGGAAAAAGATCATGGCAACCCCTATGAGGAAAAAAAAATAATTAAGAAATACTATGCTTTCTCTAGGCTGCAATCACACAGCTCTCTACTAAAGCTTACATAAATTAAACCAGATCTCTCTTTCCTAGCCGTCCAATCTCTTAAAGGTTGGAGTTTTCCCAGAGTCCATTTGTTCCATGTGAGTGAAATTATCACTGCCCAGAAAACTGCCAATATTTGGACACCAACATGTAAGATCTGAAGACTACCGAATGACATGAGGCAAATTACTCCAGGAGGTAGCCAGTGCCTGCTCCACACAGGCACAACAGGCACTGATTTGCAAGGCTATAACCAGCACTCTCTTAAAAACTTATCTCTTCTACAGGATTTGATCAATGTTAACTCAAACAATATTTATGATGGATATTGCATGTAACAACTAAAGCCATAAACCCCTCAAAACTATTATTGCCTAATGAATTATGTTAGACAAGCAAAGACAAAACCAGTTGTCGTATTAATTTAATATTGGAACAATTGCACTGTCATATTGCAGTATTTTGTCATATTACTTTCATGATATATCAAAAGCCCATGAATACTGGAAAAGTCATGCATCCATTGAATGATCAAGTGGTATGTCATTCATAGAGGACCAAATGTATCTGTGCAGTTTTTCACCTTTACTCAGTTGATTTCTCCCTCTCTCACACACACACACTCTCAAACATATTTGACACCACTTTGAAAGAACTCTGGTCTTTCAAATCTTCTTTGTTGTTCTTGATGGTATGGTGTGACAAGACCTCTCTTAGTCATTACAGTGAAAGCATCTTGTCTAAAAATTTTAAATTGCAAAATAAAACTTCCAGCGTTAGGAAGCCCCCCAGACACACTGAACTAAAAAAAGGAAGAAAGCAAAACATGTACAAGCAATGACCTAGACAAGAAACATATTATTTTGAGAAGTCTACAGCGAGGGGCAATGGGATGGCCACAACACTCCAATTCATGCTGGTGTTCATGCCCTTTCTCCCCCTTTGAAGCAGGCCAACACCCAATATACGTAAGTCATTTCATCCTAGTGAGGTTGGGAGTACCCAGCAAATGGCCAGTGTTCTGACATCCCCATGTATGATTCACATAAGCTATTTTGCTTACAAGCAACCTAAGGTTATGGTGTTCAAAAGCCACAATCTCATCTAGCGATTGATGAAGTGGTACACTTCTTCCCTCTCACCAGAACAAATAATAGCATTGGACTCCACCACTTTGATTAAAATAATACGACTTTATAATTCCACTATTAAATGAGGTTATAATTGACTAACAATGGTTTTTTTACCCTTAATCTGGTTAAAGCTGTACAATAATCTTGGAAGGAATGCTGCCTCTATGTAGTCTTCACGGGAAATTAATGCATATCATGAAACGTGGGCATTATAAAATATAACAGGTAAGACAATTAAAAAAAAAAATTGCGTCGCTAAGTCTAGCCCTGTGAATTTTGTAATATGACACCATCTACGAGTAATTTCAATCTTATAAATAGCTGTAGTTGGTGCTTTAGGTACTGCTTCAGCCTCCTACCTTAGTTATTTATGTCTCTGCTCTCCACAGCTTTTATTGCTAGAAAAAAGTTCTAACATCTAACCTAAACTTTTCTTTGCTTCAGGCTATTATTCCATGCTTCACCATCTTTTGAGAACAAATAATTCCCTTCCTTCATTTATATCATTACCTTGAAGTTATTTATAGCCTATGCCCATGTCCCTCAAGCTCTCTCTGTTATAGACTATAAATATACCTCCCTTAATCCCTCTTCATATGTTTTATCCTCTAGTATACGTAATCCTTTAGATCTGTAATATTTTATTTTTTTTTTTTGCGTTTTAAACTCTTTGGACCACAACTAGAGACAGTATTGCTAATGAGTGGTGAAGCAAAAGCACTTTGTTCATTCTAAATATGATCCCCTTATTCTGCTATAATTGTGAGCACACTAGTCAAGGTTGAAATGCATAAACTACCATAATTGCTCTAAAGTCCTGATATTTTCAAAACAAGTTGTTTTGAATTTAAAATTTCTAATGTTTTTCTGAGCTTAGAGATTAATCTTGTAAAAATTATTTTAGCCAAATGAGAGCCATGCATGTAAATGTAAAAGAAGAAAGGGAAAGAGATGTTTATTCCCCATATGTTCTCTCAGACACTATATCCTCCGTTAACAGACACAACTGAGCCAATTTGTGTTTAAATTTGACTTGTTTTATTCTCACAGATGTTTAGGGAACAAATCAAGTTTGATGCAAACTGACTTTGCAGGATGCTGTCAGGAGCTCTGAATTACAATTGCATGCATATTTTGAGACACAAAGGCATAAAAAGCTGTGACTCTTGGTACCAGTTAAGGATCAAGTCCACAGACTTATCTGGACTTGCAAAATGTCCTTCACAAGGTGTCTCACTGGAATTTGTCCTGGTCTGGCCTTTAGGTGAAGTTACAAGAACTCTGTCATTGATCAGAAACAGTTTTCAAGATAAAAAGCAGAAGGGAAATAAATAATCTTTTTGAATTTAAGAAAAGGTTGATAGTGCACTGAGGCAACAATAATTGCTATTTTAATAGAGGTCTGGAAAGAAGAATAATGGAAAAAAGATTGATTGGGTTAAAACCACAGATGAAACAAATCTTTTCAGGATATTTCATGGAAGGCTCTGAGGAATGCCAGAGTTCCTCATAAACCTTTGTAATTGGAAAACAAAACAGAACTCCTCTCTTATTTTTTGTATGTGCATGGTAATTTCTATTAGGAAGAATAAGTGGAATATACCTTACTGTGCTTCATTAACCTTAATATAACCTTAAAAACAGATGGCTGTCATTGCAGACAGCTCAGTGACAACATGTGGTCAATGTACAGCAAGATTCGAAAATGAAAACAGGAAGTACAGGAAGCAGGATAAAAATGAGTTTTCATATTCATCAATGAGGCTTTATCATCAAGAATATTCCAGTCCGATTATCCTATCTCAAAGGGAGCCATGTCAGAAACAGGAAAAGGCTAATTGGATTTAAGATGATTAAGAGCTTGGAAAGACTTCCATAAGTAGAAAGAGTCTGATTTTCATTTGCACTAAAACATTTATTTTTTTTTTTCGCATGGAACACATATTATTTATATGCACCTAAGCATCCATCCATCTATATTGGAAGAGGAAAACCATATTATAAATGAGAATTATTTGCATAACTACAGGCCTTCTGGGAAGTGCAAGTAAGGGTTATATAACAACAAAGTAGATTTAGTGAAGAAATGTGAGATTAATCTATACAGCCTTTCTCTTTTGCAGAAAGCAACTACTGTTTTCCGGGTAGGCTCTGTAATTGCATTCATGATCGTGAAGTTCAAACATTTGAACATGTTATCTAAGGAGAAAGCTGAGTTTTCTTCTCTCTGCTGAGGGTTTGGTCAATTAGTCAAATGCCAAGTCCTGACAGCTAGACACAACACATTATTTTCTTTATATATGTCACTAATACTTCTGGTTTTCCATTCTGTCTCACCAGGGGCACAGTCAGAGGCTGTCCCCAGTTCAGATGTACAGACTTCCAAAGCAAAGGAATAGCAAATAAAATATCTTTCTTTTCATATCTGGCATCTTCTACTTGGGGTGCTAGTATGGAGAGCACAGTTGCTTTGAAGGGTTCTGATCCAAAAAACATCTGCACTTTGTGCTGCCAGGCTCAGCATGGCCCAGTGCCAGCCATGAGAGTCAAATTGTGCCTTCAATGTGAAACTGCACTCAGTGAGAAAGAACAGCAACAACCATGACAACTACATGATCCTTTTGACCTGTGTTTACTATGTCAGCATATATGTTTACTATGTGATGCCATGTCAGCATCAGCTAGAGTTATTTTATGTCTTGTTTTACACAGGGGTGCATTTTACCAGTACCTAAGTAGCAACCAGAGAGCAGCATCACACAAACGAAAATTTTCCTCCCATAACTTGAATTCTATTGATTTCCAGGTTGTCTAGGAGGGATAAGAGCATACTGGAGCACTCACAGGTTACAAAAATAAAGGCGGGATTACGGTGGGAGTATGTCTGGCAAGACATTTTCTCCACAAAGAAACATTAAAAAAAGAATGAAGCAGAAGTTGAACGCAAGAGCCATGAAGGCTTTTCCTGGAGCAGACTCTTTACATGGCACAAAACCAGGACAAATATAGTTCAGAGGTGCAGGTGGCTACTGCTTCCAGTATGTTCAATTTTGGTGCAGGTTGCTGAAGCCAACACAGATATAATTTTCTACTTAATATGAAACAACACACATTTGTAGCTATTTTCCTTTCATATTAACAGACTAAATGTGCCCTATGGATGATGAAAGGTCATTACTTACAGCTTCATAGGGATGATATTAGGATAAATTTTACTTAATGGAAAAGTGCTATACAGTTAACTGGAGCTTAACAAGGTGCTAATTGGGTGTGAAATTTAAGCTCTGTCCTTTAAAAGTTGAGACGAGCAAGGGGTGTATTCTCTGGACGCAGATGATTTCCCAGGCAGTAGTTTGGTCTGTATTTGGGGCTACCTTATGCCATA
Source organism: Brachypteracias leptosomus (assembly GCA_013401335.1). NCBI lineage: Eukaryota > Metazoa > Chordata > Aves > Coraciiformes > Brachypteraciidae > Brachypteracias > Brachypteracias leptosomus. Next base: position 175,570 of record VYZX01000932.1, read on the forward strand.
GCTGAACTTGAGAGAAATGGTTGTGCTTCCTTTCCTCACTCATGGCCACTGCAACCCCAAGGATGATGCCCTCCTTCCTCACGCTGCAGCACATACATGGAGTGGCATGGGGAACTGGGGGGGCAAGTTTTAACAGGGGTCAGCTGTTCACTCCTTCAGTCCCAACGGACACATGAATACCATGTTTGTACAAGGGATGCGACTGTTCAGCGGAGGAATGAGAGCCCAGGACCAGGGAGAGGATGGGACCACTGCTCTTCCTTCCCAGCAATGCCAGCTGACATCTCTACAGACCTCCCTCACTCCTATGTAGTGAGGACATAGAAAACAAAGATAACAAAAAAAGGAGAAAGAGGAAAATGAAGAAAAGCATAGTCCAGATTTCTACACTCACTCACATCTTTCTGAATCTGAAGAACACTAAGATTTGTGTTGCTGCACTAAGATTGGCTGCTAAATGTTTTATAACCTGCCCTGCACCTGGAGCTCCCAGTCACTACCAGAACACACCTAGCAATAGTATTCCCTAGAGGGAACGACAAAAGCAGGTCCTTAAGAATGAGCTCCTGAGGTCTTTGGGAATAAACATGTGTTGCTACAGACCTCTTCATATTTGCAGAAGGAGGGCAGACAGACAGGGAGGTTTCGGGTCTGCAGGTGTAGGAAGACCACTTTGCTAAAGGCACTCATTCAAGCTTACCTGAACTAACTTGTGAAACTCAGCATTCCTAAAATTTTCAACAGGTGTTAATATAGCCATACCAAAACATCCCCAGCGAAGGGAGATGGAGAAAAACTGGTGATAAATCCATGCATATACATCTTCTGTAATTGTATATGCATACCAGTACATATGCATGACCAGTGACCAGAGAGAGGCATTCACTCTTGGACAAGGTTTGAGAATTTCAGTCCAAGGGTATTTTTTTCTGAATATTCCCATTTCTAACCATTTATTTCCTAAACAAAATAGCTGTGTCAGTATCCTTAATCACCTGGAGCATCATCATTACTTATATCAGCTGCATTAACATTCCTTCCTTATTTCTCTGCCTATAGCCCTTTTGACATTGTCATTTGTAATTTCCCTTCTTTCCCCAGTAAATTCTCCAGCTGTCCCATTATCGCCCTGTATGCATTGGCATGAGAGAAAAAAAAAAAGCCAACAAAACAGAAAATAAGCGAGGAGCTCAGAAAACTGCCTACTAGGTCAAGCAGAAAAGGCAAGACAGGGATGGTGCAAGTGGAACAGTGTTGGGAATTTATGGCAAAGCTCTGGTGAGATGGCTCTGCGGGTTCTCCAGGAAAGCTGAGCTACATTTGGGAGGGGGAGGGAGGTGGAATTGAGATTGTGAGATGCAGAAGTATTTGTAGTGTGCGCATGAACAGACAGTGTCCTACACCTCTCCCTCTCCCAAACAAATTGCTCATTCTCAGAGACAAAATGCCACAGAAAAATAGTCCGTACAATGGTGAGGAAAATCCCAAAATATTAGCTTACTGTGTGATTACAAGAGCAATACAGCCCTGGTTGTTTTTAACAACTTTTGTTGATTCTAAAACATTTCTACTTCCCCATGACTTCATTATGACTTTGGAGTTTCTTTTGACAGAAACTTCTCTCATCTCAGTTGAAGTTGATAGTTTTCATAACTCTTTTCACCTATATTTTTCCTCTGTTCATGGGCAGTTAGAACTGCACTTCAAACTCCCCTTGCTTCCACCTCCCACAGTTCTCTTGCATCTTCAGTGCCTTCCCCACCCTCCCTCACAACAGCGTTTTAACATAGGAAGTGCTTGCATAGCCCATCTCTGCTCTACTACTTCATTTACAAAATTCTCTTATATTTTCTTCAAACCTCTTTCCCTCCTGCTAGTCCTTCCCTCATACTCCTTGAAGAAACCTAGGTAAGACTTACTATTTCCTATGGAGCTCCTGCTATAATAACTATTGCTGATTCTTAAAAGAAACAATAGAGTAAAACTTTCTTCTTCTTCTGAAACAGACCCTGTAGGAAAACCAGTGACAGCAAAGAAAAGAATGCCAACTTTCTGACATGTGCGTGGGAATGAGTGGATCTGTCTTTGGAGCCTGGAACAGTTTTGAGCATATGCATGACACTGGTGAGTATCTACTGGACTCCTGAGGTAAAATGCTCTCCTTAATTTAGGTCCCACTAGATTTCAGCAGCTGCTGTGGAAGGATTTTTACGATGAGCATTTGAGGCATCTAAGTAATTTCTATATAGTTTTTCAACAATACATATCTACATGTAAAAGTAGATATGCTAATATAAAGACTCTAACTGATGGTTTTCCTTTTGCTGTTTCTTACACCATTCTGTGCCTCATATGATTTCTATCACTATTCATGTCAGCATGAAATCGTAAAAAAAAAAATCTAAGTATTTTATTTTATGTTTCTTGGTGATATTGTAATATGCATATTCTTTTATGCACTGTAGAACTTCAAGGTCAGATTCAAATGAGAATATCAAAAACTTGATAATCCTGCAGTTTTACTTCATTTGTATCCATAGGGAAAAGACTTCACAAGGCTTAGGAAAAGTACACGTTTTTCAATAGGGATGTTGATCTAGAGATCAAACAAGTAGATGAAGAGAACTAAGAACTTACTGTCTCTGCAAGAAAAGGAGTTGTGAGCAGGTAAATAAAATGCCATCACTAACATTTTACTAAACGCAAACAGGAGTACCAAACACCAAGAAGAGACTCTGTGTAAGATTAAGTGCTAACAGTCTGTTTTCCCTACTCCCTCTCACACTGTTACTGTGCAATACCAATAAGGTGGTGGCCTTGGGCACCAAGAGAGAAAAAGGAAACTTGGAGTAAGAACAGAACAATTGGGGGAAATGATCAAATTAACATTAAACTTCCTCCTTATTTCATTCCCGACTTCACTGAAATTGAATAGCAGCAGTTCCTCCCTGTGGCATGCATGCCTTCAACCACAGGGATCATGAAAGAGAACAATAGTCTTTGATTGTAAAAACATAATTCATTTTCAAAGAATTCACTCAGTTCCTTCTCCTGTCTCCCTTTGATGATACTCAGTTTCATTACTAGAAGGTATGTGTTATTGTTAGAATAAAGCATCCTGCATTTCAAGCACATTCATCCACAAAGGGCTTGGATTCTTGGAGCGCTCGTTGTGTTTGCATACTCCACAAGCTGGAAGGAGTTTACAACTGGGAGACACAAAACAAATAAAACAGATGAGTTGGCTATGCTCAGATTATCCTAAATGCCAATGTACCTTTACAGTCATTCACAGAGCTGCCGGCTTGACGAGAAGAAACGAGCTGCTTATTATATAATAGGAGTTAAACCAACACTCTATCATTCAACCACGCAAAGGCTTCCACTGACTTTGCAAGCCTTTCTACACCTGTAACATTTTAAAGTAGAACAAATCAGGTGTCCCCTGACTACACTCAGAATATGAACAAAGATAGAAACATGCTATTTATTTAGAGAAGAAAGGTAAAAAAAAAAAGATGGAGATCGTTAGATAATTATAATACATTAATATTTCACTCTTTTATAATTGCCAGCTTCCTGAGCAACAACTACAGTCAGAGGCTGCACTGATGCTGTGCTGAAGATCTGTCACTTTACCCTTCTTGCTGCTCTTTACTAAACTGTCACTAAAAGCTTACTCTTAGTGAAACACATGCAAGCAAAGATCCCAGTGAACTTCCTTAGGAAAAAATGTGCCTCACTTTGTTTTGGAATGACAGCTCTGCTTTAGGATTCAAATTTTTCTAGTGAGCAGAAATGTTTGTGAAGCAGCCATAGAGAACGGTTTGATAAAAATGTGTCAGTTTGCTGAAGCTTCTTGTTAAGGACCTAGAAGGCTAATTGAACAGACATTAGTTTTATGTAACAAAACCAGAGGGGTCCATTTTGGAGGAACTGTGTGCATATGTGACATGTTCATACTGAACATGGAGCTTGATGGTGCCAGCTCCTAAAAATAGCACCTGGTTATCCTTGTTCTCATCAGCAACCACAGCCCCATCTTCTCTGTCATTCGGTGCATCAATCTGGCAACCCTAACCCTCCTCCAGAAGAGATAGGAGTGGTGGGTGCCCTGAGGTACCTCGTTTTAGTAGAAGCAGGGGAGATGAAGAGGATGTTTGCATCTGCTGCAAGCACACATTTTAAACAATATCCCTGCTCCTCAGCAGGCAGTTATCATGTTGTTTTGGCAGCAGGAAGGAATCTGTGGTTTTTCTTGAATGCTGCTCTTCTTTATTTAAACTACCAGAAATAAAGCAAAAATGACAGAATGCTCTGTCTATAAATAATCATTCCGGTGTACAGTTATATTAGGAGGTAACTCAGATGGCATGATAACGCCTAACAGGCTAATCTTAGACCTGTAATGCCATAAGATGAAAATAACTAGGCTAAGAATAACTGACCCAGAGGAGTCCGCCTGTTAAAGAGATCCACAGAATAGGGCGCTTTAGATTTTCATGTGTTTAACAATAATATCTGCCAATTAGTTCCTCTACAATATTTTGGATTGTACCCACCATATGAAAAACCCACCTACAAAAGTAATTGGGAAAGGTTAACGTGCAATGAAACCTGAAACCTTCCCGATCATCTAAACCAAAACCTGAAATTAATGTGTATACAGACATAGGTTTGCAGGCTATCTATCCATCCTGCTTCCTCACAGCTTTTGCTTTCTATGCAAAGATTGTGCAGAAGAAGGGGGCCAGGCAGTCGGTACAGAAACAGGCCTGATTAAAGCTCTGGTAGTAGGAAGAGTTACAGGCGTTTCTGATATCCAGTGCAAACCTTAATGAACTAAATGGACATAGTTTTATAGGAGGGAAGACTCTGACTGAAACTGTGCATTTGAAAGCAGTGCAAACCAATAGCTGTTATGAAACTGAACAGCTGAATAAATGGCTGATAATGGCCATAATAAATGGCTGAAGTAAGAAGCTCTTTTCCAGTAAAGTGATGTAATTCAACACACCTAAGAGAGGGGAGCTGGTGTCTTACTGCCAGCACAAGTGAACCTCTGTATTAAATGCAGTGTTTAAAGGTATAAGGAAAGATGCTCAGAGTTTTTGAAATTATGTTATGCATTCTTTTTTATTTACTTTCCAGCTTTTGAAGCTTGCTATTCTTGTCAATCTTGTATATTGAAATTCTTATTCTAGGCTTTTCCCACAACCTATAAATATATCTTCTAATACAAAGTCAGACTGTCAGGTAATCACACGGGTCCAGAAGCTGGGACTTTAATAGGAAAAAAAAAAAAGAAAGAAAAAGCCATGTTACAGCATTAGAGGACATATCAAGTTGGCAACATTGGTGGGTACTCAATGTCTTCTCAATAACATAAAACAGGAAAAGCAATTTCGCTCCATTTTACGACATTCTTTGTTCAACTGTATTTATAACCAATGCCTTGTTCAGCATACATTACTGGGCAGAGCCTCTACTCAAAATCATTGAGGTTTTAAGTACATAAGACCTGCAAGAAAATGTTGTTTGTCTCTTCCCATTGTATTAATTGTTAAGGCTAAGGCCTTACTCTTCTGTAACAATTACTTCAAATACTTCAGCTACTACTACGAAGTAGTAGATTTTTTTTCTACCTAGCCTTTACAGCAGGCATTGAAAAAGCCTCTATGGCTATTATCCAGAACCTCCTTGAACTGAATTTTTGCACTCAATTTTTTTCATTACTCTGAACAGTAATGAAAAGAGTAACCATTTCACAAAGTAAAAGCTCAGCATTATCTTTCCTCGCTTGCTCTGAAGAGTTATTGCCTGAGATATCACATATGCAACGTTTTGTATCTGTAAGAAGTTTACATTACCTGATTCAGATATGCAAATATGTCAAATTTTTCATATTATCAGAGCAAACCTTTAAATTATTTGCTTTCTGCAATCTCCCCGTGGGAACAGTTGAGCAGGTGAAAGTTTTGTTTAACCAGAAAAAAAACAGGAGAGCAAATACCAAAGAATTTTCCCTGAAGGCAATATAAATGAAAGCGTACAAAAGTGTACATATGGTCACATGACCACACGATAGATCCAACATACGAGATAAATGTTGCACATCGGGGTTTACTGAGGAAAGACAGCTCATGAAGACCTGTCAACCCACATACAACATGATGTGTGTAGCATTGATTCTGTCATTTATATTCAAGTGACACAGCTTGAACTTCCTGACTAGTGCAGAGAATAAAATACTGCGACTACATTCACTTACTACATTTATGAAATTGCAGGTGTTTTGCAAGCCTGTAGGTAGATTAAGTCAATCAATTTAATCATTCTGAATCATTATATTCCCTTTAGAATAGTTTTGCTCTGTAGATTCCTGAGCCTGACAGGTATCATTTTCTGTATTTCACAGAAGGGTTAGCTGACGTAAGCAGGATTGCGTAACTTGCTCAGGTCACCTGTCAACTCAGTGACAAGCCGATGCTTTAAGCTCAAGATCTCCTTGAACTCTTGATTTTTCAACAACTTGGGGCAGGAAGTGAGGATGCCTGATCCAATAAAAGCCCAGGTGGAATTCAGGCAGGCCAGTGCAAGGCTGTGTGTCAAAGTATGAAAAGCCAGGCAAGCACAACAACCTTGCCCTTTGGAAAAACAGCACAATGTATTAAATCACCAGAAGTTAATGACCTCAGCATTACTTCTTAAAGTCCCATGTCTACAGATATCTCAGCTGGATAGGTTCCTCCTTCTCCTTCGTACAACTGAGATGCATTTGAGTAATGTAGCCTTGCATTCGCTATTTAATGAGTACATTTTTATAAGCATTCTTGCCACAGACTGTGCTGCACCAAATGTTTTTTTTCAAGGACGTATAGTGTATTACTATAATCAATGATGTGAGAGGCCAGCTGAATGCTTGGGTCCACTATGGCACTGCATACACATGGAAGTTGAGACTTTTGAGGTAAAATAAAAGCAACAACATAGTTAAAAAATAGTTCCAGCTAAATAAGATGCTTTAGACTCCAGATTTGTTTTTTAAATTGTTAAACTAAAATAATTATGGTATCATATAAGAATACATCAGCATCATTTTCTTCAACAAAGATGCACAGCACTTACTGCTGCGTTTTAGAGCAACAGTACCATATGGGAGAATCTAGTTCAGACTTTTCAAGATAGCTGAAACTGCTCTCTGCAGTAAGGTGTAGGTGTCTGCAAATTACACAGCTTCTTGAGTCAGTGCCGATCTAGATTGCTCCATTCATAATTAGACTTTTGATTGGTACCTATCCAGATCATCTCATTCATAGTATGATTTACAAGCAGGGATGGAGACAGACAGGCAAAGCAGTAACTGAGGGAATACCAGGAGTACTGCTTCACATGACAGAAGTATTTCCTATGCCTGCTATTGTCAGAAATTCCTTAGACAGTTTCCTTTACAAATACATATCCATTGGCCATTGAATCTGTCCTCTTTGGAGATGGCTCCAGTCCAGTTTAGTGTCAGAGTTGTGTAACACACACCCATTGCATCTGGAAGCTAGCAAATCTAAAAATCCATTGATTGTTTAAGTTGTGCTTGCTTCCAAGACTTCAAGAATATCAAGGGTGAAGAGTAAATGTTCAGAGATCTGCATTTTTCTTAAATATATGCAATTTTTTATCCTGAGCAAAAGTCATATACGTGTCAGTGAAGATAACTTTAAAGTAAGGACACTGCAATAATCACAATTAAAATAACTGATTCCAGCTACTCCAAATACTAGAGAACATTGTCATACCCTCGCTATTTCTTTCTCCCCTACATACAGCATAGAGGGAGACATTACCTGAAATGTTACCCTGAACTTGAGGGAACTGAAGGTAGTTGACAGCAGCATCAGGCTTTGGGGCTTCATGCAACATGAATTAAACTGCAGACTATGTACAATGTCAACTACTTGTAGTCCACTTGTGTATTTTAAAGGCCAACAGAAATACTGAGGAGCATTTTGTGTTCTACAGAATATATATTTAAACATCTTTTATCCGGATAAAGTTCCTGACTAAGTTGGTTCTGGTTTAAGTTTAAAAACCCCCTCTATTCCACTTGGTACTACATGTGAAACTGTATATGTTATATAGGCCTAATGTAATATCAGATAAAAATCAACTGTTACCTGATATTCTTGTCTCCAGTGAAGAAAAGCAGAGCTATAAACTTACAGAAAATTACCTCCCGTTCTTGTGTTCCAAATGAGAAAATTGCTATTACTGAAGCAACATTAGCTGGCAGTTACAAGTTAGCATAGTGAGCTAAAAAAACGGATTTTCACTTGTGTACAGCTAACATCAACTACACCTAGTATTTAAAAAAAGCCTAAAAGAAGGGAGGGGAAGCAGTCATCTCTTTGACCAAAACAAAAGAACTGGACACCTGCTGAGTTGTTCAGAAAAAAAGAAAAGCAGTAGTTCTTGAACAACAGGTTGACACTGTAGATGGCTTTGCAGAACTGTAACACTTTGAAATTCTGCATTTACCCTGTCTTTGCTACAGCTTTGTTGCTGGTATTTGGGAGAAAGTCTTTCACCTGACTTCTGTCCTTGACAAAAGGAACTGTAACTGGTGATCAACATGGCTTCTAAGAAGTTAGAGAAACAGTAAATTCTTCAAAAGATCCAAAAAGAAATGAGCCAATCCAGCAGCTTTATAAAGGAATTGAAAAATTGCCAATCTTAAGTATTACCATTTAGAAGTCTCCATTTCCCTTAGATATTCTCATTATCTTAACCTGCACATAATAGTTTTTCAATCTCTCATTCAGTCCATAATCATTAGGAGGTATCCTTGGCTTTCTATATTGAAAAACAATCTTAAGGTTAAGACATATCTAAGTCTTTTCTAACAGGAAAGATATTACCATTTCACACAACCTCTCACAATTTCTTTTCATATCTGAAACTAAAAGTCTGCTATAAAATTGCATGTAAGAAAGAAACACAAGTAAAACTTTAAGTTCTTTTTCTATAAAGCAAGAAAAGAAACAGTATTTAAATAAACAAACATGGGCTCAACAAGTGTATCAAAACACGTGAAGAGAGCCATGGTCTACACACAATCTTGAAAACAGAGAAGCATGGACAAGATTTGTGAAAGGGAAAAAGGAAAGGGGGCAAAGGAAAGGGGGCAAAGGAAAGGGGGCNGTGCATGATTATATAGAAAGGAATCAATCTTAGAACTTTTTTTTGCAGTTCCTTTGTTCTGTGAAAAATCACAAAAAGGTCAATAACTTAGGTAAGGCCAGGACAAGCAACTTGTTTCCTAATATAGAAAGTGTTCTCTAATAGTTCATATCAAAAAAACATAAAAAGAAAAAGGGAGGTAAACTTAAGATTAAAGTATGTGTAAACAATTCACTCTGCATTCTACATCTAGGTCTTCTATAAAGCCAACTTTATGGAAAACAGTCAGAAACCTAGGATTAAAAAGATATAAACCAGAACATTGTGCTTCAAAAGAAAAATTTTCAGCCTTTTTTGTCTTATCAAACAGAACTGGAATTCACAGAGTTTAAGAGACAGGGGGCAAGAGTAATCTGAAATTTTCACTTTTTTAGTCTATCTACATTGACAATTTATTTGAATGGTAACGGTTTTTCCAACTTAATTCATCCTCAGTACATCATTTGCAGGTCTCAAACATAGCAAAGAAACTAGAAAACACAAGGATAGCTTCAAATGTATGAGGGAACATCCAGTGTTCTTTCAGAGCAGCTTTGAAATACCTTCATTAAAAAACACATCCAATTTACATCTCACTGAGTCATTACATATGACTACCATTGCCAGGTTCACAAATATTTTTAAAGTAACAAAAGAAGCCATGCATGTTAAAGACATTTTAAAGTAAAACTGTAATGAAAAGAGAAAGTGATTAGCATTAAACTCCCTCTGTATGCAAGCTGGAGAAAAGGAAACTCACAGAAAGACCAAATCCTGTTTACAATAGACATATGACCAGAAATGCCTATGAGGAACTCTAACTGCAGCCTCCTGACAAGGTCTGTTTGAGGTAGCCTCTCTCTGTGAATAAGCCTGTACCATGAGCCCTATTTTGCAACCAGGCAACAAAACAAACAAGGAATCCCAAACTAGATTTTGGTTGTGAACGTTTTGCTCTGGCTGCAAAGCAGCAGACTGAAGGAGACAAACTCCCTGCAAAAGCAGCAGCTGCTATCTAACATACTACCGTAATTATTTACCAACAGCTTACATAAAGCCCACAAAAACAAAGTCACTTCTTTAAAGGAAGGGTGTTTTCTTGTCATGCTAGGCTGTATTTTCCCAGTCAGCCACTGAAGTCTGAGGTACGGAGCTGTCTCTTACCTGAGCTGATCATACTGTGCATTCGTTGCTGAGCCAAGAGCTGTTCTCGTCCAGAAACCCCATCTGAGGAAAAACACGATTCACTCTCGTAAATTGTCTGCAGCATATTCCAACTGGTCTGCACTTCAGCTACATGAGAGATTCATCACTGCACTTGCACAGGGGCGTCGGGCACAACCCTCTGCGGTCCTACCTCCTCCAGCGAGGGTTGTAAGATAATATGCTTCGGCAATTAGCAATGTTTAAGCATTTGCACAAGTATCTATCGGGAGAGGGAGAAAACCCCAAATCCACTCTGGGCAGCCCCCGCCTGCTGGAAGGGAGCCGGGAGCGTGCGGGGGGCTGAGCCGCCGAGTTTGAGCAGTTGTGTTCGGGCAGCCAACAGCAGGTGGAAGAAGAAATGAAGAAATATCTCTGTGCTTCGGCTTTCTGGTAGGGTGGGGGGGAATACAGCCTCTTAAAAACCACCAAACGGAATAAGCCCCCTTTCTAGGGAGCGGGAGTCCCCGGGGGGTTAGTCTGGATTACCCCAGCCCGCACCGGAGCTGCTGTCCCCGCGCCCCTCTCCTCTCCCAGTCCCGCTCTCCCCGGCCGGGCGAAGTTGGCGGGAGCAGCAGCGATAACTCATTTGCATTTGAATCGACACCCGCGTGGCCCAGCGGCGGCAGAAATAGAACAATGGCCGGCCTGAGCCAAAAATAGGTCAAGCATGGCCGGGTGATTGGAGCCTGCATTAATGCGTTTAAAAATACCACAGCAAACACAGCTGTCCGGTCCCTGTCTTTCAAACCGCCGGCCCGGCCTCGAGTGCCGTTAACCCCTTCCCCCTGCCCAGCCCGTTTCGGTGGGGCCAAGCCAGACAGCGGGGCAGGAATGCTCCCCGCCCGGGACTCGCACCCCTCTCCCTCCTCTCCCTCCCCTGGGGAGTGTTTTGTGAAAAGCGAGCAAAACGCCGCGGCCTCTGTATCAGTCCTAAAATAACAGCGGGAGGTTGTGCTGGCAGTGTGGTTTCTGCCTCGCCCACGCGCAGCCATCCTGCTGGTCTATTTTTTGCTGCCCGTTTCTCTGGCTACGCCGTGGTTGCCTTTGGTGGGGGAGCCGGGCTGCTGCCTGCTCCCCGCAGGACCTGCCGCCACCTCGGGAGAGGCCATTGCTCAAGTTAATCGGGTTGGAAGGGAGCAGAAGGCAGATGTTAATGAGGAACCAGGTTTAGCGCATGCAGTTATAAGCAGCCTTTCCATATTTAGCATGCTTGATATAATTCTTATAGTAAGTCACCCGTTGTAGCACAGCATATTAGACACGCTTACCAGCTACGTACTATTTGGTTGACTCGCTAAAATTTGGAAAGCGGCTGAGCAGCTCACATTTATATTTAGAAGCATTAGGCCATTTGTGTGGCGTCTTTCTCAGTTTTACAAGATGATGTGGTTTCAGAAGAGCAGTGTTAGTGTAGCAGACAAGAGCACCATGCTCCTCTGTGTCTTGGCAGGTTTCACACATGCTGTGTGATGCTTATTTTTCATAATATTTTAAAAGTTGTGTGTCTTGTTTGCTGATTAATAAACCTGCGTGTAGGTAAGTTTCATTTTACTGTTACAGATGGTACTTTACTCCTCTGGGTCCCGCTCTGCCTTACAGCACTTGTTACACAAGTGACCAAAGCCCGTCACTACCTACATACATGATACAACAGCCTGACCACTCAACTACCAAAATTACAGGTCCCCTTCCATGTCTCTGCACCAGGGGAGCAACAATGGCCACAGAGGTGTCATTCCTCACTGTAAACAGAGGTCGTCTCAGAGCTTTCTAGAAATCCACCAAATACTCAACTATTTCCAGCATTTTTTGCTTCTGAAGACACAAGATACTGCCCAATACTTGAGACTCGGTTCTGCCTTTTGACAAAGGATCATCTGTCTGCTCTTTAACTAACACAACAGGTTGTAGCCAAGGGCAATACTTTTATTTTAAACTTCTCACAATTGTGTTACTGAAGAAGAGATTCACAATAACAAAGTGCTGTGACACTCCTGTGGTGTTTGGATACTTAATGGCACCTGGGAGGTCTGTTGCTCAAGTCTCCTCCATCATTCCAAACCTTCCCTTCCTCGATGTGCCAAATGACCTGGTCCTGCTGAGAGTTAGGATCTGTCCCCTGGACAGACTGAAATTGCAGCAACTGACAAAGGGGTTTTCCCTACAGGATCCTCAAGTTAGCACATATTGCTGCTTGACAACTCCACCACCACTACCCTTGCATACTCTCTTCCGTCTCCCCAGTTTTCCCCAGGAGCACTCCTCCCAGGGAAGTGGTGAAGCTCTGCAGATGACACACTCAGTTGTGCAGAGGGGCAGAGACACAGACAGTGGCAGCACAGCCACAGGTAGAGTGTTACCATTCAAGGCAGGGGATGAGCACCACATAGAGCCTTGCACTATTGACACCTGGCAATGTGGTATCATGAACATTTTCTCTTGAAACTAAAAATGCTCAAATGTTCTGTGGGAATTACATGACACCTTCATGGTACAGGGCAAAAGACGTTTAATGTGAGTGCAAGGGGGATCACCAGTAGACACAGAAACCTTCTCTAATGCAGAAGAAGCTTTTTATAGACAGAAGTAAATAAAAAAGTGAAATTGCTTTTGCCCTTGAGCCAACCAGAACATGACCCTGTTTAATGATTCAGCGCCTCAAAATAATCAAGTCTTGTGTTACAGGGAAACACTGGAAGGATAAGATAAAAACAGGTCAGAACATGGAAAATTGTGGAGCGTGGGATCCTGGTGTTAGGTACCCATACATGTTTGTAACTTCCTATATATGCACCTGCATTTTTAAAGATAGCATTCACAGCTCTGACTTCAAACTTCAGTAACTAAATAAAAGCAAACTATATTCGAGAGCAGAAAATGTACAATCAGATATTTAGCTGCAAATGCTCTTAATTTTGGCATATATATTTTATATTGACAGGCACACAAACTATCCTATGTTAGCTAATTCACAGTCCATAATAAATACAGCATTGTGCTTTACATTTTAGGTGATATATAAAAATTGTATCAAAATATTTTACTTATGAAGTCAGTTACCCCAAATGTAGGGCTTTTACAAGCTGAATTCTTCCAACTTGCTTTGACGTATTATGGGTCTACTTTGGTACACACTTAGCTTTAAAACCTGTGTGTAAATCCATCCCTTTTCAACATAATATTTAAGCACATGCTCAAATTCTATTGATCATAATAGAATTTAAGCACATAGTTAAACACTTTGCTGAGTCAGCCTAGCATTTAAAAGCATGATCGCATGAGTTTAAATAGCTCCTTTAGAGTCCCACAGGGAAAGGATAAAGGGTTCATGCCTTAAGAAAATCTGGGTTTTATTTTTAAAGCTATGGATATTATAAGGTGACATTTTCATACAGGAACATGAGGGGTTTTGTCCTGTTTTTCCAAATGCATTTCCTAAACTTGGAGAACTTTAATGACACTGGAGGTAAGAGCAAACTGTTGAAATTATTTAGTGCTGCTGAGGTGACTCTAAATGCAATCAGCAACTTTATAGAAAATGTAAGGCATGTTAGTAGCACTAAGATCTCATTACAAGAGTTTCACAATGTGTTTCTCTTATTTTCCTCCTGAGTTGTTAAATAAATATCAGGAAATTAAATCTGGAAGCCACATTACTGCAACATTAAGACCAAGAAATTAAGCACTCAAATTAGAAAGAGCTAAGATTTCTACTGTATTATTAACTGCAACATTATAATTAAGTAGACCTTTTCTTACTTTCCTTTTTAAGCACAAATAGTGCATTATGGGTTGTTTTTAACATATCCTGTTTCTCACTCACGTTATTCTGGAGCAAAGCTTTCATTAACGTTAATAGCTTAGTTTCAGCTTTTGCTATTTTCTTACTTGTAAATGAATTCCTGCATGGATTTTTCTACCATATTGCTCAATTGTATCATAGAAATATTAAATAGAAAATTAAATAAAGAGATGTTCTCTAGCTTCTAGTCATATGCTTGCACAAGGATATTGCAGTCTTACAGGTGTCCCATTCAACCTTCCTCCAGCCCCTTTGTCATTTGACAAGTGAAAACACAGCAAGTACAAACATGCACCAATATCAAACACGGCATAAACAAGTTGGAGTTAAATTAAGCTTGCATGGGTAGTATTAATTCTGGCCTATTTCAGTACCAAAGGTTTGAGTTCTAATCTCTGCAGCCTAAAGAGTTCCTATTTTTTGTATATCTAATCACTGGGATTAAAAAAGAGAAAAAAATTAACTATTGTATAGAACAGATGTTTCTGTAGCCACAGTTCATTAGATACCATTAGTACCATGTGAAACCCAAACATCCAGCATAAATTAGTACAGCTTATGCTAGAGGATTAACTAGGTTAACTAACAGCAGAAGACTATTACCACAGAGAAGCAGAAGGTTTGGAAGCAGAAAGAAATCAGGGGAGATGCTCAAGTGGTCTGGTTTTACTCCCTCCTGGAAGTAAGGAACCGTATTCCAAGCCCCTGGGGGAGTTAACATGGATCACTAAATCCCCGTACTCTGGTTGGAGAGATGTAGTGAGACAATGTCTCTGGCCAGTTTTCTGTGTAACAAGCCTGTGCAGGAATACTTGCTGGTTTTTCTTTGCAGTGCCATGAAACCACATGATGAGCAGTGAGGAAAAAACCTGTTATTCTAAATGTGTTTAAGCTCAATTCAAGCTTCAAAGGAATTTTTCTGAGACAAAGGAAGGCATATCTGTAGCTTTAGGGGATTTTGTAACAAACAATGGGAGAATAAAACTTTGTAAAGTTTTGAGGATAAGGAGCACTAGGCTGGATAAATGTATGGGTCTCTGCCATCTCTCATATAACAATACAGCCAGCCTCTCCTCTTTCTCATGCAAATTAGCTCAGGGTTTTTAGAACTAGCTGATGACTTATCACTTCTTTCTCCACTTAAAATATGCCTTTCCATTCACATAAATAAGTCTACTAGAAATTAAGTCCCAGATCCAGGACAACACCTCAACAACACATAGTTGATTATAAGCACGAGGTTTATGTTAAGCGTATGCGTAAGGGCTTCATAAATTCAAAGGTGCTTTCCTGAATCACAAAGCTCAAGTAATTTAAAAAAAAAAAACACACACAGAGAGCTATCAAATAAATAATATTCAGGTTAGGAAATACATACACAATTCAATTGTTCTGCTGACACAGTAATTTATCAGGTTGGAACTAAAATCTCCATATTTTGCAGCAAGACTGAGGTAAATTGCATACAAACAACACAAGCAATGTAACCAAAAGCAAAGTCAGACAAATAAATGCCTCAGACTAGCAAAGCACCTCACCTCTTTTATGCCATTAACAAGGCAAGTAGAGATACGAGCAACATGAGAGTTACTGGGTCTGCCACAGTTATGCCCAGCTTTCTTACACAGACATTAGTGCATACGTGCGCTGCATCTGCCATGTCTAGATCCACCAGACACACCTGGATGGATAAAGGAATCCTAGAGCACATCACCTGTGACAGCTTGCAATACGCTCAGTGTACTTCAGGCATTTCAAGCTTGTTGCACATCTACTAAGCAGATAATCTGTGCCTTCAGGCAGTGTTTTGCACAGGATTTCCTGATGCCAGGTAGTCTGGCAGGCCAGATCAACCGGCCTGGACATTGAGAGTTCCTGGACAACAGTCTGCTAAGACCTTATGGCTGGAGAACCGATAGGAACACCATCTCTATCTTGTAATATATGCCCGCGTTTAAGTGCTTTTTTGGATTTAAGCCAAAAAATGTAGGCCACGCTTGCTGTCTGGATAACTGCATTGTGAAAACCAATGTCTGTGCAAAGGATCTAGGATCACAGCAGAAGACAGCCAACTAAGTATGAGCTCCTAGGATTACACTGGGACAAAAGAGGCTAATAAAATCTTTGGATATATGAACAAGGTTATATTGAGTAACAGAGTGAGGTGATATGTATATACCAAAAATAATACTTTGGGATTCAGTAACTTCTTCCAGTATATATACTGGAAAAAGAATGCTGAAAAACTGAGGATGAATAGACACAAGCTAAAAACAGATTTGGAAAACCATTGGAAACTCAGGAAGACCTGAGATACTAAGTTTACTGAAGAAGTTCAGGAGTGGTTTGGCATCATCTATATATATACAGGGCAAGATGTCCAGTGGTATAACCAAATGCTCTTTAAGAAACAAGGCTTTAAGATAAATCCATTGATTAGAAAAATTCAAGCCAGAAGTGGGCATACATTTTAAACCTGTTTTAATCACTGCAGCAACTTACAAATGAACTTTACATCAATAGTGGCCCTGTCTCTGGAAAGAAATCTCTAACACTTCTATAGAAAAAACTTAAGGCAGGTTTTGTTGTAGGACTCCCAAGTTAGACAGGTCAGACCTTGTGATCATTGAGGTACCTCCAAAGCTACTAAGAACTACTAACAATGATTGCTTAACTGATAGGAATAAGAAGAACTAAAAGGACTAATTATTCCTACATCAGAAACAGTTTTCTTCATTTAAATCACTCATTCCTGAAAAGCAGAGGTGGGGTTTTTGTATTTTTTTTTTAATCCAAAATATGTTTGTTTATTTCTCTGTGAGATTTGATAATTTTTACAAAAGTAGTACAATGGAGTGCACTGCAAACATCTTGGGAAAAAAGTCTGTGAGAAAAAAACCCCCAACAAACCAAAGTGTTTGCTTTGTTTTGTTATTAAAAGCTGTCCTTTTAAGTCAAATAATTAGATGTCAAAAGCAGGGTCTTTCTGAATTCAGGCTTCAGTTCATGGAGCAACAAGGTGGCTTTACATAATATGTTACAACCACACTATAAAGTAGTAGATTTATAGTAGAGAGATACTTATGTAGATTGGGTCAACAATCATTCTGTTGGATTTTGAAGCAAGTAAGAAATTTTCCCAAATATCAAACAATATATATAGTTAGAGAACTGCCACTACAAGCCATTGGAATCTTGCCCAAGAAACATACTTTACAGAAAGCAATAAAAAGGGCCTTCTTTAATGTGTAGGCCAAGGAATGGATGCTAGACCATGTGCTGGGCTGTGGGAACACACCAGTCTCTGCCACTGCACTGCGTGCTGGGATGTCCTTTCTCTTCCAGCTCCTCCATCCCTCACAGGGGAGCATTCAAGCACAGGGAGAAACAGCGTTACATCCACAAACATGCCTCTGGGAGCAGCAACAAATTGACTGCTACTATGCTGTGAACAGGTCACATCTCATGCTGGTCAATAATATTGTTATGAAACCACATGAAACTTTCCTGGTTTGCTGGACCAGGACAATGGCAAAGTTCAGTCCCAGTCCTCTGTTTCTTTTGTTGTTTGGCTTTGGGGTTTTTTCAAAATGTTTCAGTGAACCCAGATCCAATTTTCATCTAACTTACTTCCTTCTCTTGAACTCTGATAAAGGAACAGATCTGCAAAACAAAATGCTAGCTATACACCAATTTGGGAGCTGTATCTACTGTGCTGGTGAATTTGTCAATGCTAAAAGGATGAAACTGACTTCACTGGATGAACTGGTTTTGTTTTGCCTGACTTCGGCAGAACCAGGATTTCTCCCAAGGAGCAATACGGTATTAATTTTCCTTGTGGAAGCAACAAATGTAAATACTGCACAACAGAAAAAAAAAAAAAAATCAAAATACAATTGAAAACAAGGTTTCATAATTCTGAAAGGAAAATTACAACACATTTCAATGAAATATAATGTCTCTCTTTAGCTAAGCAAGCCACCTTGAGAAGTTTAATGCAACTACTTACTGTAATTGAAAATACCTTTGCAATAGAGTATGATACTGCCAAAATGTGTCACAAACTTGAGTTTTGTAAATATAGGTTTCCTGCTGGTATTCCTAAGGCCAAAATCTGCCCCAAGAAGGCCTTTCTTATACTTCAAGTTCATTTAGCCAAATTATGCAACCGTCAGTTTGCTAGGCAGTCTGTCCCACAGAAGGGATGAAACAAATGGAGAGGGAGGCTACAGCAAGCGCCCAGCAAAGCCACACCTCAGCAGGCAGATGTGGGCAGCTGCTGCTTCCACTTGTCCCTCATCTGCCACATCTCTGGCTCTTAGTAGCAAGAGGCAAGTGCTCAAACTCTCTAGGATGAAGTGGCAAGGCTGGTCCCAAGCCCCACAGTCTTCTGGGAGGAGAACTGTTTGCAAAAAAACTGCCAAATTTTTCTGAGCCTCAAACCACCATGCAATGGCTAAAAATACACAGAGGACAGAATTGGTAATTTGCATTGAAAGCATGGGGAACCAGAAAGAAGATGCACTGAACTCACGTTCAGACAACGCTTCCATTCTAATCAGCTCTAATCAGGTATATTTATAACTTACAATGAGCCTGGGAGGGGAAAGATCTTATATGCACTTGAATCCAAAGAGCGGCTGGGAGAAGGCAGCCGAAAAATGTATTAATAAATGAAAAGTAACTTGCAAATGCTGGAATCCCAATGCCACAAGCAGAGATGACAGACTATTTTAGATGAGCTTAAGCTTCCAAGAGGTCAAAATGTAGGATCAAACTTGGGCTCAGGGCCTGTTCTAAAAATAGCATAGCTCTATGGCAGTCAACTACGCACTTCATATTCTGTCGATTGGTAGTCAAGAGAACAGAATGGCAGGATAGCTGATAATGGCAGGAAAACAAAACCTTTCAGTCAACAAATCAGGTTCTACACCATCACAAGTCAGGACTCATGTAAGTCATCAGTCATGGATGGACTGGACTGTGCATGTTATGACTTCATTTCCAGCCCCTTCTCCGGCTTGTTAAAGCAGTTGTCAATGAAATAAACTGCTAAGAACATTTCCCTGAGGTTTGGAATGTATTTTTTTCATTTTAAATCTGAAATGAATGCAATAAATGAAATAAATTAAAGTGTTATTGTTAGTCTACAAAAAACTGAATGTGTTTTCAGCAGCCCACAAAATAATGGTGCATGCAGGCTAAGGGGCAGTTTTGGTTAAAAGTAACCAGTGACAAAAGCTAGACTATTCAAGGTTGCAGATACAAGGATGATTATGGGACTACATAGTCTTAAACCTTAATCGTATTCTTCAGCTCCTCCTCTTACCTCTACCAGAATTCCCGCAAAAAAAAAAAACAGACAGAAAACTTGGACAACTAAAAACTGCACATACTGCAATGGTTTATACCATATATTACCATACTGCAAATGGTTTATTTGGCATGACTAAAGAAGCTTTCCAAGTCTCAGAAGACAAAGGAAGATAACTAAGGCTATGAGTCTGGTTTTGTATAAAGGGTACAGCAAGTTGGGCACTGTTGTAGCTAAAAACAGATGCACTGTAATAATAAGTCTGAAAGCAACCTACATAAATAAACTAACAGTGTGATGAAACAGGCTAAAGTTTGGTCAAGTTTTATTTTTTTTCTTTTTAATTGCCAGTAAGAATGCTTCTAAAAATAGCATCCTGACGCTATACAATATTAATTTGCCTTCAATTCTAAACACTTATCTCCATTTCTGGGCTATACACAAATTTGACAACCTTATATTTAAGTAGTAATTTTCCTGAAGTAACACAGCAGAGCTGTTTTTATTTAGACAGCTTCAAAGAGCATGCTCCTCAAAGCTACCTAATCACAGTATTCTCTTTCGATCACTGTTTACAGGCATACAAAGTGTATTTCTCTTAGAGACCTTACACGTATAAGTATCGTGTGCATGTGTATAAAAATGCACCCAGATAAACAACATGCTTTCAGCTACTGGCGTCAGACACCACCGTTGAAATACTAAAGTGCACATACATTGACATAAACAAAAAAAATAAAGCTGAAAGGTACATAAGCAAGTGTCTAGCTTAAAACATGTGATGATTGAGTATTTTATTGACTTGGGGCCTAAATCGTTACATTCACTTTTGTTCATTTAGCGCCCTCTCAGATGCAGCAGAAAGCCTCCAGCAATTCAGAGAGGCAGTCTGCTGCTATTCTGGGACCCATCAGTAAATGAATGAGTCGAGAAGTTGAGCAACTAACTATATTTGCAAGGGGAAATCTCGAAGGCACACTTACCAACAAGAATTTCAGGCTAGAAATACACTAGGATGGTTGCCAACAGAAATATTTCATCAGTCAGTCTTTTACAGTGCTGTGGCTCCCATCGCATTTTTTGCCAAGTTATTTAGCGCTGCAGACACCAGCAACCAACA
Organism: Brachypteracias leptosomus; assembly: GCA_013401335.1. Classification (NCBI taxonomy): domain Eukaryota; kingdom Metazoa; phylum Chordata; class Aves; order Coraciiformes; family Brachypteraciidae; genus Brachypteracias; species Brachypteracias leptosomus. Next base: position 196,225 of record VYZX01000932.1, read on the forward strand.
AGTTTGGTAACTGCTTTTATTTCTCACGCTCTTTTTCTGGCACTCAGCTGTTTTGTGATACTTTGTCTTCTGATCTAAAGACAGTAAGTTTGTCACAGGATGCTAAGGGAGTTTGTGTGTACTGTTGTGGTGCAAGGCAAGAAAGAAGGTGTAGAGATGGTTAGTAGGCCCTTAGTGGCTATACATCCCCTGAAGCTGGGGAGGGCTGGACTGAATGTGATCGTGGCAACTCTTTCAGCCATTTCTTCTCAAGTGGCATTGGGAAATACTGTGTTTCTAGACAGTGCACGAATGTGAGGACAGCCATTTCTCCAGCACAAATGCTCTGTCCTCAATAAGACCCTGTGTACTAAAAAACACGCTTATGGAACATCTACATCAAACTAGCTACCACAGCAGTCTTGGTGCTGCTGCACTGCTGATCAGTAGAATGATGTTGCAGGGGCTTCACTGGTAACGCCATGTTAAGGAGTCCCCTAAGTGCTCCCGCTCCTCTCCTGTCCTTGTCCAGTATCGCAAGATTTTATGTGCATATATTCATTCATTCTAAAGGAAATCAGATCAGTTTTCCAATGCAGCTCAAAAAAGCACAAGCAAGTTTTTATCGTCATGAGGTCCTCTGCCTCATCAAGCCACAGGCACAGTGACAGAGGAGTTCAAACTACTCCAGACAGTGCTATATGACCCCAGAAATCTATTCACCAGTGGTGTGACAGGTATTCAACAGGACTTGCATCTTGAAGAGATTGATAAATCACAGAAACTCTATACAGCCAAGCCAATATATATAATCAACACAATGACTAGCCAAATGAGCCAATGTCATTTAAAGATATGCACACAGTCAGCAGCAGATGTATTTTGAACACTAAAGGGAAAAAACAAGCCTTAGAAATCCATAAATGAACTTTTTTTAAAAAACCCTGCATTTTCTAACAATTTGTAGTCATGATGGTATAGATCTAAACTGCATTAGTTCAATAAACAAAGTCTCCTTTGAAAAGGAGAATAGTATTCTTCAATTAGTTTCTATACAGTTCAAACGGCATTTTCTGATGACGCAGAAAATGGAATATTGGGTTAAGTAACTTCTACAGGACTTCTAAAGGCTGATGCCTTTACTTTTCATAAAATTTCAGATTAAATTTAGGCTACTTTAAGACTTAGACTAGATAACAGACCATTTCCTCCACATCTTGCAATGCTCACATGAAAAACTCCCCCACCAGTGCATAATTTTCCTGTCCTATTAGAGGCAGCAACCGGAGCGTGCCATTTGCGCGCTGAGAGGGCAAAGGGACGTTCCCAACTCTGCTGGCGTCACAGGAGAGGCTGATAAACAATCCATATCATTTGGCCACTCACTTAGTAAGCTTTATATTTATTTTTATTGTCTGTGCAAGAGAAAAATGATACACAGTAAGGCTTGTTATATGTTATTCTGCACGACACAGACTTGAAGAGAACTAATTTTGCACATTTTTACAATTAGTAACATAATTTTCAAATATTCAATCTGGAGACAAGTTATGATAATATCCTATGCAACCTGAAAGAGGATTGAATCCTTTTCCTCTTGGAAAGTACAGCGTCATTACACTGTTTCACATACAACAGAGCAAACCAGCCTGAGCACATCTCATGCCATTCACTGTCATGCAGAGCCAATAATCTATTTCTGACTCACACGGGTGGCCTGTTCCCATATTTGACAAGGTAACATTTGTCCCTCTACCTGGAGCAATATAATTCTTCACTGGCAGAAAGTGAGACCTGCAGCAATCTTAGCCTGGCAGTATGAAGAAGGAAATTTGCATTTCATTCACATACAGAAATGTATGTATGTATGTAGGTATGTATCCCCTAAATACATACAAAACCTTTTTTTGTTTGGTTTTTTTTTTTTTTGCTTATAGGTTTCTACTTTTCCTGTGGTAACACTGAAAAAGATCACATGAAGATTTTTCACATCTATGTACTCATACATTTCTTAAAAGTGCCCTTGAGGGATGGATAATGAATGTTTGGAGAAAAAAAAAAAAAAAAAAGATGGTCTAGTTGGTTGTTAGGGCACGCAGGATTCAGCACTCTTGAGCTGAAGTCACTGATCACAGATTTCCAGTGATCAGAGATCCCATAACACTCTGTGTTCCAGGTCTCCGTCTGTCAAACGGGAATAAACAGCAGTATATTTCATGTTACTATTTAGAGGACAAGTGCTTTAAGGGTGCTGAAACATTGTGGAAGTGGAGAACATAAACCTTCTTTAGGGCAAAATATTTTTGCTAAACTGCTTCTACAGTGCACAGTCAGTTAGGAACTGGTAATCTGTGTCCTTTCCACAGAGAGCTGGCAACTGTCTGACTACCATCCATGACTGGCAATGCTTTTTGAAGCCTATATTTTTTCAAATAGCTGATTATTGCCAAAAGAAAATTGCATGGGATTTTCCCAAATCACAAGAGTAGCTATTTTTTCCTCAAAAGTTAGACACAAGCACAAAAAGCCTGTGCTTTCTTTTGTATTTCAAAAGTGTTTTGTTTTTACCTGTGTTCCCTTAACTTGTCCTTCTTTTCAGAACATTTTATGTTGTTCTGTAAACATAACATTACCACTTAAAAAAACCCCACGGCAAAAAAGAGTTTCTTATGTTTCTCTCTAGGTCCTCAGGCTTACAACTTAGAGATATTTCCATTCACAAGGAGAAGCAAGACAGCTTAGCAACAGTTGTGGCAAGCAGTGAATCTCACTCAAGTAGACACTAAATGCTTGATGTGAAAGAAAAAAATTGTCTGCTTTAACGCAAGATAATGCATTTAAAAAAACCCAAAACAAACAAAACCAAAACCAATACCAATCTGAAAACCAAACACATGCCTTTGGGAAAACATTTCTGTCTTTGAATCTGTTGTACATTGATGAATTAATGAGATTAACTGAAGGTCTTTTTTTCCCTACTCAGCTGAAGCTGTGGTAATACACACCTGCTCCCTTTATTGCTCCTCCAGCATAGACCTGGCATGGTCAGTTAGTTTTCTATTTTTGGCGTGAGGATATTTGAACAATGACTGACCACAATAAACTGCCTCTGCTCTAGTCAACATTACAACTAGCCAGTCCTCTTTATACACTTCCCATGAGTCTGGAAATCTCATTTGCAAATAGGGGTAAATATTTCTGCAGGATTTTCCTTTTTAAACTGACCAGAAGAATAGCCTTTGTATCGTTGTGGGGCATCTGTTTATAAATGTCATCCTTTCCTTCTTTGTTTATTACTTCCACCAAAGCCAATGGTGTTTTCCAAGAGAAAATATATAAGCGATGGCCATATTTTCTACATCTTTCCTTTCTTGCTGATAGTCTCTCTTCAGTTACTGCAGTCACACGACTGTCTGTCCTGCTCTTTTCCTTTGACCCCATCTTTCATTCACTACTGAAATGTTGACTCCCTCCATCCTTCACGTACTAAAATCTAAGGCAAAACACACTTCTGAGGTTTCTTCCATGCCAGTCTCTTGTTTGTGAAGAGCTCTCCAAATACCTGGCTGTTCTTCCACCAGATGGCTTAAAACTTTCCTCCTTAGGTCAATACAAGGAGCAGAGCTCTTCTGCTCAGAAAACCACTTACATTACTAGGCAATATTGTTCTTTTCTTCTCTGTCTGAATAGGTATGGGGATTATACGTGCAGCCAAGACAATTCACCCAGGCTGAAAAAATTATTTGGCAGAGGCCTTGTTGTTGTGGTGATGAACTTGAAGTGCCCTCCTCCACCAGATAAAAGAAGAAGAGGTTGTGGTTTTGTACTGTGTCTTCTACTACCATTGCCATTGCTACTTTTCCTTCCAGGGGCTTGGAGACCCTCAACAGACTGGAAGACAGCCTGCTTCTGCAAGAAAAGCTCTTCCACTGACATGATACCAGCTAAGAAAACACTCCGCAATCATTAGAAGTCATATTTATTCAAAACCCGTTAATTTAGATTTCATTTCACAGGGTTTTAACTACCATAATCCCTGCTGGATGTTGAACTCCAAAAGCAGATGTAAAGCACTCCTCAAAGAGCAGCTCATGCCAAACATTTATCAGGTCTCCCATTCTTTTCATGCATAAATACATGCCTCTCTCCTTTACTGTTTTCTCTCTTGTATTTGCTTTCTATAGTTTCTTCAAAGACTGCTCCACAATCTCTCCTCCCAGAAGCTTCATCACTAATTCTCTGTTTTAATCTTCTTCTGTCTACATTTATCACTGTATTTCACAACATAAGTCTCTTGCTCTTTGATCCTTTAATAGACATCGTACTCTGCAATTTCTTTATTCTTATTAACAGCCCAAACATTCTTCATCAAATGCAATTCAGAATGTGTTCCTTACCACTTGTTTTCTTAATGTACTTGGCAAACTTTCATCTTTCCTCTGTCTATAGAGATGCTGCAGACATTGTTTTCCCAACTATTGAAATTCTTCCTTTAAGTCCTCAAAATCAAAGAAAACTTCAAACACAGCCAATTTTATCACGTCTCATGCCATTTTTTTTGAGAGGACAATGTTGGTTCTAGCATTCAGAAGTGATCCCACATCATGTTTTAAGTTTTATTGCTGTGAACAATGTGTCTTTTTCCTCCTGGAAATGTCTAGTTCTTTAAAAGCTATTGAAAGAGGGGAAACCCTCTTCTGTTTTGCCACCTATTCTAAAAAACAGAGGCAACTCTTGACTTCAACATATCCATGTTGTAAATTGGTGCAATACCAATGGATAGGCAAATAAAGGGGGAAGCATCCAAAAAGCATTATTTCCTTTTGATTATATATATATAAAGACTCATCATGTCAAAACTGATGTAAGGACACTGACAACATACTATGTGGCTTGTATGCTTAATATTCATCATTTGTAATCATCTGTCCAGAGCCAGTTTTATACTCTCTTATACGGAAGACAGAGAGACATGAAGCCTTATTTTTGTCCAACATGAAACAAAGGTAGGCTTTTTATTCCATGAGAGAAAACAGTTTTCCCACAGTGCATAGAAAGGGAGTTGCATCCTGAATAGGAGGAGGAGTAGGGAGGTGGTTGAAGAAGAGAGATAGTTACTATGCAACTTGGAAGTCTGCTAGAAAAACAAACAGAAAAATGGCAGTTTAGGAAAAACCACACTGTTTGTCAGCCTGAGACTGACCAAGATGCAATGACTTAAAAGCATATGTTCAACGTCACCAAACAGCATGACCTTGCAAAGCATACAGCAAAGCTTTGTAAATATGTCTAAGATCTATTAAAAAATAAAAAAAAAATAAATAAAAATTAGAGATGTCCAAATTTCTAGTATTTCTATGTGTGCTTTCCTATGCCTGGCTTAAAACATGCTCAAGGCAAGCAAATAAAGCTGGCATACAGTAACACTGCTCATTTAGCCAATCCAGTATATCTTCTGATTGTCATCAGGACAGTGTCTGCAAATTCATTACCACTCTTTCACTATTCCTCTTTCCCCTCAATCTACATCATGATGTGTAGACCACATACATTTCAGTCATGCATGTCCTGCCTTGACAGTCTTACATGCTAAATCTGACAAGGATCTACTAAATCCTTACATTTTTCTTTCAAAAGTGTGTTCCCATGGCGGGGGGGGGGGGGAGAGGGCTTCATATTTTTAACTTTAAGAACAATACACGGGGATGGTGCTACAGAAACAATAGGAGACTTTAGTTTGAAGCACCTTTAAGCTTTGTACTCACACAAGACTGAATGAACTTCACAAAATCCATCATCTAAGCATCTGCAAGACTGGCACCAGTCCTCATTTATTAGTTGAATATTGATAAATGTCATCAAGCATTATGCCAAACAGTAGAAAGCTAAGCTACTCAGAAAGAAGATGTAACAGCAGCACATAATTTTTTTTTTTAAAGCTCATTCCAGTGACTCAGTCTGTTTTCATGATAAAACGAACTTTCTGGAAGTAAAAATAATAAAAGGGAGTGAGGTCTACCATTCCACCAAGACATTCAACCCTGGTGTTTACAGGTGCTTTATACTAAGCAAAAAATAGCAAAGAAATGACTAGGTTATATTAAAAGAAAAGCTTAAAATAACCATTGTGAGTTAATGTTAGACATGCAATGGACTAGGTTATGTCACACCTACAACTTATTATTCCCTTCAGCTCTGAGATCTCCTTTAAGAGCTCTACAAATACACTAGTAGAAGTGTTAAGAAAAGCATCAACAATAAACCTTGCATCAGGACAGCTGTTTCTTGTTTTTCATATTTTATAAATATTAATAAATATTATGTCAATTTCCAAATCCACAGGATATTTTAAGAAAAAAAATGACAGTTTAGTTGAAAAAGTTCCTGGATCACTTTATATTTTCTTATTTGAGAGTGAGAAGACAGAAGTCCAGCAAAATCACCTCCTTGAGATTTCCTCATCTTTGTTCCTTTTATATTAAATACATGGCTGAAGATATGACTGTTGCTGTCCTAATGCCTTCCTCACAAACATGGTCACATCATGTCACAAAAGATGGTGTCACATCTAAAATTAGAAACAAATCTCAACTGTGATGATTTTAACACTGAGCCTAACCTTCAGAAATGCTAAGCGCCTCCCAAGAGGTACAGGAAAATGGATTCAAGGGTTCTCAGCAACATACAGATACTCATTGCAGAACAGCCAGTCAAAAGATAACAGTAAAATTAAAAAAAAACCCCAACCACCCAAGAAAAAGAGAAAGAGAGATAGACTTAGAAAAGGTACTGCAGGAAAACAGAGTAGAAAGTGGCAGGATTAGTACTATCCATTTATATATAATACTTGGGGAATGTTTTCCTAAAGACTAACATGCTTTTAAATTTTAAAGTTCAGTTCAAAATCTAAGCCAGTGTCTGACAGGAGTAAACCTGTTTCAAATTATTTTAAGCCCTGCAGGTTTGTGGACCATTTAACCCACAGAAAAAATAATGACATTGCATATTAAAGATAAGCCTTAAATGAACTTATTTACTTCAGTACACCACCTGACAGGATCAATGAGATCACTGACTATTTCTAAATTACCCCAGAGCATACAGTACATGAGGAAAAAAAAAGGCATTGGAATATGAGAAAATAACAAAGCCAAAACTAGGAAGCTAACAAGATACTTCCTAATTCCTACCAATTTGCAATTTATTCAATTATACTTCATATTTTTTTCTGTTGTTTTTCCACTTCAAGTGCAAACTTTCTACACAGCTCAGTAACTAAATCCATTTGTAAATTACTCAATATGGTCAATATACCAGATTAAAAATTATTATAATCATTTATAAACAACTGTGTCATGAGTCAAAAAAGACTGGTATGTCCCTCTAAATTTAAATCATTAACAGTATCCATTTTTATGCGAGTTAGCTTGTCTAGAACTATTTAAAACAATGTGATTTATTTCTATTTAAGTTGGGAAGTGTGGCAAAGATATGTGGGTGTATGAAGTATGAAATGCCTTTTGAAAACATACCACACTGATGAAGCAATTATGACAGGCAACATTTCTAACAAATAAGATGTGCAACATATGGAAGAGAGATGGCAAAGCATAAAAGTTTGATTTCCTCGGTTTACACTGTGTCAAAATCTTTCAAATGTAATTATTATAGTCTTTCTGATAAGATGTTGAAAATTAGGTGTCCAAAGCTCAGAATGCCTGACTTCCAAGTCGGACAGTGAAAGCTGCAAATGTATATCATACTTCTCAAAAAAGTAAAGTACATGGGCTGAGTTGCTTTTCCCTGGTGGAGCCAATGAGATTTTCTGCCACTGGCCCAAGCAGTTCTGCACCCCATCCAGAAAAGCACATAGAAAATAAAGCAAAGTGAAATATATATTTCTGTTTCACAGCATAAGGTACAGTGAAGAGATAATAGACCTTTTCCTTATTTTGCTTTAGTGAGCCATTAAGGATAATTGTTATCACAGTGAATACAGGCAAGTGCCTGAAAGTTGGTGCAATGGCCACACAAAGTATGAAAACTTGAAAAATCAACAAACTTACTTATCAGAATATGTATTTCATATAGATATCTTATATGAAATATATCCTCCAAAGAATCTAGCTCCCAGCTATGGCAAGATCTGAGCTTTCAGTCAAACTTTCAAGCTTCTGGTGCTATAGTTGGGAAGCCATCTAAACTCACAGTGTTTACTGCTATGGAAGAAAAATCTGTAGAAGAGAAGCTTTGGCAGAGAGTTTTCTGATCCAGCTTAGAAGTGTCACAGGCAGGACTGACTGAAGAATCAAACATCAAGCATTGGAGCTTTCTCAATGCAAAGGTGCAAATACTTCAGAGTTCCCTCCCTTCACCTGCAAGCTGACTTGACAGACAAAGACTTTACTTTGCATGTATCCAATCCACAGGAAATGGGCTCTGCTGTCACTTAGAACTGATAAGCTCCAAAACCAGAATAAAATTCATCTCAAAGGGAAAAGCTGATTGATTAGTAAGGGCGGGGGGACAGGGACGACACGGGTAAAGGAGGAATCATTAAACAGAAAGAGGAAACAAGTTATTTACCTCTTTTAAAAGGTTACAAATGAAAATTCTGTATCACTTAGAAATGAAATGTGTTCAATACAAAATGTTTCTGTTTTCCCTCCTGGATATAAGAGTTGACAGTACAATTGTTAGCAGAATTACTATTTCGATAAAAATCTGCCACCATAAACAGTTCAGTTATAAATAAAAAAAGGTGCATTGTCTATTACCAGTTCAAAAGCTTATCAAAACCACTAAAACCCAATTTCATTGCACTAAATTAAGTTTTGTGTCTCGGCAACTTATTATCACAACTAATTGAAAAGCATATATGAGCCTGGTTTTACCATGCTATGACATGTCAAAATCCCACACAAAGTATAACATAAACTTGAGGCACAATGCTCCTTTGTTATGTGAAACAAATATATCCCCAAATATATATTCTTTTCTTAAAATGATATTCATATTTTTCTGCAGCACTGCCTCAAGTCATGGAAAAACATCAACATCTACATCAGTGTCTCAGAAAACAGTTTTCATTATTTGGCAGAGAACTAGTACTGAACTGGTGATTTCAATCTATACTCCAGCTATAATGTTAGTTACACAATCTAAAATTAACCTAATGAGTATATTCTAGTCTTCTAACAGATTTTTATTTCCTTTTCTATTTGGTAAAACAAGTCTTTACATTGTTTTTGTAATTGAAACCACACTGTTCTACAAACTGTAAGTTATTCAATTTTGTATTATTTCTTATTGCTAATAGGAATGCAGTAACAGTCTGATTTTGCTTTAATGGAGAAAACATATCATAGAATCCTAGAATGGTTTGGGTTGAAAGCGATCTCAAAGATCACCTAGTTCCAACCCCTCTGCCACAGCAGGGACACCTCCCACTAGACCAGGTTGCTCAAGGACCCATCCAACCCAGCCTTGAACACCTCCAGGAATGGAGCATCCACAACCCCCCTGAGCAGCCTGTTCCAGTGTCTCACCACCCACAGAGTGAAGAATTTCCTTCTAATTTCCAATCTAAATCTACCCTCTTCCAGTTTGAACCCACTGGCCCTCATCCTATTACTACAGGCCTTTGTAAAAAGTCCCTCCCCAGCCTTCTTGTAGGCCCCCTTCAGATACTGGAAGGCCAATATGAAGCTGTCATGTCCCTTGGGCTCTTGCAGTCCATCTGTGTAAGGATGCTACCACAAAGGAGTGACAGTCTGGCCCTCGTAAGGAGCGCATAGAGCTCCATTATCAAGTGGCCAGTGACCGCACATCTAGTGTCACACCGCTGGGGGCTGTGATACCCACTCACAAAATACCCAAAAGCCCTGCAGCCTTGAATTCAAGGCTTGCTACAAGGTTGGATAGATAGACTTGTAGGTGCAACATATGGCGGAAGCCAAGGAAGTCACCTACAGCCTGTGACCAAACTGCAATATCATGAGTTCAGTGCCAGGTGGATCCCTGAAGCTGGGAAAAGGAGACAAAGACCTACAGCACCTACCAAACTAGGTCTTCTTCATATTTTTACAATGCAATCCCTAATTTCACAAAAGGCTTTCAGTATTCCCCGACCGTGTATAAGAAAGAGACCTCCAAAGCCAAGCAGTGAAGGCGCAGATTGCTCACCATTTGACCCATCGTTGAATTTCAAGTTTTCTCCTATCCCTAGTGATAATATGAATTAAATATTCTATTACTAGTATTTCTTGTACACATGACCTATTTTCTTGGTCCTGCCTGACATGCAGCATAGCTGCAAATATCAGGTAGGAGCTGGTGTTGCATAATTTTAACTGATGTTACAATAACGCCCCATCTTTCACTTGAGTAATCTAAGAGTTTACCTCTCATAAAAACATCCCACTGCAGCTTACATGTATGAACTCTTTCATTCCATGGAAATCCCTTGTTGAAGAACACCATGTAAAGATATTATGAACTCTTAAATATAAAAAGCTATGGCTTTTGCAAACACAGAAACATAAAGTTTGATACACCGTAACTTCACAGAAGTGAATGTAACTACCAGCAGTAATTGTCTGACCTGAGCAGCCAGGTCCCAGCTGGACCTGACCCAGCGAGACTACTGCCAAAGGCCACAAGGTAGATTTATTTTTTTCTCACTCTTCATTTGTTTACTTTAAAAGTTGTATTTAAGTTAAAGGATGAGAACTGAAAGCTGAAACAGAAACGGGACACAAAAAAGTCCTAAATCCTCAAAGGCTGCAGAGAGATTATGTGGAACAACACTCACTAAAAACATTAGTAATTAATCTCACCTAGTAAGAAAAGCTTGAGAATAAGAAGACATCCTTCAAAAAGCTGAAGTTGTGCCCAGATAAAAATAATAAAGAGGAGTAAATTAAAAAGTATAAAGATCAGCCAACAAGATGACTAATAATTGTGTCCTCAAACATGAGTTGCAAAAGACTGTCAGAGAGACTCTGTAGGCCCAGTTAACATTCAGGATGTGACAAGGGTATTGCAGTGAGGCTAATGAATATTGGGCACTCATAGTGAACACTCAGAAACAGGGCTAAGTGGTGAAATTGTAAATCTGCAGTAATAAAGACAAGAACTAACCATGTATGATTGCAAAAGTTTCCAAAACTGAAGGGGCAATAAAATGGCAAGTGAATTCAAGGAAGGTAAAGGGAAAGTGACGTGCCTAAGTACAGTGAACCTAGCTTCACATATGAAATGATATTTTACAATCACAACCACTCAGGAGTGAAATCTTAGATTTGTAAATAGTTCCACAAGAAAACATCTGCTAAGTGCTCAGCAAAAGTCAGAAAAATGGTCTCAAATACTTGAAAATCATATTAGAAAAGGAACAGGGAACAAAATCGAAAGCATCATCACACCACTGAATAAATCCCCAGCTTACCTTGACACTTTGTATAGTCTGGGTTCCCTCATTTCAGAAAGGATATAGTAGAATCGGGAAAGGTTCAAAGAAGGTCAGCAAGGATATAAAATGACTTCTGGATTAGGAACTACTAAGTAAGTTAGAACTCTTCAGTCTGAATAAAAAGGATATCATATCCTAGGAAGGATATGATAAAGGTCTGCAAATTACTGAGTAGTATAGAGATGGTGGATAGATAGGGACCAATTGCTCAGTGTCTTTAAGTACAAGAGCTAAATGTCATCAAAAAGAAATTCACAGAAAGTCATTTGAAATGAAGCAAAACAATGCTGTTTTTCACAGACTAAATAAAAGACTCATGGAACTCACTGAAAAAGGATGTTACGGAAGCCAAAACAAGTCCCCTGAGGTGAAAACAGTTGGAGGTTGTGAGATTACTGAAGAGAAATATTGTACGAGTTCATCCCAGACATCTGTTTACAACTGCTCCTGGAGCCAGGATACCTAGTTAGTTTGTTCAACTTATTTGTAAATATTTGTAATCTTCAAGAGATTCAAAACCTTTTGAATATAATAAATGTAATGTCATCTGAATGAAAAGCCTGTAATGTCATCTTTCAGAAAAGCTATGCCTTCAGACACAGGGAGCTAACAGTTAACAGGTTTTGCTAAGCAAGCCATCCCCATTCATTTAATAGCATCCCCAGCTAGCTAAGGGAAGAATATGTCCCCATAACATTTTACTAATAATTAACTGTGATGTCATTAAAGGCCTATGATTAGGGCTCCACAGGGACAATGAATCACGTATTTACATTTTAGCCAGAGAAGTAGTTGCCTGGTAGCAAGGATGCCCACGCCTGCTGCAAAATAATTGCAGAGAAAACATTAAAGATCAGAGAAAAACAAACAAACAAAAAGGCTGAAGGCTCTGATAAAGGACATGGAAAATAAGGAGATGATTGGTGGCAACCAGCATGACTTCACCAGGTGAAAATTGTGCCTGACAAATTTGGTGGCCATCTACAATGGAGTTACAGTGTCAGTGAATAAGGGAAGAGCAACTGACGTCATCTGCCCAGACTTGTGCAAAGCCTTTGACACTGTCCCGCATGACATCCTGGTCTCTAAATTGAAAAGACATGGATTTGATGGATGGACCACTTGGTGGATAAAGAATTGGCTGAATGGTTGCACTCAAAGAGTTGTGGTCAAAGGCTTGATGTCCAAGTCGAGACCAGTGAAGAGTGGTGTTCCTCAGGGATCGGTACTGGGACTGGTGCTATTTAACACCTTTGTCGGTGACATGGGCAGATGCATTGAGTGCACCCTCAGCAAGTTTGCGGACAATACCAAGCTGTGTGGTGCAGTTGGAAAGGGATGGCATCCAGAGGGACCTTGACAGTCTTGTGGGGTGGCCCATGTCAACCTCATAAGTTCAACAAATCCAAGCACAAGGTCCTGTACCTGGGTCAAGGCAATCCCAAGCACCAACATAGGCTGGGTGGAGTATGGATTGAGAGCAGTCCTGAGACTGGGTGTGTTGGTTGACAAAAAGCTGGACGTGAGACAGCAATGTGTGAGTGCAGCCCAGAAAGCCAACTGTATCCTGGGCTGCATCAAAAGAAGTGTGGCTAGAAGGTTGAGGGAGGTGATTCTCTCCCTCTACTCTGCTCTAACGAGATCCCACCTGGAGTGCTGCATCCATCTCTGGAGTGTCCAACACAAGAAGGACATGGGCCTATGGGTGCAAGTCCAGAGGAGGGCCATGGAGATGATCAGAGGGCTGGAACACCTCTCCTACAATGACAGGCTGAGACAGTCGGAGTTGTTCAACCTGGAGAAGAGACAGCTCTTGGAAGACCTTATTGCTGCCTTTCAGCATCTGAAGTGGGCCTATAAGAAAGCTGGAGAGGGACTTTTTACAAGGGCTTGTAGTGATAGGACAAGGGGTAATGGCTTTAAACTGGAATAGAATCATAGAATGTCAGGTTGGAAGGGACATCAGGGATCGTCTGGTCTAACCTTTCAAGGAAAAAAAACACCCCCCCCACACACATATATATAGTTTATATGAGATGGCCCAGCACCCTGTTAAGATGAGTCTTAAAACTGTCCAATGTAGGGGAATCCACCACTTCCCTTGGGAGACTATTCCAATGTTTAATTGTTCTCATTGTGAAGAACCTTCCTCTGGACTCTAATCAGAATCTCCCCAGGAGCAACTTCCATCCATTCCCCCTTGGTTTTTTCCATGTGGCTCCTTGTAAAAAGGGACTCTCCTTCCTCTTGGTAGCCACCCTTCAAGTACTAGTACATGGTAATAAGGTCTCCCCTAAATCTTCTCTTCTCATGGCTGAACAAGCCCAGATTTTTCAGCCTTTCTTCATATGGCAGGTCTTCAAGGACCCTGTTCATAGGGTAGATTTAGATTAGAAATTAGGAAGAAGTCCTTCACTCTGAGGGTGGTGAGACACTGGAACAGGTTGTCCAGGGAAGCTGTTGATGCTCCATCCCTGGAAGTGTTCAAGACCAGGCTGGATGGGGCTTTGAACAACTTGGTCTACTGGGAGGTGTCCCTACCCATGGCAAGGGAGTTGGAACTGGATGATCTTTAAGGTTCCTTTCAACCCAAACCATTCTATGAAAAAAACCCCTTTGTAATCCTTTAATTGTAATTTAGGAACTTGTTGGATTTCTACAGGCCAGTAGTAAAGAATTACATTCTTACATTGCATTTCTTTGCTGTAAAGTATAAGCACATTTTCTAATATTCTGAGGTAAGACAAGGATATATGAATGCAGATTATGACAGAGAAACCATTTCTTTTTATTCTACTCAGAGCTGTACCAGTGAGTTTGGAGGGATGATTCGTACCTCATATACACTTGCAAATAATCCAATCTAAGAAACATGGAAATAAACAAAGCTATTCTCAAAATCCCCAAAATTGTACTTAGAGCATTACTGAATCCACAGTGGAGGCAAAGATAATTTCCACAGAATGTCCCATCATAAATAATCTCCAAGCAAAATAATTCCACATGGCTTTTGTCTTTTGGCTGATGGAATTGTACCTGTCATGTAGTACTTAATATTATTGTCATGCAGTACTTAATATTATTGTCATACAAGTTTATCACAGATCACTTGTATACTCCCTCTGTTTTTCTCTAAATATCTGAATTCAGGAGTTAGAACTTCAGTTAAGAATTTACCTTTTCACATGCACATACATATGTATATATAAATGAAAAGGTAAATGCTTATAAAACTTGGGTTTTATATATATTTTTATCCCATAAAGTTCAAATAAAAGCTTAAGAATGTGACATACATATTCAGACTAAAACAAGAAACAAACAGGCGGCAAATATAGGACTCTCCTAAAGATACTTAAACAATATATAATTATTCAGTAACTAGCTTCAGAGCTTACTGGTTTTTGAGGACTGACTCATGACTTTTATTCTGGGTTGGCAATACAGCCTCACTGTCTCTCACGCGTTGCCTTAAATGGACTATGAAGTCAGAGCTGAGCAACGAAAGATACTCTCACACTTTTCCAGGAATGAAGAGTGAGGGGTGGCAAAATAGGCACAATTTCCTGCCATGCAGTGCAGATTTTTACTGACAGATAAAGCTAGATGAAATAAAGTTCCAAAAACACCAAACCAAACCAACAATAGCACAGAGACTCTGTTTTCTGCTCTCCAAAGAATGTAAATTATTTTGTCTAGTTTAAATACTTTTAAATAGCAAGTCCTTGTCCTCTAAGCAGAGTTTAGGTAAAATCATACTGGCTTGCTTAATTACCTAGGAGATGATTAGAAGGGGCTGCCTGCTCTCTGCATGTAGAGTTCATATCACATAGTGGAGCATCTGTCATAGGAGAGGCTGAGACAGTTGGGAATGTTTAGCCTGGAGAAAAAGAAGGCTTAGGGGGATCTTATGAACGTGTATAAATATCACGTAGTAAAGAAGGAGACAGTTTTCTCCATGGTGCCCAGTGAAAGGACAAGAAGCAATGAGCACAAATTGACATACAGCCAATTCTGTCTAGAAATAATAATAACAAAAAAATCCCTCATTTACTTTGAGGGCTATCAAACACTAGGACGGTTTGGCAAGAGAGCTTGTGGAATCTGCATCTGTGGAGACCTTCCACCTGACTGCACACACTCTTGGGCAACCTGCTGTGGATGACAATTTTTTTTTTCCTAAAATGGAAAAAATAAAACTTCTTTGAAGAAGGCAGAAGTTGCTGAGACTGAACCCAGCAACGTGCCATGCATGAATAGCCCTTTGTTCTCACAGAGAGATCCTCTGCCTTTTGTGGTGCCCCACACGAGTAAGGAGACCACCTGAACACCTTTCAGGGCAAGACTTAGGTCTTATCTGCACTTATGAATTCCTGGGTTTTATACTTTATTTATTTTGTAATTTACAATGGTGGATCAAGCATAAACAGGTTTATTTAAGCAGCCTATTTTGGTTAATTTAAGCACATAGCTAATAAATTCAAGCCATGAATAGACTATCTGCTCCAGATCTAGACCTCCTAGTTTAATGTATTGGTGTTCCCATTGCAAACCAGCAGCTGGAGTTCACAGGCTGAAGAACTCTACTAAGCAGAAGAGACCACCACTCAGATGACGTAGCGGGATGTCTTAGAAGCTTTTGTCTCCAGTGGAGAAGATGCACAAGCCCTTATTCTGGCAAAGGTTTACAAATAATAAACCCCAGATGGAAAGCAACAAGTCACTGGCTCAGATAATAAGGCCTCCAACGGGCACAGCTACTCATAGAGCAGATGCAGACATTATCTAAACCAAAACAATCTCTATTCAGACTGACAATCCTGTCAAAGGTTTAAATTCAGGCTAGGTTCAGGTTTAAAGACAGGCTTAACTCTACTGACTTAAAAACAGCGCCTTAGCACTTCAGTGCAAAAAATCTCCCATGGATAATCACTTTCCCTGAGTTGAGTGGCAGCATGCTTTTATAAACTACACGTGAGGATCAGAGCTTGCTATCTTATGACTTACAACTGCATAAAAACTGGAGGAAAGAAGCTTGGCATATTTCTGAACTGATGCAGGGCATCTGCTCTCACAACTCACAAGCAATATTAATCCTCATTTATACAAGTGCTGGCACCATAATTTCCAAATGTAAAGTGGAAATCACTTTTTGGAAAAAAAAAAAAAAGCCACAAAACAAATCGCAACTGATGTCAATGAAATACTTAGGAAAATTGTTTTGGAACTCTATACACAATTCAATTTGGGGGAGAGAAAATTAAGTTTCTTAAAAATTTACATTCCTTTCTAAATTTTGCATTGAAAAAATTTACTATAGTCATTCTTGGCCCCACCACCTCTCAGTGTCAGAACTGGACACATTCACTGTGTCTGAATGTGTCAGGAGCAGAGTTATGCAAGGTCCTGGCTCTATTACACACCCGGGATCTTGTCTTTGCTCCAGAGCCACCATGGCTAAAGTGTCTGGAGCTGCTCTCCATCCCCAACATAGACTTGGCAGTAGATGCATCTATTTAGATTCCACTTTCTGGAATGACAGGCTTTAGATGCCACTTGGAGTCCAACACACACAATGTAGTACCCAAGATAGCAAAGCTGCCTTCATCACTACAGCTTACTGCCAGATACTGGCAGGGATAGCATGGCCCAAGCCCTTTCATGCTGCCTTGCACACTCCATACTCCAACCTCTGTACTGTAGCTATGGTGGCTTCGCCATGCCAGAGTGATCCATCCTGCAGGTGCTGTGTGTGGTGGAGATCAGCAGTTGCATCAGCCAGCCACTTCCTGGGGCCTCAGATGCTCCCAGCTAAAGTGTTAAAGGCATTGAGTGATGAGTTCAAGTTCAAATGTATGACCTCACCACATGAATGAACTCCTAAGACAGCATGTGTATTTTTAGGACAGAATTTTTGGAAGCCTCCAGCATTGGTCTAATCCTATTCCCACTATTTCAGTTCTCTATTCTAAAGACTCTACGGTCATACTATTATTTAAGACCACAGGAACCTGGTAGAAGCCAACATACTCTCTTATGCTATCTCACCTTGATTTAAAAAAAAAAAAATCAGCTACATTATTAAAATTTAATTGGTTTATATTTTAATAAAACCTACTTTGAAAATTATTTTTCTCTTCAGCTTCAAAATACATCATATTATTAATCAAGATACCAGACTTGGCTCTAATGAGAGTAGTGAACTTTTCAGCAACAATATCAGTATCTGATCACTCCACACCAATCATACAAATAAACTGACAAAAAAGACAGCACATCATCAACCCAGGTATAAATAGCCTCTGCTTCACCAAAACCTTTGTGGACAACAATAATGTATTAAGTGGAAAGTAAAGTAACTTACAGTAATTAGATTTAGACTGCTACTTAAGGAAAGTTGTGACTCAACACTAATAACTAATTTTACCTTCCGTGATTAGTGAAAGCTGATTAAGTATGTTATCTGCTGGCTCTGACATGATTATTTTCTTAGAAAAAATGCCTTATTAGTTTTGCTGCAGCTACAAATTTGTCTTTAACAGGTATGCTCGGCAACACTGCAAGTATTCCATTACTCAGATGTTATTAAGCCCTCCTATAATGGGTAGAGTCTTGTGTAGAACTCGGGAGCTTTTGTCACTGTTCAGTATGGACTGAATTTTGTGAGGGACTGAGAAACCATGGTTTAGGATCTATGTTCTTAGAGATAAGAGATGTAACTATAAAGCGAACTCACATTTCTCACAATCCCAGTCAATAATGCCACAAAAATACATGAAATTTAAAACTTTCACAGGCTTACATTGATACTAAGACATTGCAAATGATGCAGGTAAATACAGTAATGGTAAAATTCTCTAGCCACAATTCCTGTTTAATTTCATTTACTCAAGTAGCGATTGAGTAAATCGCAAACTATGCGATTGCTCAGACTGAAACATGAATAAAGATTAAACATAGCAGAAAGA
The DNA here is from genome assembly GCA_013401335.1 of Brachypteracias leptosomus. Classification (NCBI taxonomy): domain Eukaryota; kingdom Metazoa; phylum Chordata; class Aves; order Coraciiformes; family Brachypteraciidae; genus Brachypteracias; species Brachypteracias leptosomus. The sequence continues at coordinate 214,645 of VYZX01000932.1, forward strand.
TACAGAAGACAGTTGGATGTTTAGAGTACTGCAGGTGGGGTTGACAAGACATCTACTGTCCAACAGATCTTGACAGACACCTGGCATCCCACAGTGGCTAGACAGCAATTCCCCATGCGACCAGGTGCCTCACAAGCAGTATCACTAACTGAATATGAACTATAAAGTATCTGGTAAAATAACTACAACATGACCTGAAATATCTATTTGAATACTGCGATTTGTCAAGTAGTGTCATTCTGGAATGGGTAAATGTTAGTGATGGGTACTATTGTTTCAAAGAAGTAAAAAATGAAACCTCTTCATAATTAAAAAGTGAAAATTTTCTGGTTTGCATCCTGCTATCATAGGATCAAAAAAAACCCCAAAAACACAAACTTATTTTCGCATACACTTCAGAAACTTAGCAAAAATCTAGTAACCTATCATTTCTCCTTGCTTGTGTGGCCGGAGTTAGTAGAGAAAAGAAAGACTTGAAAAAGTTTAAAACCTGAGATATTATGTTCTTGAAGGACGTGGTAGTTGTTTTTAACTAAATTCCTCATTTAAGCATATGTTTCTTCACTATATGGTGACCAGTGGCACATGTATTTCTTCAGATAAACATTGCCAAGAATTCTCTACAATTAAGGCAGGGTAGTATTAGCAATCTCTGCCTTCTTTGTGCAGTATACATCAGAAAAATGTAGTCCCCTGTTTGTGTATTTAAAGTTAACAACTTACTTACAGAGACCCTAGCAGTAGCATAAAACAGTAACATTCATTTCAGCTCTTGATATAAGTATGTTCAATTCTGTTCTCTTTAATAGTGCTTCCTATTTAACTATGGCTGTTCATGACTCTTGAAAGAATTCAATGGACAGAGTTGCTCTGGTATCTCTTCTCAAAGAAGCACAGAATTTCTCAAGGACAAACTTACTAACTTTGCTGTTAAGCTGATGAATAAAAAAATTTCCCTGGGCAAGAAGTGCCCACCAGAGAAACACTGCTGCAGCCACAGATGTTGCTTTGCAAAAGGGATCACAGGAGATCCAGAATCATTTATATTTAGTTTGCAGGAAGCTCAACAAGAAAGCAGAGGAACATCAGAGGATGCACTGAGACTGTAAATTCCCATATCAGCATGTCCCAATATGGTCCCCTTACCTCAACAACAAATGTTCATGTTCCTTCCAAACAAATATGATGATTGTTGCAATACTGTTCCTTTTCCCTCTGTGTTGCTCTTTTTCATGTCAAGTTTCAGTGAAATCAGACCACAGTTCACAAGCTGCATGTTCACACTTATGCCTATGCTGTTCTTCATACAGCTGAGAGCTTTGTAGTTCTCATTCAGGAGGGCACAGAGCACATTGCATAACCATTTTGGAAGAGGAAAATACAGCTTTGCTGTGCTTTACCTAGGGCTGTGCATGGCTTATTAATTTGTGTGGCATTTTCTTACTTACCTAGAGATTTCTACAGCTGCTTTATTGAGTGTTCTGGGGGATTACACAGGGGATCTTGATGCAAAATGAGTCTCTTAATAATGTTTATGGACTATACCAGTTTTATTATTTGGGGTTTACTGTGATGTAAATGAGAACAGAGACAGGCCTTGGCTCTTACCTACAAACATCAGAGCCCTTTATGTTTATGCCTATTTTACAAAGTATTTTTAAGTCAGAGAGCAGGACTGTCCCCATAGGTTGCTTTCCCCTCAGGCATTGATTCTAAAATCAATGACTGAATTTACAGGAGAAAAAGGCCTCTGTAATCTTTTCAGATCCCAAATGGGCAACCTCTATTAGAGCATGTTTTATTTTCACAAACTAAGGCTCAACAACCATGAAGGGCATGTAAGCCCCCATAAACCCTACACACTGGTTCCACTTCAGTGAAACCCAGTGAAGTGAAACTAGAAGGTCTGTTGAAGCTCAAATAAAACTTATTTTCTTGTATTAATTTCATGGAGTACCTGAAAACCTCACCTATTCAAAGCCCATCTCCTCTGCCATCTACTGGAGCCATACAACATAAACCGTGACATACAATGCCATACCATAATATTTGAAATCTACCACAAGGAACACATTATTATTTAAAATAAATTAGATGTATAATCAGATAATCATGAAGAATACTGTACTCTTATGAGGTTGATCTAGCACAGCAAGCAAGCTTTGATCTTGGATATAGCAGTTAGGTCAGCATCCCATACCAAATCATTACAATTCTTCCAGGCCCTTCAATAAATAAGCGTTAAAGTTATTGGTCCAAATGCTAGCCTTTCTCACATTATATAGCCATTTACTCCAATGTAGCTTATAAAGTTACCTAAGATATACCCATTTGTAATGGAGTCCAGATTGCCATGTTATTTTCCTCTCTTTTTAAAACAAGTGTGAAAAAACAGTTTCAGAGGATGAGAATTGTTCACTACCCACATGCCTTGTGCAGCCTCCCATAAAAGAGCTGCTATGTGCTGGTGTCACGTGAAAATGCATTTTGAGCCATACATTTCAGGATCATTTTTACAGGCACAATGCAGATTATGGTAAACCAAAACAGACCTCTCCTTTACAGAGTGTGCCAAGTGTCATTCCTGGTGCCCAGTTAGGCTCACTGCTGATTTGTCACTGGCAGGACTAGAAAAAGTAAAACCAGATAAAACTTCTGCGTGGGCAACTTGATCTCCTCAACCTCAGCACAGCAGACCTTCCAGAGCAAAGTTATATGGATGAAGCCAAGACGAGGGGAGGCAATTCTCTGTGCACAGCAGAGACTACTACTCCCACAACAATGCAAGAGAAGTTTCCTACTGCTGTTGGTGTTGCCTGAGCAACAGGGTGACAGATCTTTTCCTGAAACATTTCAGAAATTATCCCATATCAACAAAGAAAGGCTTCAGCCCCTGCAGGTCCCAGTAACTTCAAAGGAGACTGTACATTTCGAATTAAACCATGATTTTCTGTGTTCTGGAATAGGGACAGAACAAGTGAAGAAGCTACTGTTCAGGTTACCCAATGGTTTCATTATATTATCCTGTACTTGGCTTCTTATTGTTGAAAAGTAACTTAACCATTTCCTTAACTTGGCTTCATTTTCAAGCTGTGGGGGAGCAACGCTGCAGGTGAAACAACTGAGCCAGCTAACAAAGCTCTTTTGGAGAGGAAATCTGGGCTGAGTGAGAAATTGGTTTGCTCATGCAAAATGCCTATTACTAACAGCTCCAGTATCTTAGAATCCACACTCCCAGTCTTAGAAATAGGTATCAAAATTTGACAGAGAAGATACCACTTGACCAGAGAAGTTCCCACCTAATAAATCTTCTGATGAATTATGGATCTGAGGAGCATCATTTAAATATTGTGCAAGGAAAAATGTTTTCTGGGGACTAGTAAGAAAATTCTTTGTTGGGCATAAAGTAAGGTAGATGTGCTTTTAAAAGGGTAATGCACCAGAAGACCTCTGGAGGTCCCTTCCAACCTATATTTTTCACTGTTTCTGTTATCTGAAAAAGGCCCATCTAACCCATAGTTGACTGAGACTCTGCTTGAGCTTGCTATTCAGCAGTTTCTGCCAGAAATGTGAACCAGACCATGAGAATGTATTCTGGTTGTCAATTGGTGGAGCAGAGCATGGGCAAATTAATGTAATTATGGGGTTTGGCCCTGGCAGGATCTAGGCAGTCTAAAAGCAGTGCATTGTGCCAGACAGTATCTATCTTTTACAAATGCAACATCACGTGTGCTTGGCTTGGAGATTGTCACGTGCAGGACTACTTGCTTGGGTTTTTACAGCATTAGGAAGTTTTGTGTGAATGAGGACAGGACTTGCAAGTAGAGAAAAACCTTCTTTACAGAAGCTAAACGTTTCCTGAGACCTGAATTCTCTCCTTGTCCTGGCACACAGTTCCTGCATGCCCACGGGCAGCTAAAGAGTGATTGATGAGTGATTCCTGAAGTTCCCAGGAAGATGAGACCAACGGATCAGCACCCCACAGCTTTCATGTCAGACATTTTCCCTTTGCGTGAAAGGCTAAAGGCAGATTCACACTGCTCACTTGGATCAAGTCTATGCCCATGGCTTGGTGAGCCTCACCCATGCTGTTTACATGCAGCTGTTTGGTCAACTGGAGCAGGCTGTGTGAATTTCACTCTCTAGAGGGCAGAAGAAAGCAAATTAACTGCCTGTTCCCTTTACAGTGGCATGACACTGAGTGGAGTGAAAATCTAAATGTGATGCGCGGTAGTCTCCAGCTAAGAAGTGATAATCAACATCCCAGATCTCCTCCCTGTTGACAGTTATCTATTTTTCACATAGTGGCACCACCAGCACCTCACCTCCAGCCCAACAGGGAAAGGATGCTTACACTTGGAAGAAATTAAAAGTGCTTCAAGCTGGCTGTTTGCACACCATTAACACACAGCAAGAAGAGAGTAACTAGCAGCACTGCCTTTGAGCTGTTAATTGTTGTTGTTTGCGTTGGCTTTATTATCTACATTTCTTGCAGGAAGGGAGATCATGTTTCCCCGGGAAAGCTGCCACTCTGTTATGTAAAACATTACCCTCCTTCCATGGCTGCACTGTGAAAGAACAACAATTTCTCCTCAGTTGTGTGAAGGATGGACTGTGGACATCTACCTCAGAGCAAGGAATGCCCAGTGACAGGCTCTTGAATCTCTGAGTAAGGTGCTAATGAAGCAGAGAGGAATGGGATTTGCACAGTTCTGTCCTCAGTACTTTTAACTGGGTAGCTGGGAGGAGCCCATCACAGAGCTGCCTGCTCCCCAGGAGCCCATGCTGGGACTCCTGCCTTTCCCCAGGATGGCAGAGTCGGTGTGCCCAGGATGCTGCTGGAGGAGCCCAAGAGTTAGCACAGAAATCAGCTTTAGCTGCATGGGACTTTCCTGGGATATGACACTTAAGACAAATTTATCCCAAGTGGCACATGTGGTTTTGCTGTTTTCTAACTGAATGATCTGGTATGATTGGCCTGGGGTTCAGTGTTGCTTTTCTGCTGAAAGAGTTATATTTGCAATTGATGTTGAACATATTTTACCGGATACACAGTGATATTAATACTAAGTACTTTGAGAAACAGAATTTTTAAAGTTGGGCAGCTATATTGCTATTTTAGATAACCTCTGCAGATACGTCTAAACAGCAGAATGCTCTGCAAGTCAGAGATATCATGCCTTAATATAGCACAACCACAGTGCTTTATTCAGGGTAATTTGGGAAGCACAATGCAGAGCATCTTATTATGCAGCTTCTAATAGACTACCTACCTCAACCAGAACTAGCTAAAGTAACTCAGCACAGAAGTGTCCTGAGCTTGATTTGTCTAGTTAGAAAATAAAAATAACACCGTCTCATCTTTTAAGGACATTATGAGAATAAAAAAAAAAAATCTGTGCAACAAAATAGTCGATAGCCACTATCAAAAATCCTACAGGACTCAAAAAATTCTGTATCCAGTGCAGGGTTGGAAGGCAGGTGGTAAATAAAAGTTAGAGCTTTACTGAAAAGGGAAATAAATCTTCACAGAGCAACCTATACAGCTACACCATCTATCAAGTATTACCAAACAAGTCAGATTCTGTAGCCAAAAAACCCCCCAACAAAACAGTCACAGAAATGGCTATGCATAAGAGGAAAGGAGGAAAATGTTTTAAATCTATGTTGATACACTTTCTAAAATCAAGTAAAAAAAAAAAATTCAAATCCCCATTTCCTTTGTTGGGCTATTACATATCTATTCATATGTAGAAGTACTGCTTTATTCCTCCACAACACGACGTCTAGTTCTGCAATCTTTTCTGTTACAGAAAGATGGTAATTTATAGACCACAGAAGCACAAACGTCCCTCCCACCTCTTCCAGTATAAGGGTCACAGAGCCCTCACCTGATACTAGATTTAACATGACAGGTGATAACATAGAAGTAAAAATAACCTGTCAGTATTCCCTTCAAAGTCAGACAATTACTAGTTTAAACACAGGGATGATTTGTTCTTAATTACAGAAGATTTAAATACAATAGAACACAAACAGATGCATGAGAATGCTCCAGCAGATACATGCCTATGTACATACGTACATACGCACACACACATTACTTAGAAAAGATTATTTTGGTCAGAAACCCACTCAAAGTTGACATCAGCTCTAATTAAAATCAGCTCAGTAAACCTGATACTGGACTTCCAGTACTAAATGGAGGTTTAAAGGGCTTTAATTAGGATATAAAGGCTCCGTTCCCAGTAGAACAGATCCTCAGTAAACCCCTCTGCTAGTCCATTATCCCCAGCCCAGCATGCGTCATTGGTGCCCCTGTCTATTTTAGCCTTATTAATGTGTTTAGGCACATACATCAGTGAATTAACGCAAACTGGTCTAAGGTTTCAGGATGAGGGAGCCAGTGATTTCCATCACATCAGATTTACCTCTCACCTTCCAGAAAAATAAATTCTGCAAATCCACCCTGCTAGTTTCCCAAGTAAACTGCTTTAGATATATAGCAGGTTTCGTAATAACATACTGCATTTCAACGAGCTTATACAGCAAACAGGAGGGGGTTTTTAGACAACATCCACAGACCAAACTCAACCACTTAAGTTCTGAATTACAAGACACATCTACTCTCAGGAATGGGGATACCTCACCCTTGCAAACATGAAGTTAAAAAAATATTTACTTTTTAAGTAAATCCTGTACTCTTACTCCTATAATTCTGTAAGCAAATTACAGCTATAAACCCAGACAGAGGAATCCTTTAAAGAACTAATATTTTCTAAACATTTTTCTCCCTCAGTGTTCTAAGTAGGCATTATTAAGTGTTATTACTGGTTTAGTTTCCTCTATTGTTTGTTACCCAGAGAAATTAATTTTGACAATATCTTAAACCAGAAAATGTTTCATCACCAAAATTATTTATACGTTTCTATGCCATGTAACTATCAAAGTTCACAAAATATTTCAAAATCACTTAGAATTCATAACAGTCTTGCTAATATTAGCAATCAGGACAAAACTTACTTGGGCTGCACTCTAAGTGCTGATTTTTAAATGAGTAAAACACAGGAATGGAATAAATGTCAGGTGGCTATTGATCAAGTCTGAACACATTAATTTTGATATGGCCTGTCACGGTGCTACTATTTTACAAAACTCTGTCATCCTCCTCAGTCATACTACACGGACAACATCTTGACTAAGAAATTGCTTAAATCTGTTTCTAGTTATAGAAAATCAAAGCTAGGAGGAAAAGGAAACTGTGATAACTTGAGCCCATACCTGTGTACTGGACTTCTGCAGGAGACCAGAGGTTAGGCACCACTGATGTAGAACATCCACACCTGGGAGGGTCTGCTGCAAGCACTGCATAACACAGCACTAAAGTCACTGATTTAGTTACTAATCAGAAACTCATGTAAACCTGGTTTAAATGGTTAATTAGCCACTTAACTAATTAATTAGCCTGAGCCCACATCTTCTTGTTCCTTTATATCCAACAGTATGGCTATAATGCTCCTCACTTACCAAAATGAAGGTCACCAGTGTGGCTAGAGGTGCTGGTGCATCCCACTTTTGGGATAGGTAGAGAAAATGCTCTGAGGCCTTTTTTCCTATTCTTTTATACTTCTATTGTCATAATCAACCAACTATTTTCTGTATAATCAAAACACAAAGAAACCTGCCCGTATACCATCTCTTTTTTAATCTGGGACAAAAGAAATTTCTATTTATGCTAATATGCCTTTCTTGAATTTGTTATTGTCAGCTGATCAAATAGAACATATGGAATATTATTCAGTCCTGGTTATCTTGGTTTAGCTTTTCAATAGAAAGCCTATCCTTTTAATACAGATATATATTATTTTTAATTCTTTTTCCCAAGAGCTATGGTAATCATTCTGGGATGATTTGGAGAACTCAGAGAATTGCAACCTACCAGACTACCAGTTAGCCCTGAAAATGAAACCCATCTGCAGAGAAGGTTATTCCAATAAGGCTGACTGAACCTGGAAACAAGAAAGGGTTGTAAGTTTAGGATGATACGAAAACCTACTGTCACAAAGGTATTTGTTTGCATTTCTACTTATGGCACAATATGTAGCTGTGGCATAAATTCCAGCACTTTATTCTGTATGACATTACATAATGTTGCATTTACTTGGCAGATGGGGACCCTTCGGGTTCATGAGTAATTATTTATATTTTAGCTCATGCCCATATTTTTACACCATCTCATTAAGAGCTGGTAAAAGAAATGAAAATCATTAAAATTTTTTAACTTATTCTGGGCTGTCAAGCTATATTTTAAAAAAATATTGCATGTTGACTGTCATCTGTCTGCTGCAGCCTGTACTGTAGCCTACTAGTGATAGGTGATACACCTTTCACACATAAAGGGTCAGACCTTAAATCTAAAAAGATAGAAGGATAAAGAGAAAGACTTAAAGCACTTATCGGTAGAGTCACTTTTTCAAGGCCACTTAGTAAAAGAGGAGGAAATGTAAATGAAATCAGATCATTCTGATTTCCCGTCTCCTGTTCTAATCACTGCATAACAGCATCTTCCTGAGCTCCCTTTCAGAAAGCTACCCATAGCATATATTCTACTCATAATTAGCTGATATATCAGTTAGAATCTTGAAAGATCATTAAGAAAGAAGCAAATAATGCCAAGGAGTAACAAAAAATGAAATAAGCAATGTAATTTTACATATGCCTCCATCATATCTGCAACTTTTGTATTTCAATAGTACTTAATAAGAAGTCCATTCTTACGATAAGAATCCAAAGTGAGTAGAAATTTAAATATTCATCAGGAAGATGTGGAGATCTCTGCCAGTCGAGCTTTGGCGTTTTATGAATTCAGAGAATACTCAACAAAGTATTTAGGCATGAAAAAGGAACAATAACTAAAATGTTGCTCAAGCTACAGTTAACTCTCAGAAGCACTGTTGGAGTGTTTGATAGAACAAATGAATGTAAATATTTACTGCTGTGAAGTAGTCAAGAAAAAATGCTGTGAACATTTAATTATTACTAAGAATCTAGAGAATCTAAGACATTAATTTTAAGTATTTAATTACCTATTGGACAAAAATCTATTAGGATGTTGTCGTGAGTGTAGCGGCTGCTTGTTAACTCTCTGGCACAGCAATAAAACTCAGGCAATGAACGTAATTGTACTAGGGATCAAAGAGCTGGGCTCCTACTGAGAAGCAAGTGTACACACTGCCAATATTTCATCATTCAGAGTCACTTTCCCTCCTCTACCTAATATGAAAGCTATAAAAACAAAACAAAAAAACTCCTCAAACTGTTATTGTTAAAGCCAAAAACTAATTAGTCATTGCTTCCCAAAGTGCTATGTGAAAAGTCTCCAGAAATAATGGTCTGCATTCTCAAATTTTATAGGTTTACTGAGTCTAGTGTTCTCTGGTATTTCCTGTTTCCCTTGCTAGGGATGATTGAGCTGAGTTTGTAAGTCATCTTGAATAACACACAAACTTTTCAATAAAGGCAATAATTTGTAGATTCATAAAGTATATGCTTCAAATAAATACAAGTGTGGCAAACAAAGGGAATAGCAAGACTTTCAAAACTTGTTTTTAGAACAAAAATTCTCGGTATCTTAAACCTTCTAGCAGCATATGATTTGCCATTTCAGTAGAGCTTAGTGACGCACTTTTATTTTTCCACTTAAAATATCTGAGCTTGAAAGCAGTAATACATGAGATCCTAGTGGGGAAAAAAACCAAACCAGCACATCCATTTAACTCTGAAATACTATTCCTGTGTGTTAATGCATACACATCATAGCAGTTACAGGCTGCTCACAATATGGGGAACCATCAACAGCTTTCTGGCTCTTCTGCTGTGAGATATTTCAGCAAAAGATCTCAAAACATGATGACAGACATAAAGACTTCAATGCAATCCTCAAAGCCCCTACATATGTTACTTTTCCAAGCTATAAGGACTTGAACAATGCTCCGAACAATTAATGACAAGGAATCACCTTCTTTCTTGCTAGCTTTACCTACTGTGAAAACAGGGTTAAATGTCATGACTCTTGATCAAAGTCCCAAGATGATGATTCAGGCCCCCAGCCCCATTAGTTAATGAGAGTTCTGCTATTGAGTTTATGATGTCAGGATTTCAGCTCCTGAGATCATTTAATTATCTCAAATATTTATCACCTTGTTTCCATTTTACAGCACAGCTAAAAGCATGCCCAGAACTGCAGCTATAATGCTGTGACCAAACACTGCTTTAGTGAGGAGTGAAAAGAGAAAACTACCATCTTCCATAAAACCAATTCCTAAATCAGCCCCTGAATTTTTGCACAATCCCAAGCCATATTCACTTACAACATCTAACAGCATCACAGTCCAAATGTGTACTGTTGCATTTTTGTTTATATTTCACATAGTCATTACAAATATAGACTGCTCAAGGAAATGCTTTCAAACACATAAGAAATGTTAAAGCTCTGTCTGTGCACCTTTCCAGTACTGTTCTGTGTATTACATTAGCAAAAAGACACAGATTCTCCAAGGACTGTGTTCAAGGAGAAAATGGTTTTGGTTTACTTAATAAAGAAAATAGGTGCATCTGTATAATTAACTACCATGCACATAGTAAAGCTGATAAAAATAATAACAATATGGACAGATTATCCTTTTTTTTT
>VYZX01000933.1:4343-18441 GCA_013401335.1 Brachypteracias leptosomus
GATAGGGTCAATTTTTTATTCTTTTATCAGTATATCACTCTCAAATGTCACACTTTTTGTTCTAGGGTTTTTTTTTATACTGCCCAAATTCAATCTGTATGATTACTGGAGGAAAATACTGTATTGACAGGTTTATTCTGTAGTTTCTCAGACTAAAAAATATTTAAAAATTATGATTCATAAACAAAATTTTTTCAAACATTTATCCCATTAGAAAAAAAAGACAACATTCTTATTGTGATATTGAACAGGGGTAGTAGCTTCTATCTCTTGTTACAGCCATATTGTGCTATATGTGCAATACTAAACAACCAGTAGAAAATCTAGAATTCTGATTTAATTATTTTTTAAAAAAATTTTAAAGGAAATAGATGAGGAATTAAACAGGGTAGTTTTGATGGCATTCTTCAATTTACTCTGAGACATATTAATAAACTCATAATTGGCAGTTCTTAAAGTTACAGATGCAGATACTTAAACTGAAGTAACTGAATTAATCTAAGAATCATTGCTGTGTGTTTTATAGGAAACGATACAATCTATTGGACAGACATGGGTCTCAACAAAATTAGTAGGTCTAAACGAGACCAAACATGGAAAGAAGACGTTGTTACAAATGGTTTGGGAAGAGTTGAAGGCATTGCAGTGGACTGGATAGCAGGTAGGTCTTAACCCGCTACAGGAATTACCTTGATTTCTGACAGCATGCTCTTGCATCTTCAGCACAAGACTAAGTAACTTGCTTTGCTTTCAGCTCTAATTTCTAATATTGCAAATGTCTAGGTATTTTTCTTGGAAGATACCACCACTGGTTTTTGCAGTTTTACTACAGAGAGAAAAATTATTTCAATAATTTCAACTCTTTCTTAGATGGATGGTGTCAGTGTTGACAGCCACAAATACAAGTTTATACTTTAGTCCTATTCAGTCTTTGGTTTTAGAAATTAAAAATGTAAGATACATAAAAGTTAAAATATAGCAATTGGTTTCTGGTCCTAACTCATGCACTTAAGATATAAACACTTTTCAAGTAGTCTTTTCTTTTTGCAGTAACTTCAAGGTATTTTTCCTAGGTAACATATATTGGACGGATCATGGCTTCAACTTAATTGAAGTTGCCAGGCTCAACGGCTCATTCCGATATGTAATTATATCCCAGGGTCTGGACCAGCCAAGATCTATTGCGGTACACCCAGAAAAAGGGTAACATGACCATGGCTACTTGCATTTCTTTTAAAGTTTGCATGCTAGCACTGAAACCCTTGGATAAGTAAATCAAAGCCTCCATTCTAGCAGATAAGCGTTTAACAAAATCCAAAAGGATTGTATTGGAAACTATTGTACTGTAACTAAGCACAAGTGGGAAGAAGTGTTATTCTTATCATATGCTGAGTTTTTTCATTGTTCTCTGTATACATGACATACTGTACTTTATTTGCAAAAGAGTTTTCTAACAAACACAGTCATTTTAGCTGAAGTTTAGATGTTGCTTGGAAGCATGCTTAAATCTATTCTTAAGTTTCCAGCAAATCCAACGATGTCACATTAGCCAATGGAGACCTCAATGTCATGATGAAATCATAGAACAGTGTAATCCTTGGTACTTACAAATTCTAGTATCATGTAACATCCCACTACAGTAACCAAGGAGATTGCCCAGCGTAGCTGAAAGCAATGTGAGATGAAGCGTATGCGTAAGAGAGTAAGGGTTATAAAAATTGACATCTGTATTCATCCAACTGTTTGTTGAGAATAGGGATGACACTGCAGCATTGACAGATATAAAGAACATTCTGTCCGCTTCCAGCTCCAAAAGTATTGCTAGCAGAGATACAACTAAACCACAAGCGTTAAGTCCTGCAAAGAATTCCCAGCTTTTTTTCATGGTAATATGAAATGTACTTTCTGAGGAAAAGGCATATGAGCAAGACTCAGTGGGTTTAACTGCTGAAACAGGAGTGCTAAATAGTATGTATCAAAATCTTAAAGTATTTGAGCAACTACTTATCTCAAAGTCAGAGATGACACTAGTTCATTTTCTCCACATTCCATCAAATCAGTACCTCAGTATTCTCAGGAAGGCAGAACTGAGAGGAGTTTGCAACCATGGTAGTGAAGATTTTTGACTTCTCTCTGAAGCCAGATTGATACCAGTGATGCAAAAGGCTGCTTGGATCTTTGCCACGATTTCTTCTGTGAGAACCTAGACATAGTGATCTGTGTATTCTGCAGAATAGAGCATTGCAACTTAATGTATTTAAGAATGAAGGTGAAAGCAATAACTGGTTTTATTTTCTGCATAATGTAATAGCTTTTTCCACAAATCATGACAGCTAAGTTCAAGTAGGACCACTGGTTGCTTGGCTGTATTGCTAACAGCTGAGGATTAATGCTACTCTTCAGAGCAGAATCTTCTCCAGATCATAGTCAGGATCTGGCTCAATTAATTATAATTTTGTCTTTAATGTACCAGAATAACTCTTGTCTTCAGTTAGAAAAAATGCTGAAAAACCAAGAGACTGTTGAAAGCAAGTACACAAAAGCCTGATAAAATTCTTCTGACCAGAAAGGTAGACCAAATTTCTCCAGAACAATACATAATTTACAATGTAATTTCCCTCAACATTTGTATATTACATTTGCTGTACATCTATACAGATAGGTCTTCACCCCTTGCTTCCATCAAAGGAAGGGGAAAGCCCCCATAAGTCCGTAAGGACTAAGTGCAGCAAATGCAGTTTCTCTGGAGAATATTTAGATATTAAAAGAACATGAAATCTGTAAATAAATTCCATTATTTTCAACAAGAAATGGTAAAAAAAGTAATCAACTCTTCTGCAGTATTTGGGGAGGGAATGAGGGATTGTAGCTGAGATCCAGCATTTAGCAATTGCTATAGGGAAGAGTAAACACAGAACCTTTGGCAGAATGATATTTAATACTGCTATTGATAGAAAAGTTGCTTTTTCACTAAGATGTGTGGTTTTTTATTTTATTGACAAAATTTTCACATGTTGCTTTCTAACTCAACAGTTCATAGTTTTATTTTACTGAAATAAGTGTGCACAGAAGGAGATGTAATAATAGCCAAGAATATTAATAAAACTCGTTGTGATGAAACAGTTGCTGCTTTTAAGTTAATGGATATTTAGAGATGCCACTGAACCATCTTCTTAGGTCTTAAAATAGAACAGTGTAACACCACTAAAAAGCAGATATTGTTAAAATGTGGGTAAAATGTAATTTGGAGGAGTTGAAATTATTGTCCTTGAAACAAAAAAAAACAAAACAGTAGAGGAATGTTATCTGTAGGAATGAATTCAGTTGTGAAACATTCCGTAGATGTTTTGAGCTTGTTGAGTTTTATGGTTAGTTTTTGGATGTGTTTAGAATGATTAAGAAAACAGGAGGATGAGAGGACCACAGATTAGTAGTTGGTTTACGTGTCTGGTAGAACAGTGTATTTTCTGTGAAGGTAGGTAAGTTTCATCTCTCTTTTTTTAATACTTTGCCACAAAATTATATCTAGTGATGTCTCCTGTTAAAGTTTCTTCAGAAGGACAGCAACATTTTGCTAGTGAAGCACAGGTACACCTTTCTGTGGGAAGATTTAAGACCATTTTACCCTCTATATTATTGTCATATCTCTTTTCTTTATGAGGCAAAACTTTCAAAGGTATTCTTCCCTCCCTTTGCCCTGACTTCACATTCTTCATTTTTCTTGAAGCTTGAGTTGACAGCTATAAGAATAGAAAGGAAAATAGCAGTTATTAGATCTCATTGAATCTGCCAGTTATACCAAGATATGAAGCAGCCAGCATTCAGCTGGTTGGTAACATTATTTTATTGTTACTAGGGAAAAACTTAAGGATGTGCAGTCCTACAAAGGATTATCTTTGTCCTATACCGGGTATACTTATTCATATAACATATACTTGGCTGATTTTTTTTCCCCCCCAATTAAATAATAGTCTTCTGATAAAGCTCAGAATTGTGGTTGAAATGTGGAGTTAAGCTCATGCTGAAATAATTCTTAGACTTTTAAGATACCTCCTTCAAAAACATTTCAGGAATTTCATTTGTGTTTGAGGTGGGGGGAGGAATTTAAACTCAAGGTTTTTTTAAAGATTCTAGGCCAGCATCAAATTTCTGCCATTTGCATCTCCATGTCAGCTATGTAAATTTTGTGTGGGATAGTTCCGAAATAAGTTGAGTCGTAGTTATTCTGTCATTGCAGTAGATACACCAAATATGTCAGCAGTATATTGCTATCTACAAAGGTCCAGGAAACATGTATTTTAATAGTACTTCCCAGGCCTTTTGAGAACATAGAGGAAGATCAAGTTTTTCTATAGTAGTTAATAGTTCATGTAAGTTTATATATCAATATATTTATAATCATTAATGCTCTAAGAAAGTATTAAGTAACTTGCCTTACACTTTTGGCAGCTATTCAGGATTTTCTTTGGAGGGTTCTAGATTTATTTAACCTGCTAATTATGTTTTTTAGTTGTTGGTTTGTTTTTTCTCAGAGTAACTAGTCTAAGGGAAGAGCACAAAATGTTTAATTAAAGTATATTGAAAGCCTGTCTTTCTGTAGTCAACATTTAGCTAATGTTCTTTGTTAAGAACATACTTCTGACTAGATGCCTGAAAGCAAGTTTGGCTCTGTTTAGAGGTGCTGTTAGTAATCTGGTTTAAATTGTGTTAAGTTTAAGCAGTAATTGTTGCTATCTAGCTGGTTAAACCTAATCTATTTATTTTTTAATTTGTTTTAACATTTCTAAAGCATATTTTTAATTTAGGTAATGTAGCAGTTCAATTACCTGATGTAGTATAAATTTTATAGTTAATATTCATATTACTGTTTGTTATGTCAAGAAGTATGAGAACGAATTTGGGTTTATTATAGCCAGAAAGCCCTACAATTAGAGCCAAAGTAAGATGGACATTGTTTCAGAAGCTAAAGTTCCTATCTATTTATAGGATCCATATTTGTTCTTCTCTGTCCCATTTTTATCCCTCTATTTCACGTATGTGTAGGCACCCAGTCACATATAGCTATTTAAGAACATATTGGTATAATGATACTGCCAGGCTCAGGGTACAACTGGTTAGTAACGTGCAGAAGATTTTTTTTAATCTTTAGACCCAGACTAATATATACTTTCCACACAGAGAAAAACAATGGAGAATGGTTTTGCATGTGCTGTTCACTCTGTGTATAGCATGTTATCAATGTTTTAGGGTGTTGTTATGAATATTTGCTATGTAAAGGCTTCTCTTCACACAATTTATAATATGGTAGATCTCAATCATATTATCTTAGGAAGAGATTTCTTGCTCAGAATGTATATATGTATTTGTGTGTGTGTTTATAATATACACCCCCACAAACATGTATACATATATATATCTCTATATATATTTTTGTAGACACACTGGCTTAAAGATATTCCTTAGGTTACTGTTCAGTAAAGGAGGTGCTCTGTGTAGATTAACTGGCTTCATTTGGCTATACTAAAGCAACAGATTAAGAAGTAGGAGGTCAAGGCAGAAGCTTGACCTAGCATCCTCTCCCAAAATAGTGATGTTACTGTGCCAGTAAATATACAGTGATGTAACATTAAATAGGTAAGATGCAGATTCTTCCCATGAGCATTAGAGAGATCTCATTAATGTCTATAAATATGTAAAGGGCAAGTGTTGGGAGGACAGAGCCAGGCTCTTCTCAGTGACATCCAGTGATAGGACAAGAGACAATGGGTAAAAGCTGGAGCATAGGAGGTTTTAGGTAAACATAAGGAAAAACTTTTTCACGATGAGGGTGCCAGAGCACTGGAACAAGCTGCCCAGAGAGGTTGTAGAGTCTCCTTCTCTGGAGACATTCAAAACCTACCTCTGTGCATTCCTATGTGACCTGATCCAGGTGATCCTGCTCTAGCAGGGGGGTTGGACTAGATGATCTTCTGAGGTCCCTTCCAACCTCTAACCTTCTGTGATTCTGTGATGGGAAAATGTGGTGGGTTTACCTTGGCTAGGTGCCCGGTGCCCACCCCTAGTCCCTCTATCACTGCCCTCGCCCCCCACCAAAACCTCCGTCAGCAAGGCAAGCGGGGAGAANTATTATCTTCCCAAATAAAATCCCTTTGTTCTACTCTTTCCCACAGTGCTCCTCGCAGCTTCATATTTAAAACATTTTTAAGTTAGACATACATCTCTTATATTATCACATTTGTTAGTAATTAGATGAGAGAGCTTCTGTTCCAGTAATTTTTTTTCTAATTTCCTTTTATTTTTTGAAGCACAAATATGAACTCTTTAAGGAATAGAATTGCACATTGACTGATCAAATACATTTTAAAGAACTATTTCATATATATAATTTGCAAAAAGTCTCTTAAAGTGTTATATGAAACAAGTATTATGATACATTTAATCTCTTGTGATTCTTTAGAGACATGAATCTTATGTTTTTTAAATACCTATTTAATGGTAATAGTGCATATTGTTTGCAATTGAAGTACAGTATCACATATTTTCAACCCTTATTTTGATGCTAAATTTTAATTGGTAATTTCTACACCATTTCAGATATTTATTTTGGACAGAGTGGGGACAGACTCCTTGCATAGGCAAGGCACACTTGGATGGGTCTGAGAAGGTTGTGCTTGTGAGCCTGGGGATTGCGTGGCCTAATGGGATTTCCATTGACTATGAGGTTAGTTCCTCTGTCTTCCAGTCTATGTTCAAATGTACAATAATTGTTATGTTTCATTAAACCCAGCTGGTCTTCCATTTTGATATTATCTTAATAACTCTTAATTATATACTTGGACAAGACTGTTGATCTTTTCTTTAAAATTAATCTTTAGGAAAATAAATTATATTGGTGTGATGCTCGTACCGACAAGATAGAAAGAATTGACCTTGAGAGTGGAGGGAATCGGGAGATTGTGCTGTCAGGGAGCAATGTGGATATGTTTTCAGTTGCGGTGTTTGGAGCTTACATCTACTGGTCTGACAGGTAATTTATTTTTCATAAGTATTTGAGTCTCAAAATGTTATTTCAGTGCCAGGTGCTTCACCTTTGTAGGATTAGCCATTCCTTAGCAAGGTCACAGAATGGATCGCAGAAACCTATGCAATTTCTAAAGGGTGTTTCTGATGCTGAAAGCTAAAGCATATCAGTGTCAGATGAGATCAGGTTTCTTTACCTTCTGTTAGGTGAACTCTCTACTGCCCTTCACTCATCTGTTTGGTGTGAATTAGTTGAGGATTGTTGATGAGACATCTTCAACTTTTTTGGCAGAGCACATGCAAATGGCTCTATTAGAAGAGGCCACAAGAATGAGGCCACGGATGCTGTGACCATGAGGACTGGCCTTGGAATAAACCTGAAGGAAGTGAAAGTCTTTAATAGAGCACGAGAGAAAGGTTGGCTGTTCTTAAGGATGCTATTAATTGTTTTAATATCACCTGCTACTTTTATGTATGTTAAAGCATACCAAAAGTTAAGTAATCACTGATTTTATCTCCATTTTTGCTCTTGAAGTATTTTTTTAAAGCTAAAATTAATGTACTGAAGAAAACATGGTACAAATCCTACTAAAATTCTTCTGACAGTTTTAAGGAAAAAGTCTAAAACCACAACACTTCCTATGATTCCAGTTTTGATGGTTTTTATGTTGGTTTTGATTTGTTGGTTGTTTTCTTTTCTTTTTTTAGAAAAAAGCAAAATCAGTCTTATGAATGAGAGGAACCTTGAACTGTGTTTTAAAGAGCAATAATCTCAGGCAGTCTCAGATTTCTATTGGAAAGCAAACTAGAATCTTTTTTCACAGCTAGAAATTTCCAGCCTATTTGTCTCAAATATTTATCTCCTGGAATTACTTGGCTTTGAGTCCTAGATTTTTTTGTGTGGGAAGAGACCTTGTAAATAATCAGATTTCCGTTGTATTCAATTTGTTTAGTAAATTCACAAGACACTCTTTGTGTTTTATGGTTTTGATGGTTAAATTTTGTTCTCCGCTACCTGACCGAGAATAATCTTGCTTTTAGCTGTAGTTTTCCTCCTAAAATTCTGGTTTTGAAGAGACATTGAAAAACTTGTTTTAGTGAGCAAAGGTGGTTAGAAATTTACCAAAAATAATGGTGATTTTCTCAGAACAAACTGCTAACAGGCCATCCAGGCAAAATTTTCTATAAATATACTCAAGAAGAGAGAGAAAAAAAAATGTTTCTGTAATATAAGATAAAATTTTTTGTACAAATATGTCTTTGTTATTGGTAGCGCTCAAAAGTTACTTACAGCATTAGAAACCTGAAGATCCTGTTTCTTTTCTGTACATCTTTCCTAAATAACTGCATTAAATGACATGCAAAATAAATCTTCATTTTGAAAGAGAACACACTGAACAATCAATAAGAAAAGCTGATCTTTTTTTTTTCAAGAGTATTTTAAATAGTTTTGGAAAAAAGATTACTTTGCCAACATATGCATTTTAATTTTTCTAAGAATTTCTGCATGTAATTTCAGAGTACTGTGGGCATCATATTGTGTGGATAAAAATAAAATCCACACAAAAATTTATCATTTCTTTTAACTAGGCTAGAAATAGTTAATGTCTGCTTGCTTGGAAGGGCTTTATATTATAGAATTAGAAAAATAGAACACTGGGATAAAACAATGCTTCTTTACATGTAGTGATTTTTATCATTTATTATTAAAGACTTGATCGCATTAGCAATAGGAAAAATGGTTGCTGGGGCTAAAAATCTTTTGATGTTAGTTTGAAAAACATAACTGAATGATTTTTTAATACATTTTTCAAATTTTACTAGGGTACAAATGGTTAATCTCTTTGGGAGGGGATGTCAGTGAGCCAGAAGGACAAAAGGGAAAAAACAGGTGAAAAATGTTTTTGGAATGTTCTTCTATATCACACTATTACATATCTTTTTTAAGTTAATTGAACTAGAATTAGTTAAGACTGTTTTTAAAAAATGTAATTAGCTAGCTTCCTGACCTTCTACTATTAAAACAAAAAAACAGCCACACAAACAAAAAAGAACCCCCAAACAAAACAAAACAACGACCTGTGCTGATTGTGATTAATGCTTTTTTTTCAAACACCTGTTTTACCCTCCAAGATGAGACAGTTCTGCAGTGCTACTCCCATGGTGAATTCCTAACTCTCAGTGCTATTTTACATGTGTGTGAGGACATGCCCTAACTACACTGGTTTCAGAATTGGCCATTTTTAAAGTTACTTACAGCTATTGAACAGTGGAAGCATTGAAGTTTTTGAAGAGAGTTTTTAGAAGCTTTGAGAATCTTTTTTGTATATTTTCCTTTCTCTTCTCAACCACTCATCCTTCCAAACAGATATTAACTTTTCTAGCCTAATAAAACTTTAAAAGAATTTTTAAAATAAACTACATGTAAAAATGTATATAGCAAAATTTCCAAATGTTTTTACATAACTATATAGGAATATATCTCATGCAATTTTGCCTATGAACATGAAATTCAAAGTTTCTAGTTTTAAGAACAAGTTAGCGCTGTTATTTTTTTTTTCTTAAAAGTATCTTCACCTTGAAATGTAGCAGTTAGAAAATACAATCAACAGTACTTTCAGACACTACATATTCCCTGACAGTTATAGTTGTTTTCTACATGAAAACAGTTTATTTAAAATGTTTTCTTCTCCTTCACTTTGTAGAAAACTTCTCAGAAATGGGAAAATTGCTACATTGAAAGAGCTGAGTTGTTATATAGAAAATGCTGTCAGAAACAGAAACTAAATTATCTAAACTAACTATAATAGTAACTCATACATAGTCCAACAAAGACAAAGGAAATTAGCTCCTAGTTAGTGACAACTACTGTGATTTTAAGTATTGCTTGCAACAAGTCTTTGAAGTTACTAATGTGACAGTGATTTCTTTATGGTATGCACTTGTTAGGGAGTAAGTTTTTATAGTCAGGTTTTAAAGAAAGTTAGAACAAAATGTAAGAAATGTCTATTAAAAACAAGGAACCGGATTAACACAGTTTTGTACTTGTCAATATGTATGTTTCATTTTAACAGAAATTGTCAAAAAACAGTACTGTATTCTGATGGTACCTAATTTTTACTTTTTGCCAGTAACAGGTGTTTTAAAAAAAAATAATTTGAAAGCACTTGAAACAGTCTCTAAGTCTTCATCTGATTATGGAGCGATAACCCATTTTATCCTTTTCTATTAATATCATTCACTCCAGTGTTAATCCAGTTCACTCTAGTGAATTGGAAAAGGATATTAATTATACGTACTTGTTAAAGACAGTTTTAAAGAATACAATTAGGTTGTGGTTAAAGTTACATTCTTTACTATTTTGTCATTTGTTTTACTTGTGAACATTTTAGAAACTGTTTTATAGAGAACAATTCTTAGAATACATAAGATGTATGTATGGTTACATTTACAATTATATTTTGATTTGTTATCTAAGTGTAATATTATAAAAGATAGTTGTGGTTTCTTTAATTCATTTTTTGCAGGTACTAATGTTTGTGCCAAGAATAATGGTGGATGTCATCAACTTTGCCTTTATCGAGGAAATGCACAAAGAACATGTGCTTGTGCACATGGCTATCTTGCAGAAGATGGAATTACTTGCCTGAGACATGAAGGTTACCTCTTGTACTCAGGAAGGACAATATTAAAAAGTATACATCTTTCGGATGAAACCAACTTAAATTCACCAGTAAGGCCATATGAAAATCCAGAGTACTTCAAAAATGTGATAGCTCTTGCTTTTGACTACAGCCTGAAAGGAAGAGGTACAAATCGCATATTCTTCAGTGATGCACACTTTGGAAATATACAAGTTATTAAAGACAACTGGGCTGGCAGAAAAGTGCTAATTGAAAGTAAGTAAAAAGCTATTTCCCAAAATACTTATTTTATTTCAATAAGCTCTATTAAGTGAAAAATTGATAATCACTTGACATTATAGAGTAAGACATGTCAGTAAATTTTTAACATATAGAAGCATGTAACACAATTATATTTTATCCCTATAAGATACATTTAAACATCTTTAAAATGGCAAGTTCGAAAGAATTTATTTTATAACAGTCTTATGATGGGTGAAACATATTGCTAGAAAACAGAAATTTGAATCCAGATGCGTAAGATATATATTGTTACTTCTAAACAGCAAAAAATCTGTGCTACAAAATTCTAAATTCTAAAAATTTCTGCTGTCTTTCATTTCTGCTCCTGTTTAATTGTTCTGAAATATGCAATAAACCTCATCGGCCTCAGTCAGTTATCAGATGCATATATTTACTGTTTCTTCTATTGTCATTTTTGAGTACTGTCTGAGATTTTGGAGGCTGCAGTTCGTTTAAGTAACTGTATGCCAAAGTGTTTCAAGTGGTTTATGGTTTGCTCCTTAAGGTGTGGCTAATTCTCATATGACTTTCTGAAGTCTTATGTTATGTTGCCTATTAATAACAAGACCAAAGGAAGTGATTAGGAAAAATGGAAGTACATTTGATGTGGAATGTATTGCCTTTTGCTGTTGGCATGTTAATGGAAATATTCTTAGAAAAGAAAAAAGTTAAACAGATTCAAACTGACAAAATATTCTACAACTGACATTGGGTAATTGTATCATTATGTACCTCTGCACTGTGGTTTTGGGAAGGTATTTGTGGTATGAAAACTGTTGAAACTAGTGAATGGAAAAGCAGTTTTCAAGTATGATACATTTTACTTTGAGTTTTTATGTGTACGGAGTTTAGAGGAGTTAATGATACCTGTATTAAGACATGGTAAAGAGAAACCAAGCAATATTGTCAGGATGTTCTCACAGGAAAGCATTAAAACCTAGAGATTCAGAGTTGAGGTTAGCTCATAGAAATGTGCATTGGTGGCATACAAGCACTATTTTAATGCTAGTGTTCTAGGAGGAGATTAAAAGTATTACATGAAAAGCCACTGGAAATGTTTACGTTTAAAATAGACAAAGGAGAAAGAAATACTGGTGAAGCACCAATGCAGATACAAAATGGATTTTTAAAAGAACAATAAAGTATTCCTCATTACTCTATAATAGCTTGTTGTACAAGAGCTAAAGGCATTCCATAAAGCACAGTTGAGAATTATAGTTTTAAGAAATTGTTAGGAAGTGTTTCTACTTGTAATCTTACTATGCCTGATTTCATTTTTCATTAGCAGAGTCAGCACTCTGAATAATTGAATGTCAGATGAAATTTTGTATCCTTGCAAAAAAATTACTGTATATGCTTGGGATGTAGTTGCGAACTATGATGTTTGTTTTCTAGAAATGCTTCAGGTTTTTTTTCATTGTAAATGAGAAGGGATATCACATCCCAGTATAAGTTAGTTTATTGTTCTTCCTCATGTGTTTAAACCCTTTTTATGTTGAGTCATTCATTTTAAACTGGTATTTTTGTACCACATATCCTTCCTTTCCACAGCCTATGCATGATTTTCTCTTGCTAAACATGAGACAGTTCATGAGGCTGCTTAATATAGTGGAAGTAGTTGACCAACAGTGATACCTGTAAAGGAAAAAGCAGTGGTAAGACTGGCTGACATCGGTGATTCCATTCACTGGAAGATGTAAAATTCTAANCATTATCTGACAAATTTTCACCTCACTGAACAGATTTGCAACTCATAAACAACCCATTAGCTAACACATTTTCAGCTCCCAGAAAGTAGATTTACAGCGTATAAACAACTTTATCTAACGTGTTCCAGTTCACTAAAAGCTGATTCAAAACTCACCAAGAACCCAGTACCTGACAGGGTTCTGTCTTCAGCAGGAAGAAACACTAGCGACAACAAAAAAAATCAGTGTAGCATGTGCATAGTATGTCATACCCTAACACCTTTATTTTTGGTGCAGTGTAGATTTTTGAAGTGGTTTCTTTCTTATCTCTGAACTCTGCTGATAACATGAACATTATTTCCTTTGGTCATCAGTAGGGACTTTTTCTTTCTTATTTTTATAAGTAACTCTACATGGTCAATCTTTCTTGATTGCTAATTTTTAAAAATTTAATTTGTTCTTGGCTCTGACTTCCCACAAGTAGTCTTTTGTGTGGTGAATTATCTAACCATTCAGTATTGCTCATTATTTTTTGCTTTAGCACCATGTATGGTTTAATCCAATCTGCAGACATTTTAAACATTAGCTTATCTGTTCAGCAATACCTATTTTAAATATGTTGTGACATGAATGCCATCTATATCACGTGTTTTGATCTCAGTCTTTCCTTCCAAAAAGAGTGTAAGAGGTTATATTTTATTGCCTTTCTTGCTCTAAATACACACTTTGGGAAGTATTAGACTATGGAGAAATGAGATGAGACTTACTATGGGGTCTCACCGAACAATTTATTCGTAGCCTTCCACTTTTAAGTTATAAAGCTTATCCTGGGAATGAGAAAGGAGAAGATAGAAACTGTGCTATATGCAGCTCCTGCTTATAAGCAAGGATGCATCCAAGCATATAGAGCTCTGCATACAGTGGGAAGACAGGATTCTGAGAATCCAAGAGATCTATGCTGTGCACGTGTTTTTGCATTGGATTTTCCACTGTTCAAATGTACTCTTGTACATTTATATCATGNTCTGGAGCTTGTGATTGTGAGAGCCAGTGCCTTGACAAATCAAATCCTAATTAATTTGGTAGTCTAGAGCAGATCCAGAAAGATTACATACACTTTGGAAGTTGTTTTTTCATTTAATTTCAGCCCCTAGTGGACTGTAGACTTTGTAGAAAATTGAAAGAAGATATTAAATACAAAAGGTAACAAATTTTCATGGAAGTGACACAGAGTTTAAATCAATATATTGGGATGACCATCTCCAAATAATCTTTACAATTTCTGTTCAGCCCTACTCTCCCTTCTCTGGGACAATTTGTTACTGATAACCTACTTTAAAATGAGTTCATGGAGCAGTATACAGAAAGAAAGATGAAATCAGTAGCAGTTAAAGGCACAGAGTTATGTAAGGAGGTATTTGTAAATCTGACTTGTTCAAAATTACTGCATGTTATTGGTTTCAT
>VYZX01000936.1:0-11706 GCA_013401335.1 Brachypteracias leptosomus
TCCATTGATCTCCCGCTGCACATCTATCTTCCAAGAAATCAGATATGAACTCTCACTTTCTTTAAGGATATGACTCATCATCAAAAAAACAATACTAGTCTGAGGGATGGGCGAAGATTCAGTATTTTAAATTGTTTTTCAGATTCCTGTCTGATAGGCAATTAAATATCTCTGTGTCAAAAAAATTCATGCTAAACTATCACTGATTTTACACCTCATATGCACATTCTGCTGCTGTTGTGCATGTGTTCCATGAACATACATCTCTTTAAATTATAGTCCTACTTTCTATCTTTATTTCCTATATAATTATCACTTATGACAGCACCCATGCAAACAAGTACAGGATGGAGTGTGCTGGGCTAAAATATACCATGGCAAAATAGCAACATTATTATTGTTAAAATGTGTACTGAAACTAGACTAAAGATCAGCAATGCCATAAATCACTTGTCAATTAACAAGTGTCATAGCAAACTGGTATATTCCAGTGAAAAGTCTCACTTTCCATTAAAACACTGTTACAGGCTCCAGCCTGGTTCCATTGCTCTCTGTTATTTTCTCCAGACAGGAAGCAGTAACAGCACATTGCTCTGTTTCAGCACAAACGTAAGGTCCACAGCAGTTCATCAGTTCTTAGACTTATCCAATATTCATAAGCTTATCTGGTGTTTGGGGTTTTTTTCAATCTATTAGTAGGTTTAATGAAAATTAATATTCTTTCTTCTATAATCTCTTCATTAATTAATAAAAGAATGTATGAAATCTGTATTTTTCACTATTTTCTTAAACAATCTAGTATCATTAATACCTTACCACATTTCTGGTCTCAGGACCTGTTCTTATTTTCTTATTCATATTTTAGTTTGTTGTCTCAACATGGTCTTGCAAGTGTTATTCTCTGACATCCTATATTTTTATGGCCTAAGAAGTGGAGAGACAAATTTTTGTATCTGTGTCTTTGGAAGCTTCATAGTTGCATCAATTATTTTGGTGAAAATTTGTCATTCAGCAGGCTTCTAATCTGGTATACTATACTGGTATACATTGAAAATTATAAATATTAATTTAAATTCTCATATCTATAGTCACAATAACCTAATGTCCTTGAGATTTTGTGTGTTTATTTTTACACTAACATTTTAGCATCTACATACCTTATCTGCCCCTTTCCTTTCTTGTCAGGATAAATAAGAATAACATTTCAAATTCCATTTTTCCTTGTGTATCTATTTTATAAATATGTTTGTGTTCCACCACATAGCAAATCTTGAAACTAGGAAAAAGGTTAACATTTATAGTACAACATTGCATCTTCATCTGACAGATTGTATTCAACAAAAGGAAAAGCATTTCTATTAATGGTTTTCGTTATATAATAAACATAGTTTACATAAAATAAACTTTTAAATTATAGGCAATTCTTGTGCTGAACAGGTTGAAATAATTAATTTTATATGTTAAATTTATCCAAAGGAACAATTAACAGATCACCACAGAAATCCATACTTCAAGATTCTGTTTGAATTTCTCTAAATAATTTTAGATTTTATCTGCATAATATATGTTCTATGTTGAATTTCCAAGTCTTGTTGTATACTGTGTGTTATATGTGTGAATGGATATGTTTCTTCTCATTCTTCTAACGGCACTTGCCAGGTTTATGTGGGAAGAAACCTCAGTAGGCAGCTAGATAAAATACAATTGTAATTCCTAAGAATTTTTAGTCTTTAGTTATTTCTCCCAGGACACTTGTTTTTCCTAAGGCCTTTTGGTGACTTTATCCTGTCCAGTAACTAAGCACCCATCAGCCACTCACTCACTTCCCCTGCCCCCAGTGGGATGGGGAAGAGAACAGAAAGAATAAAAACATAGAAACTTATGGATCAAGGTAAAGATTGTTTAGTAAATGAAGGAAAGAGAAAGAAGAAAAGAAAGGAAAAAACTCTCACCCAAGACCCAAACCCACCAAGTGATGCAAAAGCACCTTCTACCAGCAGACCTGTCAAGTTTTAGGGCTGGGCCTTCCACTAGAGAGATGACAGACCACTCTCCCTCCTCAAAGGGGAAGATAAGGGAATAAGGGAGATAGACTCATGAACGGGAAAAGGAAACTAAAACAGCTTTAATGAAAATAATAACAATAAAATGATATATACACAACACCAATATCTAACCCAACCCCCATGATGGGAATTATGTCACCATCACTACTGATGCTGTGGAGCAGGCACTGGGGAAGTCTCAGCGGCAGACAAGAACCAAATTCAGGAGCTGGTTTCAGGAATGCATGGATTGGGATTGCATGGATTGGGATTGCAGGGAGAATGGACAGAGTCCTTCTCTGACACTGGCCATTGAACAAGAGAGTTTGACTCTCATGATCCCTCATCCAATCTGACACATATGGGATGAAATATTTCATTGGTTGGTTTAGGGTCAACTGTCCTGTCTGCTCCTCCCTGCAGGTTCAGCCTTTTACCTTCTGCACCCCCAATGTGGTACACAAGAAAAGAAATTGTAATTTTAAGGAAAATATCTCTATTTATCACACTTGATGTAGCAAGGAAAGAAATAATTGCTCAGGAAAACAATTTCTGTGTGAGACCTGTCATGCTAACATAACAGGAAAACAGAGATATGTATGCATCTTGTAAAGAACACTGTATGGTACTTTGCATGGAATTTCAAAGCTCTAAGAAACTCTTGTATTCTTATTTATAAAAGTTAGTTATAAGTGCTATAACTTTTATAGCTATAAAAGCTCTACATCACTGCAATCTGTGAGGTCATTTTTAGATGTGTATTTATTTCAAAGTTTAAACTGAACTGTTGGTCCTTGTGTATCTCAGCTTACCAGGAAACATGTGATGATTCATAATAGTCAGAGAATTGTAATGTTGCTTGCCCAGATGTTATTTATGGGTTATAAAAGGAAGTCAAAGAAAAAGCTAAGGAAACTTAAATTACCATGGGGGGAAATATTGTAGTATCTGTGTTCAGTAAGGCAAGTCTACTGCAGGCAGGAGAGCTGTAGGGACTTAGAACACCAGATTTCATAAGTTTTAGTGCTCTTGGAGCAAAACAATCATTGTTTTAAGGGTGATACATATAGCATTAGAACTAAGCCAGACTTTTATACACATGTAGTTCAATAATATTAAATTACAGTTCCAAATGCTTTTCCTGGACTGCTACTTTTTGTTAAATTACTTTAATAAAAATCTAAATTAAAACTGCTTTGATAAGTTTCCAAAAGCAATGAAAAGTTAAACCTCCTGTGTGCTTAGTGTAAGGGTGTTAAAAAGTGTGTCAAATTTCTAGAAGTAATATAATTTAATTTACAACAATGTCAGTTTTAAATTAACCATAGGCTGAATTATTTGTAGGAATCTGTCTCTGTTTATTGCTAATGTATAGTAAAAGTTTGAGTTATCAGAACTGGGCTGATCATACTGGTGCAGTACTTTTATTGTCTGCTTGCTTTTTCTAGCATTGCAGGATAGAAATGCCAAAGACATAACTACAAAAAAACACCCCAACAACAAACCAAACTCTTTCTAATTTAGAATGGTAAAAAAAATACAGGAGCCAACTAGGTCAGTAATTGAAAGAAAAATCTTGAAAGCACTTGAGCATTTGATTTAAGATAAGCCTATGTATGTTAGAAGATATAGGAACCTCAATTTTCAGTATTTTGTCATTTTTTCCAGGAGTTTGAGTGAATGCCAATAATCATATATATTTTAAGTAATTTATGACAAAATCATAATTTTTGGAATTCATATATACCTACATGCATACATGTGTGTGTATGCATGTATGTGTGGTTTTGAATATATAAAATATTTTTTTTAATACCTGTTGTGTTCAAGTATCATGATTTAGGTCAGGATGAACTCAATATATTAATCACTATTCAGTAATTAAATCTGTGTAAATGAGTTCTGAAATGTATTGTCTCTGTGAAGGAGTGATTAATAATGCAAAAAATGCAAAAAATTTCCAGAAAAATATCTGCTTCCTCTTTTGTTTCTCAAAGGTGTTTTAGCCTTTGGAGTCTGAGAGGAGCCAGGAGCCGAGCATGGTAACTCTGGATGCATGTTTGGTCTCTGGTATCCCTGGAGATTCCCCATGACCAGGTGCCTCCGAACTTAAGTCATGCCACCCCACATTGGGATGGTCGAAGAGCTTTATCAGGTGGGGAGCATTTTGCAGGTTGCTTGATTTTTACTTATTAGTAGACTGCTTCAAGATGTTGTTTGTTGATGAGTGTAGCAAGTCGATGTACAAATATTCTTGCATAAATCTAGTTCTACTGTTTCTACCATTTGCATATGAGTGGGTTTTATTTTTTCATAATACTTTTTAAAGTCTGTTTTACCTAACAGAAGCTGTGTCCCTAAGAACTACTTGACAACATACCCATGCCTCCAATATCAGCCTGACAACTCAAGTGATGTCAACTCAGTAGGCCAAGACAGGGAGAAAGTCGGATGAGATTAATTCCATCCTGGAATTCTTGTCCTGTTTTCCGTAGAAGCTCTAAGATTTCTGCTATCCTATACATACTCACTTTGAAAAATGGTTTCCTTGAGAGAATATTGTGTATCCTCTTCCACTCTTTAAGCCAGTGAGATCATCACTTTGCAGTTTGTCATAGTGAGTGAAGCTCCTTGTAAAAGGTCATTGTCTCCATGTCCAGAGTAAATGAGATCTTTCTTCTTGTTGTATTACCTCCTATTCTCTTTATAACACTGCAACTGTAAGACTGCTGTCATTGATACTGAAGTGTTGAAAGCTGGGGTTTCAGACCACAGCTGTCATTTCCTTTGTTATCCAAAAGACCATTTTGAGCTTTCATACTCCTGTCTCACTTTATGTGTTCTAGTCAGCAACTTGCATTTTTTTATTCCTAGAAACTAACCTTGGGAGACTATTAGTATTCACTAGTAGAGATCACCACATTCTTTTTTGAGTAACAAAAGATGTCTGTATAATCAGACAACACATAGAATTCAGTCAAGTTAAATACTTAACATTGTATTAAACTCTTCAAATACACATCTGGCTTTGAATGTATCAAATATGAAAACAATGAATGATAGAATATCTTGAGCTGGAAGGGACCCACAAGGATCATTAAGTCCAACTCCTGAATGCACACAGGGCAACCTAAAAGTTGTACCAAATATCTAAGAGTGTTGTTGAAATGCTTTTCAGACAGCAACAGGATGGGGCCATGATCACTTCCCTGGGGATCTTGTTTCAGTGGTTGACCACCTTTTCAATTATTGAATAATGTAAACATTATTGAATAATATAATCACTGTAAATTCATAAAAGTGACTGACTGTATGCCCCTGAAATTATCCACAGACATTTATACAGTGATTGCATAAGTAGTAGGATCATAGGATCACAGAATCATACAACCATAGAATTGTTAGGGTTGGAAGGGACCTTAAAGATCATCTAGTTCCAATTTCCCTGCCATGTGCAGGGATGCCTCCCACTAGATCAGGTTACTCAGAGACCCATCCAGCCTGGCCTTCAAAATTTCCAGGGATGGGGCTTCCACCACCTCCCTGGGCAACCTGTTCCAGTGTCTCATCACCCTCATGGTGAAGAACTTCTTAATGTCTAATCTGAATTTACCCACCTCTAGTTTTGAGCCATTACCCCTAGTCCTACCACTACCCGACATCCTAAAAAGTCCCTCCCCAGCCTTCTTGTAGGCCCCCTTAAGATACTGGAAGGCCACAATAAGGTGCCCTCGGAGCCTTCTCTTCTCCAGACTGAACAACCCCAACTCTCTCAGTCTATTCTTGTAGGAGAGGTGTTCCAGCCCTCTGGTCATCCTCGTGGTCCTCCTTTACACACGTTCCAGCACGTCCATATCTTTCCTGTAATAGGGGCTCCAGAATTGGATGCAGTACTCCTGGTGGGGTCTCACAAGAGTGGAGTAGAGGGGGAGAATCACCTCCCTTAACCTGCTGGCCACGCTTCTCTTGATACAGCCCAGGATACAATTGGCTTTCTGGGCTGCAAGTGTGCACTGACGGCTCATGTTGAACTTCACATCCACCAGTATTCACAAGTTCATGTGCTGGACTGGGCTGAAGTTCTGTATCAGGAAGTGATCACCAGGGAGGACTTCACTTACCTAGAGGAATTCAAACAACAAGGACTGCTGAAGCCCAGCATGTTTGAGAAGACTGACAAGACCTGAGTATTTTTTTTCCAATAGTGCCTGGAGTATTGGTGGATGGCCAGCTGAAGATGAGCCAGAGTGTGCCCGGGTAGTCAAAAAGGCCACCGGCATCCTGGCTTGTGTCACCACTAGTGTGGCCAGCAGGATTAGGGCAGGAATTGTCCCCCTGGACTGGGCACTGGGGATGCCACCCCTAGGATCCTGGGATCAGTTTTGGGCCCCTCACTCCAAGAAGGACATTGAGGGGCTGGAGCATGTCCAGAGAAGGGCAATGAATCTGGGGAAGGGTCTAGAGCACAAGTCTGGTGAGGAGCAGATGAGGGACCTGTGGGTGTTGAGCCTGGATCAAAGGAAGCTCAGGGGAGACCTTCTGGTTCTCGACAACTCCCTGAAAGGAGGTTGGAGCCAGGTAGGGTTGGGCTCTTCTCCCATGAGTACGCCCAAGTCCTTTTCTTCAGGGCTGCTCTCAAGCCAGTCACTGCCCAGCTTATATCAGTGCTTGGGATTGCCCTGACCCAGACACAGGACCTTGCACTTGGTCTTGTTGATCTTCATGAGATTGGCATGGGCCCACCTCTCCAGCCTGTCAAGGTCCCTCGGGATGGCATCCCTTCCCTCCAGTGTGTTGACCACACCACACAGCTTGGTGTCATCGGCAAACTTGCTGAGGGTGCGCTCAATGCCACTGTCCATGTCGCCAACAAAGATGTTAAACAAGACCAGTCCCAGTACTGATCCCTGAGGGACTCCACCTGTCACTGGCCTCCACTTGGACATCGATCCATCGACAGCCACTCTTTGGGTGCGACCATCAAGCCAGTTCTTTATCCATTGAGTTGTCCATCCATCGAACCCATATTTTATCAGCTTGGAGACCAGGATGTCGTGCGGGACAGTGTCAAAAGCTTTGCTCAGGTCCAGGTAAATGACATCTGTTGCTCTACCCTTGTCTTTTGATTGTCTATGACCTTCTCATAGAAGGCCACCAGGTTTGTCAGGCATGATTTGCCCTTAGTGAAGCCGTGTTGATTGTGCCGAATCACCTCCTCATTATTCTTCTGCCTCAGCAGTGCCTCCAGGAGGATCTGCTCCATGATCTTACTGGGCACAGAGGTGAGACTGACTGGCCTATAGTTCCCTGGCTCCTCCCTCTTTCCCTTCTTGAAAATGTGGCTTATGTTTCCTTTTTTCCAGTCAGTGGGGACTTCACCAGACTGCCATGACTTTTGGAATATAATAGAGAGAGGTTTAACAACCTCATCTGCCAGTTCCCTCAGTACCCGTGGGTGTATCCCATCGGGTCCCATGGACTTGTGCACTTTCAGGTTCATCAGATGGTCACGAACCTGATCTTCACTTACAATGGGCATTTCTTTCTTCCAGCCCCTGCCATTATCTTCTGTGACTCTGGGAGCGTGGCTGGAGCCCTTGCCAGTGAAGACTGAGGTAAAGAAGTCATTGAGGACCTTGGTCTTCTTCATATCA
The DNA here is from genome assembly GCA_013401335.1 of Brachypteracias leptosomus. Classification (NCBI taxonomy): domain Eukaryota; kingdom Metazoa; phylum Chordata; class Aves; order Coraciiformes; family Brachypteraciidae; genus Brachypteracias; species Brachypteracias leptosomus. The sequence continues at coordinate 7,700 of VYZX01000936.1, forward strand.
CTTGTCACTATCTGTCCCATTTCCTTTCCAAGGGGACCCACACCTTCCCTAGTCTTCTTTTTACCATTAATATACCTGTAGAAATTTTTGCTATTCCCCTTGATCTCCCTGGCTAGATTTAATTCTGAGCTTTAGCTTTTCTAACCAGGTCTCTTGCTACTAGGGCAGCTTCCTTATACGCCCCCCCATTCTAGCTGTCCTTTCTTCCACTCCTTGTAAAGTTTCTTTTTGTGTGACAGTGTGTCCAGGAGCTCTTTGCTCATCCAGGCAGGTCTCCTAGCACTCTATCCTGCCTTCCTCTTTGTTGGTATATCACATGAGACTTTTTCTTTGCATTTCAGACTTGATAAAAATCAGTTCACTGTAACTCATGCTCCACCATTTTAATGATGTCTTAATATAGACTTTGTTTCTTTAATAAATCTTTTTGAGATGTCTTTAGATATTATTCGAGAATGTGGGTAACTATTCTGGAATTCCAACCCATGTTACGAATATTGTTTAGTTTGCCTACCCTTCTGTTGGCAACATTGTGTATAAAGTATATTTTTCTAAAAATCAATCTTATACATCACTTGTTTATTTATTCTAGTTTCAACTAAACTAAATCACTTGGCCTTTCTCAGTTTGTACTTATATGAAGTAATTTCATATATTGTTGAAAAAATCACATATTTTGTTACCTGAAAATACTTAGAATACCTTCTAGAAGCCACAGACAAGACAGTGGTAGATGCAACTTTCAAAATTACCGTGTTGTTTTATCAGCAGTGCAGAAAGTAATCTGGAAGTTTGCTTGTTATGGTAAATATCCATTAAAATGAGATCAATTATCAAAACTCAAAGAATTTGTATATATTTGTATTCTTATTATTTTATGCTAAAAGCAGATGCACTGCACAATTTTATTTATGCTACTTTAGGGAAGTATGAATATCTCAGGATATTTGAAGGTATAGCAGAAATAAATTGAGGAGTGTCACATAATGATAAATATAATTGAGAATAGGTGAACTATTTGGCTTTTATTTTGTTTTATTTTAAAATAAACAAGGTGAATCACTAAATCTTTCTTTAATATTATTATACTTTTTTACATAAAAATAGATGGCATTATATTATGTGTGTTCAGCTTAAAAAAAAAAATTATATACAAACTCTTTGGGAAACTACTTGATCCCTAGAAGCTATTTGTATATTCTGAAGTATCAGGTTTGCAGTAAACACAAGGAATACTTTAAATAAAAGTGATCTATAATGGAGCCAATTATCACACACCTGTAGTTTAGTGATTCATTAAATATAATAGCCACCTCTATCAGCTTTCACTAACTTGTGCACAGGCATCTTCTGATAAAGAAGAGCAATTTTTACGCATGCAGCAGAAATTATTTTTGGCCATCTCTCAGAAAAAAAAATCATATTTATAGGCAAAATCTTTCTTCCTCTCAATAAAGAAGACATGTTGTGAGGGAAGCTTGGTGTTGTTCATCAACTAGTGGCTGTCATGATGGTGATTTATATTTCATAAACAGATAATAGTTGATGCTGATCCTTATCCTAAAATTATTCCAGTTGTCCTCTGAAAAAGTAGTAAATATATTAGAGTTAAAGAATTCTATCTGTACTGTCTATAAGAAACCCTTGCCTTAAAAGTTTGAATTATAGCATTAGAATGAAAGCCTGGATGATTTTTCTGTTCTTTTTAATGACTGAAAAAAATAAAGAGCATTGAGCTATGGATTATTAAGAATTTATTTTCTGTTACACAGGGCATACCAAATTAGAAATCTTTGCACAGTAACACTTTATTTGATATCAGTGTTATATGTTGAAATTGTTGATCTCTTTTTTTTTGTCTGCAGACTGCTGGCAACTTGAAAAGGAAGAAGGATCCTGACATTGACCTTTAGGAAAAATATTGTAGTATTAGAAGGAAATATCTGTGTTGTGATAGTATTCTTAAAATGAAATAATATTAAATATATTGTTTTCTAGAATATAATGCTATTCCCTACAAATTTAAAGTATTATGCTATTAAGAATGCAATGAATCAATGCTGGGCCTGGCTGCGTTCACAGAACAAGCAAAGAGTTGTCTGAAGAGGTCTTCTGGATGTCATTCAGCTCAAATTCCGCCTGGCAGCACTACAGCTATAGTTTACCTAATCTGATCTTAAAAACAGGGTAATCAGACATCATGAAACATTGAAAACATGGTCATTAATGATCTGGGAAAAGGAGTGAACAAATAGATAGCCAGCTCTGTAGATGATACTAAGCTCTACTGGGTAGTCAAATGTCATGCTGATGATAAGCAGCTCCATAGGGACATCACAAAACTGAGTGAACTACAAGATAAGCTTCTATTTGGATAAATAAAAATAGATGAGATAAAGAAAACTATAACATGCCTAGAAGATGTGAACACAGAAGTAACACTTACAGCCGTGAAACCGTACACTCATGAATAATCCCTGCATTTTTAGGCTTTCCACACAAAGGCAATGTAATATTCAAGATGTGGGCATGACAAAGTTTTACAGAGTTAAAATCATTTCAGCATCTTTTGTAGTTCTGATCTCCACATTCTGAGGAGGGTATTGTTAGGGAGATAGCTAGGAAAAGGACAAAAAATAGCAACATAAGAAGTGAACATATTGCCTTGTGAGGAAGTGCTATAAAGGCTGGTACTTTTCAATTCAGAGAGGAAAAAATCAAAGTGAAATATGACAGAGGTTTATCAAGTCATTAAGAGCCTTGATTAGCTGTTCACAAATGACATTGGAAGCATTCTGTTAAAGTACCAAGAACTCAATTTGAACAAATACAACAGCATACGTGACACAGTGGGAAATGAACTTCTGCATCTTGCTGCCACTGGACACTATGGAAGCAGGCAGTATCAGAAATTCTAAAAAATGATCAGACAAATTCATAGACAAGTCCATGAAGGCATCATAAAAAGACTAGTCAGAGTCCTAATATAAAAGTTGCACTGGGAGCATGAGGAAAATCTACTGCAAAAAGTGGACAAGCTAAACAGCGTATCTTACTATCACTGTCAAAGACTTGAGTCTGGGGTAAATGCAGCATTGGTTTGACCCAGCAGGGTATTTCTTGTGTTCTTCCAACCTTTCCTGGACACCTGGGAGTTCCCAATTCTTAATAAAATATATTTATAGTTCTTTTAAACATTTTTTAAAAAATTATTAATAAAGAAAATTGACAAAGCTACAGGCAATCCTAGATGTATCTACTGCCTTTTATTTATTTTCCAGATGAATTTAATACTTTTAATAATTAAAGGAGTTTGTAGATTTGTTTCTTCTTTTTATAAGTATACAACTTCTTCTCAATATGGGTCATGGCATCACCACAAGTAACAAAAGTTTCATAATAATAATATCTTCCTGCTGTTAAATAAAGGATGAAAGAATCTAAAATGGAATTTAAACAGAAACTACTGAGAGCTACTTATTATGTGTTAAGTAGTCCCAAATACCCACACTTGGGAAAAAAAAAAAAAGAGAACATGCCCTAAAGAAGTCTAGATTATGGTTCCAAAGTGATCAGAAAAGCCTTCCTTAATATTGCCTTTTATTTTTATTTTTTTCTATTTGGAAAATAAACAAATAGAAAAGGAAGAATATTCAAATTTACAAAATACAAATTTAAATTACATTAATCTGAAGTCAGAATTCTCAGAAATTACTTCAGTCTGGAAAACTCAAATGAGTTTTAATATCTGTAAATTATAAAGTAGCCAGCTGAGTGTGTGCTTACTTTAAATCTTATTTTTATTTTTATCAATGGCAACATATTCAAAATAAAGAACCACTTGACTTCCCATAACAGATGTATCAAATGAAGCAATAAGTCCTTTTTAGGAAATCTCTTTTTTGGTGAATTAAATTAAAATCACTGTGATAATCAATCTTCTTTAATCCTCACCATTTGCTCTTGAGTATATTTTGTTATTATAAGTATTTTCACAGAATCACAGA
>VYZX01000937.1:17976-37281 GCA_013401335.1 Brachypteracias leptosomus
CGACTTCCCCTTGGTGAAGCCATGTTGACTGCCCCTAATGACCCTCTTATCCTTGATATGCCTTGAGATGGCACCAAGGACAAGGTGTTCCATCACTTTCCCAGGGATGGAGGTGAGGCTGACCGGTCTATAGTTACCCGGGTCCTCCTTCTTGCCCTTTTTGAAGACTGGAGTGACATTTGCTTTCCTCCAGTCCTCAGGCACCTCTCCCGTTTCCCAAGACTTGGCAAAGATGATGGAGAGTGGTCCAGCAATGACCTCAGCCAGCTCCCTCATATTCAGCTGCTTGTCAATTAGAACCCCCAGGTCCTTTTCTGCCAGGCAGCTTTCCAGACACACCTCCTCAAGCCTGTAGCATTGCATGGGGTTGTTGTGGCCCAAGTGCAGGACCCAGCATTTGGCCTTGTAGTAAAAACATTTTTTTTGTGTGTGTTGAGATTGAATACTTTTTTTAGTTTGTCCCCATTGCATCTTATCTTGTTACTGGACACTGCTGAAAAAAGCCTGGCTCCTGCTTCATTCCCCCTAAACAGTCCTAGCTCTGTCAGCCTTTCCACATATGAAAGATACTCCAATCCTTTGATTCTTTGTGGCCCTGCACTGAGTTTGTTCTAGTAAGTCTGTTATGATTCTTTTACTGGGGAGCACAGAACTGGAGCCAGCACTCCAGCTGTGGTCACACTAGCACTAGTACTAGTACTGAGTAGCGGAGAAAGGTCACCTCCCTCTATCTCCTGGCAACACTCCTAATGCAAAATACCATTGGCATTCTTTCCTATAAGGACACATTGCTGGCTTTTATTTGGCTCGTTGTTCACCAGGATCCCCAGGTCTTTTTCTGCAAAGCTGCTTCCCAGATGATTGGCCCCCAGTGTGTACTGGTGCAGAGGATCGTTCCTCCCCAAATGCATTTTTACTTCATAAGATTCATCTAAGCCCAATTTTCTGGCTTGTCGAAGTCTCTCTTGCAGCACAACTATCTGGTGCATCAGCCACTCCCCACAGTTTTGTATTATCTGCAAAAACTCGCTAAGGATACACCCTGTCCCAGCATCCAGGTCGTTAATGGAGATGTTAAATAGTATTGGATTCTCTGAAGCCTGTTTCTCTCTGTTCCTGGAACTATGCCCAGTGACTTGGTTCAGGTCTTCTTAGGATGATTGATCCCGTAGATCAGTCTGCTTTCATCTAACAGCTCTGTTTCTGTGGTAAGAGGCATCACCATGATGTTTACTCGTTTCCTGTTTTAGCAGTGATCCCGTATTGTAAAAACACCTCAGTGTGCAGCAGGTCTCCCATGTTTACAGGTGTGTGTAAGCATCAGGAAGAAAAAAAAGTCACCTTTGTGATTTACTGCTCTTCACCAGTTCTCATAACAGCAATTCAGTGACTGATGCAATGAAGTGTTGCTTTTTAATATTAGATGTGCTGGTGGGTTCAGAAAGGAAGTTTAAGGTAATCGTTTGTTCTGAGGAAAGCTAAAGTACGATTTTTAACAGAGATGGGTATCCTGTTTCCCAGGGGCCTCGTTTTGTCAAACCTTCTAGAGTAACCAGTATCATTCCCTTACCCCAGTCCATTCACAGATAGTTTGCTTGACTTCTTGGTGCTTGTCTGTTAAGGAATAAAAAACCTGATCCTGTAGAATATGCTGCAGAAGAATTTTGTAGTTTTCCACTGTGTTGTAAACGGAGTTTTTTTACAGCACTGGCTTGGCTGATGCTTCAAGAGTGTGGCTCATCCATGAGAAAAGTACTTACTTGCAATGATAAGGGAAGAGATTGTTTCTGTCCTTCTTGCCAACATTGTCTTTAGATTTATCGTATTACACAATTTTTTTCTTTACTGGGATAAACCATACAATTCCTTCAATCTTTCCTCCTGAATAACCTCTTAGAGATTGGATTGCCCTCTGTTTCATTCACTATTTGGGAGGGAGGCAAAGCAGTCTTGAAAACTTTCCAGCTGATACCTTACTTGCATCATCTGTGACAGTGTTAAAAGCCTTGTCATGGTCAAAATACACCTGCTGCTTCTCCTGTTGCCAGGAGACTTGTTATCCTGTCTTAAAAAAAAATAGGTTTATTTGTTGAGTCTTGTAGAACCCATAGTAGCTGGTACTTTTATTTTTAAGGTGCTTTTGAAGTGTCCTCATAGTCCTTTCAAGTATTTCAAGGAAAACTGAAGGCAAGTTGGCTAATTTGTAATATACTACCTCCATAGAAAAAATAAAAAAAATCAAAACACCACCATCTGTTCTTCCCACACTTTTGCTTTCCTGTGGTTCTTAGAAATGGCTGCTCTAACCAGATTGGCTTCAGAACGAAGTTCATCAAGCCCAGCTAATTAGTAATGGTTTTTTTCCCCCCCACTTTCTAAGCTTTCTCTAGATTGATTTTTACTTACATAGGTTCAAGTCTTTACTTGTTAGTCTTAATTACACTAGTAACTGTTTAACAATCTTTTGCAAAAGATTGATGCAAATCAAATAATATGATTTCTTGGCATCAACTGAGGTGATGGCTTTTTGCTTGCCTGCTGAGAATTGTATCACCACTTTTCTTGTGGGTTTTTTTGTTCATTTTTATTTATGAAATTACTTATTTGGGGATTTTCCTTCCAATTTCGCCTCCTTTTGTCTCCATCTTTCTTGCCATTTTTAAAACTTTCTACAAGCTTTTGCCTTGTATTTGATATCAATAAAGAATTCACAATTTATCTTACCCTTATTCTGTAATTTCATTTCTCTCACACAGAAAATAGTTTGAAGCCATGTCCTTGGTCCAAAGTTTCTGCCTTATTTTTCCTTTATATTTTTCAGCCTATACTCAAGACCTTTAGGTATTGAAGTTTAATTTTGTCAGTTTGGGGAAAGCAGATTGAGAAGTGTCCCCTTTTGAAATAAGTTCAGTTTCTTTTTTTTTTCTTTCAACACCTGTAGTTCTTCCTATGTTTTGTACTACTGAGCAAGCATATGAATCTTTACTAAGTAAGTCAACGTTTTCATCTGTTCCCCATTTTTTAATAAGCTTTGTCTTTTATGATTTGTGTTCTGGTCATGATACTTGTCATAAATTATGCTAATTGACTCATCATGCTCATTGTATTAAGACTCTCAGCTCTTCCTCATCCTTGCTGTGATTTTATACAACCATCTAAGACTAGTTTCATTCACTCTTCTCACTCCTTGCTTTACTGTGGCCACATTTGTAAATGTGTGTTCTCATTTTAGGTCCATGTTGCCTTATTATTGTTTTCCCATGTGCCTTTCAAACTGCCCCATTCAAGTTACTTAAAATCTTCCTCACTAGGTTAAGAAATAAGTGTGCTAGTTGGAGTCTTTGTATAATAACTTGTAGGCTTGTCCTCAGAAATACCTGATATCAAAGAGTTAAAAACACTATATCTAAGTGTTATCAGTTCAGTGACCTCTCCCATGCCACTTTCAACAATAATTAACAATGTGGTTTCAAGGAAGGTTTAAAAAATGTGTCTATCTACTTGCACTGGATAGATGCAGCCAGTTTAGTTTGCATTTGGGGTTATAAAATTCAAGTACTTCAGGAGTTCTCTTTTTTTTTTTTAAAGGTCAATTGCTTAAGTTTCTGTAAACTTTTACTTGCATTTGATTTAAATAAATGCTTTTTACTTTGTGGCATGTTTAATATTTTGCCTTGAAAATATAACATTGAATAGCATCTTCTATAATAGCTTTATAAAAGTAAACTGCAGTTTTCATTGCAATGAATTCAGCAGGAAGGTTGTATCTACAAGCAATACAAACTGGAGATCGGACCCTGGTTCCAGAACAAGCTTGGCATTTGATCTTGGGCAAGTCACTTAACTTCTTTGTAGCTTATGCTGTAGCTGTGGTCTGTAAGATGAGTGCAACGATTTCATCCTTTTCTGCAGAGCACTTAGAGAGCTGTGATCAAAGGCACCATGTTTCGGTGGTAAACAACAGCTACAGCAGAGTTAATGCCTTAACTTCACACACAAAGAGGAGCTTTAACTCTTAGCCTGGGAACTGAATAGACTGCAGCTGCATATATTTTTCTTTCAAAGCACAAGTTCCTTACAAGTTAAAGTTTAACTTTGGGTAAGGAATAATTCCAATAACAACTATCTGCAAATTTTTAGCCAGTAATTGCCACTTTAGAGAAATAATTACACAAAGTTTAGTGGGGTTTTTTTGTTTGTTTGTTTTTAAGATTCTAATGATTGGTCAAAGCTATTAAAACTAAACATTGATTTTCTGTTTCATACAACAGATGCTGTTACATTGTTTTCCCCCACCCTAAATTCATCAAAATACCAGGTATTTCCTTTTGTCTAAATAAAAGGACTTCATATTTCAACCACTGCTGCTTTATACTATTCTTGTAAAGCTGCATTACCTGATTGTTCATTTATGAGAGGGCAGGGAATATGCAAATATTTCCCAGAGCAGAAAGATGTTACAGCTTGTTGACTCAAATATCAAGGTAAGTTCCTCATGCTCTTCACAGTAGTATTCTCTCTTGGAACTGATCCATCTTTGCCTTGGAGATGGGATTAATAAATTAATGGGAATCATAAGGATGAGGGAGGAAAAGAGTTACTCTGTCATCTAGATTTAGGCATCTGACTATACAGAAATAAGTACTTGCTGTGAAGTGGGAGAAGAGATGTTCCCATAGGATCAGTACTGGATCTGGTTTTGTTCAGCATATTCATCAATGACCTGGATGAAGGTACAGAGTGTACCCTCAGCAAATTTGCTGATGATACAAAACTGGAAGGAGTGACCGATAACACTGGAAGACTGTGCTGCCGTTCAGTGAGACCTGGACATGAGGGAGAGTTTGGGTGGGGGGGAACCTAATGAAGTTCAGGGTGGTTAGGGAGTTGACCTGCTGGAAAGAAGCTCCATGGAGAAGTACATGAGAGTCCTGGTGAACAAGTTAACCATGAGCCAGCAATATGCTCTTGTGGCCAAGAAGGCCAATGGTATCCTGGGGTGCATTGAAAAGAATGTGACCAGAGGGTTGAGGCAGGTTCTCCTCCCCCTCTATTCAGCCCTAGTGAGGCCACATCTGGAGGGCCGTGTACAGTTCTGGGCTCCCCAGTTCAAGGAGAAAGGAACTACTCAAGAGAGTCCAATGGAGGATCTGTTGAGCCTGGAGGAGACTGAGAGGGGGTCCTATCAATGCTTACACATCTTTAAAGTGTAGGTGTCAAGAGGCTGGGGCTAGACTTTACTGGCTAGCAACAGGACATGGGTCAACAGGCACAAACTGGAACACAGGAAGTTCTATCTGAACATAAGAATAAACCTCTTTACTATGAGGGTGATGGAGCACTAGAACAGGCTGCCCAGAGAGGCTGAGGAGTCTTCATCTCTGGAGATAATTCAAAACCTGCCTGGATGTGTTGCTGTGCAACATGCTTTAGGTGACTCTGCTTTAGCAGAGGGTTGGACTAGATGACCTTCCAGAGGTCCCTTCCAACCCCTACCATTCTGTGATTCTGTGAAGTGTGAGCTCTGAATGGGTCTGTAGAGGCTCAGGTGATGGTATAGAGAAAGGTTTGGCTCATAACTAAACTACAGAAATTGAATGCCTAAAGCTATACTGTAAGTCTCATCTCCCTAAAATACAGATTGTGCAGTAGTACATTGCAGAACTAGTGGGAGAAATGGTTCATTACTACCAGCATTCATCACCACAATATCTGCATGCTTTAAGGGTATGAATATGAGATATGAAAAGTAAATAAGGTTGAAAGCATGTATTGTTTTAAAGCCTCCAGCTTCAAATTTCAAGGTAAAGCAGTTGATGGAATAACTGCACAACATGATGCCAGGAGTCAGCTCTTTAAACAAGCCAAAATGCAATTCTCTGCTTTTAAATCTAACCACCTCAAAGAGGTGAGGAAATGTTTTCTACAAAGTCTTTACTGATGAGTAGTCGCTTTTTTTGTTATCTTTACTTTTGAGCATACAGCCTTCAGTGTTACTGTGGCTATAACATGCATGCTGTGTTTGTACACAAATGATGAGGCAGCCGGGAACCCGTAGGAGAGCACAACCAGTCCCTGTTGTTTCAATGTTATGTTGCTTTTAGTTACTTTTAGAAGCAGAGTGAGTTGGGACTTTTCAATAATATTTTTTTTTTTTACAAAAAAAAAGAAGCAAAACTGTTAAAGCCATAAATTTTGTCAAAGTGTGTTTTTGATAATTGGTTTATCCTTGGTTTACCTCTGAGATCCCAAAGAGTTCTCATCACTGATAAATTATAAGCCTCTTTATTAAGCTAGAGTTTTCCTAAAGGGATACCTTGTATTGAATTGTTTAGATTGAAAAAGACCTCTAAGATACATGTGCTTCATGTATCACCTTGGATTTCTTACAAAGTGATTTTTCTATTAATGGAATGTTTTGAAGTAAAGTTCACAACACACAAACATTATAAAGCTTGAAATGGGTCTTTTCACACAAGATAGAATAATTCCTAAGAGAAATATTCTACTTCAAGAGAATGTGTTTTGAATAAATTCTAAAAAACCTATTTCTTAACCTCTTTTTCATAAGGGTAGAAACACAGCACTCAAATCCTGGCCAGATTCCAGCATGCTTTTAGTTCCCTACAGGTCACAAAACCAGATTCTGCTCTTCTTATTCTGAACTACTGTAGAGAGTTGATAGCTGAGACATTATATTGCAAGGTAGAACTGATTGTATTTCAACAATAACTACGGTTGTTCCTCTATGCCCTCAACCTTGTATGTTTGTCTTAGGTATTTATAACATTGTTTTAAATCCTTTTGGAGGGTGTCATGGAAACCTGAAGTTTTCTGGATGTAATGATGCTTAATGTGCTCTGCTCCTGTAAAGTTAGTGTGTGCATCTGCTTCCTTTAATTGAGAATTGAATGCCAAAATAAATCCTTTCCCTTCAACAGCTTTTTATGATAGCTACTTAAAACACTGTCATCTTTTGGTACCCAAGGCAGCAAATAGAGGTAAATGTTGCCTCCTCTTCCTCCTGTCTCATAGTGATACTGAGTATAACAACAGAGTGGAGCTGTTTGTTATTCAAGTATAAATATTCAACACCTGCTTGTCCTTGCTGATTAGGGGGGAAGTTGAACTTTAACCCATTCAATTAGCAAACTCAATTAGACTCCTTATTCCTCCAGTAATTGTGGAAACGTACACAATGCTGAGTTCCTCTGCTGCTCACAGTAATGAAGTTGGGAGCAGCAACATCATTTGAGGAAAGGGTTTGTCTTTGTACTTGGAAAGGTGAGGATCATCTTGCAGATTAGCTTCAGTGTAGAACATTGAGCCTTATGCTCCAGGTAATTAACTATTCTAGCATTTAACTGTAAGGTAGGAATCCTGACAAGAAAGTAATCTATTAAGATTTGCATACAATGGCATAGCAAAACCAAAAGCAGTTAAAGAAAATCAGAATTTCTTTACTGAGCATGATCAATAGCCATGATGGTGTATATGCAGCAATGATTATTAATTAACCACCTTTGCAAGTGGGATAATTAAGCAAGCTAGGATTGCATTGCAAACATCGTAGAACTAATTGACTCAAAAATGCTTTTTTCATTTGTTGTTCAAAGCTCACAGGGGTGCCTTCCTGCTCCTGCAGTATGGTATCATAGGATTACCTGGGGGTGGTTATATCTGAGCTTCCTTAATGCTTCCTTCACTGCAATCGCAGCTGGCTGAACCAGCGCACTTGTGGTTTGAGAGGAGGGTGTAGGGCGACTGTAGAAGAGAAATTCCACAGCATTAGTTCAGGGTCTTTTCCCTGGGATTGTGCACAGTAGGGTCGTGTTGCAAACTGGCTGGGCAAGAGATGAAGTTTGACTGGATGAGTTCCCATATAAGTGGGTGAAGCCTCAACAATACAGACCAGAAGCTGAAAGGCCATCTGCTGACTGTATAGAAAGGGGTGGCCCATGGGGGTGGTGTTGCTGCAGAGGACCCAGGGGCCTGACTCTGGAGTGGAGGGAAATGAGTCACACAAGTGGATGGATGAAGGGTCCAGTTTCTTTCCCTGGACTGCGACCAAGAGGAACAGTATTTTGTCAGCATGGTGGGTGTATAATATCACTACCCTTGTTTTGAACAGTATGTCTGAGGCTACAAGAAGGAAGAGAGCCCCAGTTTTTCTGTGTTGCTGCTTTAATTCCCTTTTAAACTTTTTCAAGGTCCTGTTGTATAGATAATCCCCTTGAGAAGTTCACTAAACTGTAAGATACCAGTCACTAAATGCATGTTGCATAAGCTTCTGGGGTTGAATTAGTGTGGAAATTCTTGTTTCAAAATACTTTTAAGCTTCATTTCGGTGAATTAAAGATTTTTTTTTTTTCTCAAATAAAATATAACCAGTAGAAGACAAGTAGAGAACAAGGTTGCTACAAATGTAGCCTTGCAGCTCCAAAAAATGCCTTTAAGTGCCTTTTGTAGCTGCATAGGTCTCTAGCCTCCTTGAAGCTTCAGTCCTGTGTTTGAGCACTGGGAATATAAGACTAAGAGCACTGGGAATATAAGACTAATAAATAAGATTTAAAAGTTTGACAGTCGATAGTGCTGTGTGGATGTAAAGGAAGCTGGGACTTGAATCCTGAGAAGTGATATAAACCATTTAATCTACCCACTTTCCATCTTTCTTATCCAAGCTAAGGAGCCAATTTTCCTTGTAGCATCTGCCTCATTCCATCTCAGTCTGCCAGTTTGGTTGGAGATCCCCTTCCTCTTCAAAGGGAAGTGAGTGGGAAGAAGTTGGAAGACAACAACCAGAGCTGGAAGGCAGCCCTCCTAGCAGAGAAATTGCCCTGGGTCCTTGCCACCAGGATGGATCCTCTACAGGTACTTCAACTTATCACCTGCAAAAAGAAAAAAAAGGACAAAAAAGGACTAGCAGAGCAAATAAACTGTGCAGCTTCCTTTCTCAGATGTTAAGTCAAAACACTTGCAAAAACCCATCTGCTGTGACAAGCATCCATTCAAATGAGAAGCTTAATTGTTTACAGCTACTATTTCTCATCTGAAGAGTCCTGGCCCACCTGAATCCATTTCTACAGGCAGAAGGTAGAAGCACCTTCAAGTAGCATAATTTCATAGCAAAAAATTTAATGCTTTTTGACAACATTGACTATTTTCTTTTCCAAAACGCCTATTAGTTTAAAACCACTAGTGATATAGTAGATTGCCTGTGTTTTTAAAAGATTATCAGGAGAACTTGTCAGCAACAGGCATGAAAAATGAGAGATTAGATAGCTAGAGGAGAAGGAAGAGATGGCTCTCTCCGGAATATTGTTTGCTATCTGGAGGTGCTTAACATTGTAAGATGTTAGGTTTGGGTTCAAAGTTGTGATATTTGATCTCATGCCAATTCAGAAATTAAGCTCGAGTTTGAAGGCAAATTTTTTTTACATATTATTCAGAAGCTGCCTTGGCTGATGTTAAGTTTCTTGGGCCCACTAGATGTCAGCAATGTATGCTGTTCCAATTAAACCGACTTTTGTAGTTGCTTAAAAGACCTTTGGAAGCTTTGTTAAAATTTGTGGTGGTGAACGTGTTGGTGTTTATTGGTAAATGGGCAGGTAGCAGATGAAACCATGGCAGGCAGATGGGTGTTGCATGAAATAAAAGCAATATGTTATTGTTTTGAGTAAAGAAGTGATCCTTCTCTTCTGATAAGACTCTACCACGTAAACTCTTCCATCCCTTCCCTTCCTCAGGACATTCACCAATTAATGCAATGAAAACTGTGATTTCGTGCCTACTCCTGATCATCCAGAATTGGCTGGGGCAGCATATGTACAGGTCTGAAAAGAGCTCAGGCATTGCATTGTTGCTCATTGTTACCATTGCTATATACTGGATTGGGCAATGATGTTAATCAGCTGCAGCAATGGCAGAGAGTAAGCTTCAAAGTTTAGGTAGAGAGTTAGGCAGTAGAGACTGGGTCTCCTAAGCAGTGGAGTTCTAGTCTTGGACAATTTTCTTTAGCCGTAGCTACATCCACCAGATAGTAAGAATGGCTTGAGGAGATACTGTGAGATTTAATTATCTCAATTTTCCTGTTAGCTTCCCTTTGATTTAAAGAGAAGTAGCATTAGGCTTAAGGGTAGGTAATAAAGGGCTTTTAAATACCAACAGGAGTATTAAATCCTAAGTATTTTTATTTGAAGGACCAAAAATAAAGAGGAAAATGTCAGAATTTTATAATTTTCATAAATATTTTTTTGTGAAGACTTTCTTTTCCTCTAGTGAAGGAGAAAGAGGTCATTTTGCTGAAGACCCCAGCTGGAACACAGGAGATGTGAGTTTAGTTCAACTTCTTTGACTTTGAGAGCAAAGTTCAAGGAGGAGACTTTAAACACAGTTTACAGGAGGAAAAAAAATCAGCAAGGGTCTGTTTAAGGAAACAGAGTGTTCTGACCACTTTTTCAAATATTTTTTTTTTTCCTAGCCTATCTAGTTCAGATCAGGTCTGTCTCCTAATCTTTGGCTCCTCTTGAAGCAACCATAACTATTCTTAACTTCTTTCCATTCTACTAACAGAAAATTATCTAATGTCACTATTGTGTCGCAAAACTCATCCAGCTGTGCAGGCTGCTTATCAGTGCTTCTTGTGCCTTGCAGCTATGCTGTGTGTCCTGGCTACCCTTGAAGAGGCATCTTTTTCTCTCTCTTGATTGTTGTTGGTTTTCACTCCTTTAAGGGCTTCTGCAGATCTCTCAGATTTGCTTCATTTTGTGAAGATATTGAAGAAAATGGACTATACTTCTGTGTCCTCATTTCTAGAAGGAAGATGATGCAGGTACTTCTGTTAGACCATGGTCCTAGCCTGTCCTATATTTTTTTCCTATGCTGATGTTTCACATGTGTTGACAGAGAAAACTGAGTTCTAGCCAGTACAGAAGATCATATTATTTTTCATATTTTGCATGCCACCATGACCTTCACATGTCCTTAGAAGCAGGTCAGTCTGTAGTGCCTCTGGCAGCACTTTTCTCTCACACATAAATAGCAAGCCAGCAGTTGCAGAAAGCCATGGTAATTTGAATTGGTAATACAGGCTTGGTATATAATTCCACAGCCACTCAAGAGAGTAAGCTTTAATAACTTTCTGCAGCTATCTCATGCTTTATTATCACTTCTATATGTATGTTGTATGTTGTTTCTGTGGTTGGTTAATTCTCATACATGAACACTGAAAGCTTTGTGTCATTTTTCATATGATTCTCAAGAACAGATTGATCAGGTGCTCTTAGAAGCATGTCTGCCATCAGCAGCTAATG
Organism: Brachypteracias leptosomus; assembly: GCA_013401335.1. Classification (NCBI taxonomy): domain Eukaryota; kingdom Metazoa; phylum Chordata; class Aves; order Coraciiformes; family Brachypteraciidae; genus Brachypteracias; species Brachypteracias leptosomus. The sequence goes on from VYZX01000937.1 coordinate 29,289, forward strand.
TTGCAGTTTATACAGTGCTGATGAACTCTACAGTAACAGCTGAAAAAAGCCAGTTTTCCAGAGGTGTAATTCTTCTCTGTGTAGCAAGTACTGCCATTGCCAATTTTTGCTAGAACTGAATATGCCTCTGTGCCTCTGTACAGTAGCACTCTATTTCAGTAAGTATTCTGGGGGCATTTGTCACTCACATCCAAAGTTCATCACATTCTAGCACATATACTGTGCCTTATGTTGCCTTTTGAGGTGTTTGTAGAAAACTTGCTCTGTCTTTTGGTGTAAAAGCATGCAAGGATGATAGCTTCATTTTAAGCCTTTTAGAGCAGAGAAGTCCCTTCTAAGGAGGACATTCCAGCTCCTTTTCTCTTCACAGGGACATGGAGATGAGCACAGGCTGACAAAACCGGTATGAAAGTTTCTCCGGAGTTTACTATGCCTGCATGTCTATGAGTTAGTTTTATCTTATTTTCAGCCTTTCTCCTAGCAGTATGATTTATATGATCTTCAAGTTATCTCTCAAATTCCAGTTCTGTTCCTTGAGCCCTGTCCAATGCTTTCTGCAGCCTTTTATTCCGATCTGTTCTTGTTGTTTTAGGATGCTCCCAATAGATATTTTTCCCTATATTCCTTCAGGAAGCTTCTTCTAAGGAAAAAAATACCATGAACATATCTTAATCCACAGACTAGTCTGTATAACAGTATTCTCCTACATGACATATTGGAAGTGCATATTGAACTCTCCTTATCTAGAGGAATATGCCAGAACCATAAAAAATTGCTTAAAAATATTGAGCTTCAATCATAGCAATAAGAATGTCCTGCTGGTTGGATGCAATTGTCTTTTTCAAACATTTCGTCTTAAATATTTACTTCAATCACTTACTACTTCTACATGGTACAGCTCGTAAATTCAGTTATTAAATGCCATTAGTAAATTTTAAACAATTATTTATAGGATCAATGACAAATGATATTCCTGGTGACATGAATTACTCGGCATGGAGCACTAAAAATCTTACCTATACCATTAGACATATCTGAGAATTAATTTTGTGTACATATTTTTTTGTTACTTTATTGCATGCATTCTCTAAATCAAATCCATAACTAAGCACTATTTTTATTTTTAAAAATCTCACATTAACTCTTTGTTCCTAGATGTAACAGACTCTTCTTCTGAGCTGTGATTTTTTTTGGTTTTATCAGTTCACAACCATTCCTAGAGTAGAAATTGGATTCTTCATATCCTTTTTCTCAATTTTTCTGTGGTTTGGGGGTTTTTTTCTCACATTTTTTTTTCAGACCCAGGTTCATCTGGATGTATTTCGCTTCTCATGAAAGAGTTAATCTGGGTGCTTCACCTCTTGCAGATAGGGTCCCCCTATAGAAGTCTGTCCTGCCACCTCTGCTGCCTTCTGCTTGTACAACAAGTATACTTGCTGGGTGGGCCTCACTGCACATGTTTCTGAACGTGTACAAAATTATTGATTTTCTTCCAGTGTTTTCCATGGTTATGCTCCCATGCCTTCCACACTTTTTTCTTTGTCATTTCCTAGCAACCAACTTTGCGAGATGTCTTCTGAAGTTCTTTGCTCTGTGGTAACTCTGTTTTTCAGGTTTCTTTCCCACAGGTGTTTCTCATTGAGTGTTTTCATTCTCTGCTGAAGGAGCCAACAGCTTGACAACCTTTCCTGTGGAAAGACTTGTCCCTGTAGCCATCTGGTCTCGCTGTGAATCTCTGATACATAATTAAGGAATCTGTCACATCTGACTTAATTTAGTCACAAACACATAGCTGTAAAACATGAAAAGGGCTTTTCTGTTCCTAAACTCCCAGCAGTATCATTTCTTTTGGATAAGAGTATTTCTGAAAGTTCTTTCTGCCAGTGCCATGGTGCCACTGGCACTGACTCCCTAAGCTGGCTGGCAGCTGAGCCTCTTGTGGGGATGAGTCACTCCAGCTCCTCTTCGAATCTTGCTCCTCCTGCAGCTCAGCTGGCAAGCAGTCATTGCTGCCTACAAGGCAAGTCCAAATCCACCCTGTCCCCCTCCTGCGGCACCCCCACATGCCCACAGCCCATGCCCACAGCCCAAGACCTACACTTTGGGGCTGTAGGTGCTGTTGTGGGAAGCAAGGTGAGAACTTACACAGTGGCCTCTTTGCTCTCATGGTATGCAGATGCTGTTAACCTTCCCTGACCCGAGACTTACTAGATTTGTGAAGTGGTTCACTCATGAGTGTAAAAGCAGTTCTTGTATTGTTTGGTTAAAGCCAGTGGTGTATAAAATAATTATGAGTGCAGTGTGTGTGCACCAGAGGAAAATGGTTTAATAGGTTACAGACATGTACAAAGGGGAGAATGAATTCAGCAGCATGTGATTAACTGCATAAGATGAAGACCATAAAAAGAAATATAGCTTGTCTACAAGGCTTCTTTATAAGTTACAGCACCTTCTGTGTTTTAATAGAGATGTCCTCTTAAAAATGTAATAAAAAAATTATCTGTAATGATATTTTTTGGAAGGGCTTGGATTATTGAAGATGTGCTGGAAGAAGAAAATTTTATTATTTTAAACAAGAGATTTCTCTTGAGCATTCCTTGTGGACTCATTTTTTGCAAGCATTAAGTGCCTTGCACTCTGGTTTTCCTGAACACTTTGTAATATCTGCATGACATCACAGCACACTCTTTGAGACATTAAAATGCATGATTCCACAATTATTAAACAGAAAATATTTGTTGTGTAACTCTTACCTGGTTATGCTGGCATAGCACTTTGGATTTTTACTTAAACTGTATTGAAAAGTTTCTAATAAACTTTCAGAGCTGCTATGAATAAAGTGGCTTGTTTTTCATAAACCTATTTTGTTTTCCTCTTCCCTTTTCTGTGTCCCATGCTACCTACTCCCACTTAAAATATGCATATATTCATCATATGATCTAACATATTTGAACTAAGTATGCAGCAAATTAATGACTTCGTGACAAAATGTTCTTACAGAATCATAGAACCATTTTGTTTGGAAGAGACCTTTAATATCAACAAGTCCAACCATTAACCCAGAACTGCCAAGTCACCACTAAGCCATGTCCCTTAGTATCACATCTACAAGGCTTTTAAATCCCATCAGGGATGGTGACTCAACCACTTTCCTAGGCAGCCTGGTCCAGTGTCTGACAACCCTTTCTGTGAAGAAATTTTTCCTAATATTTTTCCTAAACCTCCCCTGGCACAACTTGAGGCCATTTCCTCTTGCCCTGTTGACAAGCAGAATGGATACCAAATGCAAGAATTGGTTCATCTTTAGCCCAATATTCTCTGAGGACATTTTTCTTCCGGTCATATGTAGGAACAACTGTATGAGATGGCAACAAATTAATGGCATCAGCTGTGCTTGTGCAGACTGCTGGGTGAGATGTGAGGGAGATGCTTGGAGCTGGAGCTGCCCCAATACCCCTGACTGCCCTTGGCCAGTTCTAAATGAGTGAGTGTTATCTCTTACCTCCTTTGTACCAGAAAGCCCTTGGTGGTATGATACCAATGTCTCTCAAAGGCGATATGGCATTTCTAAATGGCAGAATTACCACCTCCACTACAACCACTACTGATATCCTCTGTGAACATAGTGAGATACAAAGAGCTGGTAGATGTTGGAGACATGCAGAGGAACAGCAGTGTATCCTTTCCCCTATTCACAAAGAAATGCATAGCCCCTGATAAGAACTCAGTGCTGGAGTGAGATAATTAGCTGTAGCAAAGTTGAAGGCTTGATGGAGCACTTACTGGAGATTTGCAGAGCTGTCTGGCTCTCCCTGTCCCTGATAAAAGACAAAACATTTCTCAAGGAGAGCATGCTAAAGGAAAAGGTTAGTGGACTTGTATCCACCAGAAAATTGCCAGTCTCTTTTCTGAGCCCAGCTATGCTGGAATAGAGATTTTTAATATTTAATATTAAGTTACATAAGCATTACATCCCTTTGTAATAATTCTAAACCTGATGTCTGATACCATCACTAGGTTTTCCATAATTTTGTAATTTTGTTATAACAGAGCAGTCCTTCCTTGCTTTCCCTAGGCATTAGGAAGTTCAGGCAGCTCCACAGACCACTTCCACTATTCATTTTCCAAAATGGAGATCTTTGTATCACCTAAAGCAATGCTGCAGAGGTGAGAAGGTGTAGAGTCAAGTGCAGCTGGACAATAGCAAAAGCACAGCTCTTCTTGGTATTTGTCAAGCTAGTGACTGCATAAATAGGCAATGAAAGATGAACAGGCTGCCTCTGCCTTCCAGCACAGGGCTGTTTGGTGGAGGCAGCCCTGTGGCAGGAGACACAGGGGGGATGTCCATACTGTGAGGTGGCTGCACAGCTGTCCTCTGTATCTGATTCAGAAGGGCAGAGAACTGGAGAAAACATATTGTGAACCACCAGCTATGACCAGTCAATGAGCACTGTGAGGCACGAGTGCCCTTAACAGGACCTTTGAGTGGTTGCTTCTGTCATCACAGATGTGACAAGAGAAAAAAATGACATGAAGGAGGAACACCCATTACCCAAAGTCTGACTGAAGTGCTGAAATCTAAGAAATGCTGTTTGTTTGTCAAACGAACAAAATCAACACTGGGGTTTTTTTATTAAGTTTGTTTTTAGGAAGAACCTGTGTTCAGATGAAACTGGTACTCCTACTTGCTGCTTTTCAATAGTATTCATGACCGCTTCAAAAGCCTGTTCCTTCTCTCAGACACACAGAATCTAAATAGTGGTGGTGCATTTTCACAACAGAGTATCATCAGATCTTAATGAAATTAATTTGTTTAAGGACTACTAGGGCTGGCAACTGCCACTGTGATTGACATTAGATTGTCATCTCTTTGGGAAAAATGCAGTTTATTCATCTTGGAGGAAGGGAGAAAATTATGGAATTGGATTTTCTTCAGGTGCAAATAAAAAGATCAAGTTAAACTCCATGGCTGACAGGAACATTATAGAGGCCTGTAGCATCTTCTGCATCCCTTTATCTGTGCCCACGCCGTCAGCATGATGGGAAACATTTATTTAAATCATCATAAGATTTGGATTCTCTTTCTAGTGATTCTACAATATATTTATTGCTATCTTCTATAGTGTTTTCCTTTTCCTGTAGAATGATTTCAGACATCGTGCTCTTTGACTACCTGATGGCTTTAAAGAATTACTCAATTAGCCAGAGGTGAGAGATATTACTAGAAATGCTGCAGTCAATGCTGCAGTCAGGCTTGAGGAGCCACATTATATCAGCAGGAGCCTGTGCTGGTCTCAGGAAAAGGCAGGCAGTGACCACTGTGCTGTGCTCACCATTGATAGACCTTGGATGGGGAAATTGAAAATGGGACTGACAACAGGGTTGTCATTTCAGTACTGAGAGTGGAGTTGAGCTGCTCCCAGGGCTGCCCCTGACTTATCCCTGGCAGTTGGCCTTCACCTGAGAGGGGAGTCCTGGACCCATTTCATCCCTACTAAACCCACCCATACTCCTGCATCATGAAACCTGCTGTGGAGCCCTGGCATGGCTGCAGCAGGCTGATGGAGCCGGAGGCAGGCTCAGCACTGTACTGATGGAGACCTGTCTCACCTGCTTTGTGCCAAAGACAGCCAGTGGCTTGCCAAACTGCTGTTGCCACTGCCACACAGCCCACCTAAGCTAACAAAGGTGACTTTTCCAAGCCTCAGACTTGATCATTAGCTGAAGCTTGAAAGATCTTGCTGGATATGGCAGGAACTAAAATGAGCATTAACTGTGGAGTAAGTTTGCAGTCCCTGAAATGGGATGGTGTTCTTCTTCTGTGCTTGCAGTTGAGCCAAACCCTTGGAGAGCACCCCTGTGTAATGGTGTGCAAGTGTTCAGCTGCTGGAAAGGTAATTTTTTGTTTGTTTGTTCGTTTCACTAGTGCTATGCAGTGTAAACGTGAATGCTTTCAAGCAGATTTCTCTGCAGCACAAATTTTCTTTCAGTGTGAAGTAATCTAGCAACAGCAGAGTCCAGCTGACAGGAAGGTGCTGCAAAGTAGTAATTAATTAGTCTAATTGAAACAAAGTTGGGCTTAATGTCTCGTGGATCTGTTGGTGGTGGGCAGGGCTGGCACAGCTGATGATTACATTCCTTAGAGTGTGCTTTGTTCACTTTGAGACTCAAGGCTTGTGTGCTGGTCTTGTTGGGTTGTGGCTTGGGGTGCTAGTGCTACAGTGCTCACACTATAAGTCCTTGGGTCTGTGGACATCAAGAGGTTTCTGGGTTTTCTATGCCACACTGAAGCTGGTGGGGTTTAATGAGCAGCAGGAGTTTTAGTCTCCCATGTATCCCAGGGGAAAGTGTGAGGGCAGCTGGGCAACTTCCCCAGTGTTCCCCTGTTGAGGTTTTTTGTGATTTTGTTTTTTGGCTACTTGCTTTAGGCTCTCAAAGCCTGAGTTAAATCCTCTGGGTATAAAAGTTCTCAAAGGGATGCGTTTATGTTTGTGTGCACACACATAGTCCATATATTTATACATGCAAATGAAGCTGTGTGTTGGTATGTGTAGACACACACCATGCCCATGCTTTTTTTAATTACTCGAAGTTCTGAAAAGCCTTCTGCCACAACACTATAATGAATGAAAAATACTGTATTTGCCTATGGAGTATCAAGCAATATCCTGTTTTCCTGAACTGGACATCTCATCAAAGGATAAGGTAATTTATTTATGTATTTATTCTCCCTTTCTAAGAGTAAGTTATTTTCTCTGATAGGAAATAATAGAATGGTTTAGTGATTTTCCTCCTTAAAAATGCTATAAATGCATATGTTAAGGAAGTGAAATTTGCAGAGAGATAGGAAGGTAGGACAGGGGATAGAAGAGTGAAGAAGCCTTAGTGATTGCTGGCTTGCTTGTGAGTGCAGAAGGAGATGGTGCACTCTAGCCAAAATGGTAGCACTCGTGTCCTCTTGAGTGGGCTTCGGGCTAGTGCCTGGATCCACACATGCTCTGTATGGAGCTGTGCTGGCTGATTGCTGCAGGGACCTAATTGCAGAGTCTGTGCATGAGCACAATAGAAAAACACACGTTAAAGCTCTTGTTTCTGCTCATTTCATCTTTGCTAGTTCAGGACCTTGTGCTAGTGGCAGATGTACAAGTCTTGAAAAAAATGTTGTTGTAGACTAAGCCTTTAAATCATGTGTGCTTCTGTGAGATGAGACTGGCAACCATCCAGCTATTTTTGGGGACATGTGCACATGTTTGTAAATTGCGTAGTAGAATCTCAGTGGGATTGCTTAGACATCATTGCAATGCAAATATTGAATTACAGTTACGCTAACAAGCACAAAAGTGCAATAGATGCTTTTTCACTTGAAATTAGAGCTCAACGAGCTCCTGTTTTCAGCATGCGCATCACACACCTGCTATAGCAGTACTGATCTTTCTGTGGAGAGAGGAGGGAAAATGAATATTCAACAATTGTTTTAGTTAAGCTGATGCTACTGTGGACTCTGTTCTTTCTCTCTGGCTTATTCTTTGAAATGCAAATTTTTAAAAAGCAGAGAAACAAGAGATGACAATTAATTCCTTTCTCTAGGGTAGGAGGAATTTTTAAAAAAAATTTTTTTTTTTAACCTCTTTAAGAATTTCTTTCTACAGAAATGCTGGTAATACTTGTGGGGGAAGGGTATAAAGAAGTATGCATGTATCTGGAAACAAATCAACTGAACGAGGACCAGAGTAACATTTATGAGCTATAGGAAGACATCTAGTCTTTCCCCTATCACCTTAGTTACTGCTCAAAATGACTTTTCCTCTGAGAAAATCCATCTAGCTGCCCAAATGCTTCACCTTCTTGTCAGTCTAAATAAGCTCACTCACTTGAGTTCAGTCCTTCCACTATTTTCTCCCACCACCTTGCTGATCCTAGCAGGGGGACATATCCCTAGTAAAAAGTGGTGGTCTCTGCTCAGCTCTGTCTTTCCCTGTCACAGAATCACAGA
>VYZX01000940.1:2304-12436 GCA_013401335.1 Brachypteracias leptosomus
GACTGTATGAAGAATGAAAGGGGATTTCCACATGGATTTTAATATTTTTTTCAAAATTAATATTTTCTTTACAAATAAGAAATCCCAAAATGCTTTCCATTAAGACCAGCATCTGCTGAGTGCATGGGCCGAGAAAATAAAGTCATTTTTTGTGTGCAAAACTCTTCCCATCTTTCCCTGAACAAAAAGCTTTGATTTTGCTTCAGTTTTTCAAATAAGTCCTGCATTTCATCTGAGAGAAAGCTAAGGAAAAAAAAATTCCAGCCTCAAAATACTCAAAACTATAAATTGGGCTATTTGTTCATTTTAGTTCCTGACTGTGGCTCCTTTTCTACTGTGATACAAAGAGATTTTTCTGTGGTTTGAATGTGAGAGAACATACATTTTAAGAGAAACTGTGAAAGAAATTTTAACCCTGGTTACTCCTATGATCTAGGACATGCAGAGTTTAAACACCAAACTTTAGCTTTAAACCACCTCTTGCTAACTGCAATCTCAACTTTTGTCCAATTTTCAGGATTCCCAGGAATTTGAGAAATAAATGTTTAAAAGATAAGTACAGGGGAGGAAAAACAGTTGTAGGGACTGCATACAACTCAGGCAGTAACAAATGCAATTAGGTATGAGGAAATATTGAAAAATTTCACTGCCATTTTCGCTTCTCACTACATCAGAAACCTTGGCTGTCAAGTATGAGTTAGACTTATATCACATAACATTAGAATTTGAAATGAGAAAGCAGTTCTCTTTCTCTGCAAGAGGAACAGAATGAGAAATACCTAAAAACATCTGGGGTTAGTACAGCTCTTATAACAGCACTCATCTCTGCAGCCAGTTTTGCTAGATTTGCGTACGTGCAGAAGAATAACAAATATTCCTCTTTCCTGCCTCCCCTCATGTAAGGGTGTATTGTTTCCAGTTAACATTTTGGAACCCGAGGCATGGGGAATTCTCTGCACCAGCCAGCAGGAGATCGCACTCCCCTCTGTGCTCTCTCTCAGGCTTTGAAAGTCTTTAAGAGCACTCACTGGTTTCTCTCCGCTGCTCAGGAAAGAAACTTCAGAAAAGTCAGCAAAAGTGAGGCCACTAAATTTCAGTTAGACAGTTTTGAATTTGGGCAGGTTCAGCTACTGATACGAGTTTAGCAACAGTGAGCAAGCCATTGTGGCTGTAGGCACTGAGGTACTTGGTCATCCTTGGGAAATGCTGTGTTCCTTATGCTGGTATGTGGTAAACCTCAGATATATCAAAATGAGATTCAAAAAAGCCCAGCACAATCAGCAGGAAACCCACTGTATTTTGTGGCAAATAAAGGGCAGTGAGCATGGCCCCAACTATAGCTTAGCAGCTAGAGCACTCTTCTGGAACACATTCTGGAGCACTCTTCTGAATCCATTCATTTCAATGAAACCTCAGCTTTCCTGGACAAATATTGCAACCACTGAGCAGCTGAAGAGAAAAAGCAGCACAAACATGAGGAAGAACTTCTTTACTTTGAGAGTGTCAGAGCACTAGAACAGGCTGCCCAGAGAGGTTGTGGAGTCTCCTTCTCTGGAGATATTCAAAACTCACCTGGATTTGTTCCTGTGCAACCTGCTCTAGGTGAACCTGCTTTAGCAGGGGGATTGGTCTAGATTATCTACAGAGGTCCCTTCCAACCCCTACCATTCTGTGATTTTTCTCCCTCTCATGTATTTTGCAGAATCTAACAACAGAAGGCAGAGCAGAGGAGCTGGGACGTGCAGAGAAACCCCGACTTTATGAATGGTGAGAATTCTTAGGCATACGTCTGTCCAGTACTGTCTCATTTGAGGCAGTTCAGATCATGATCCAAAACAGAGCTTGAGATGTCTAGGGACTCCTAATGTCAATGAACGTAGATACACATAAAAACTGCTCAAGTCCAATGCCCATCTGAGTAGAGACTTGCAAAGATTTAGAACTTGGACACAGGTGGTCCATAGAACAGGCACCCAAGTTAACTGTAAGTCCCTGACATGAATTTACACTTGAAACATCACTGTTAAAGTTAGCTCTTTTGCCTTGCTAAATGTGCTTACGAATCCATCTTCCTTACTGCGAAAATAATTGCTTAACATGAGATTATTTCCTGCTCTCATTAAGCATGCAGAGAAGGAATTGTGTCCTGCTCCAGCACTTTCACAGTCAGTCCAAAGGCTGGTCTTGGTACTCCCTTTTCAGGTGCAGACAGCAAAGATTGCTTCATAGTAGTATTTCTTTCACAAAAGGAACTAAAAAGCAGCTGTCAACAATATCCAGCCTCTGCATCAACCAGGCTGCTAACTACTAGAGACTGCAAAAGAAAGGCCATGCTTGTGGCCAAGCCATTTGGTGCTCAATCTAATTCTTGGTACTAACTCAACTTTCCCTGTGACGCTGGGCAAGTTGCCTATCAGTTTCTCAGTTATTCAGCTATAAAGTGGGAATTCACAGTACCTCCATGTTTCCTCTCCATCTGCCAGGTCTATTTTCTTTGTAAACATTGGGCAGAAAATATCTTCTATTATTCATAGACTAAGGCCAGATGGGACTAGAACACCTTCTCATCTGACCTCCTGCATACCAGAGGCTATTATGTGTATATAAAATACACAGTGGGGAACTGATCACAAATGGGGTCTCCAGGTGCTCTTTCAAAAGAAAAGAAATAATATTATTAACTCAAACACGGCCATCACCTTCCTCTATACATCCAAAGTGCTGGGACTATTTAGAATTTTGAAGTAATTTTTGGTGGTTTTATAAAGCTAGAAAACTTCTGCATGTTTTTTCCTTATTTTGAAATCTGCTTCAGAAGACTATTTTTTGAAATAGAAGGTACTGAAAAAGTTCATAAACATTAGGATACTTCAAATATAAGCTACTTGAACACCCCAGCTCCTGAACTGATGATGGTATGTGCTAATGCACGTAGCACTAATGAAATTATTTCTAATTTAAATAGATACAGCTTTAAGAGAAAGTAAATTCTTGAAGTAGACCATCCATTATGCATAAAATCATCTAAATCAGATGTCCTTAGATTAATTTACCCCACCCATCAATGTCTAAATATTATAAAGCTTTTCCAAGTAAAATACCCATGCTCTCATCATTGATAGAAGTTGTCAAACAATGAGTAACTCAAACTTAACCAAATCACAATCTCTAACTTAGGTTTTATTTCCTCAGTGGCATTATTTGCTTTCTGTAGATTTATAATAGAGTATTTATACAGCACTCAACTCTATTTAGGAGAGGATCAAATAAAATTCAGTTTAATGATAATTAAGTTTACTCCTCATTTCTGCTGAAACATATATATATATAAAAAATGCACAAATACTCAAAATACTAATAGAATTTTCATATCTTACATCTTGAAGGATTAGAAGAAAATAGTGCAAAAGAAATTACCGCAGCAAGAAATGTGACAGAAGGCATCATATACATACTATAACATCACCTGTTCATTCAGTTTGTAATTGTATCACACACTGCCATCATGTCAGCTCTCAGAAAAACACCATCCTATTGATAAAGGCAGTAATTCACACTGTTTCTCATCCAAATCTGTGTGCATGTGTGTTTTTCCTCAGGCTTTCCAATCCTTGTTTAAGGAACTATGATCATCTCAGTACCAAAATTCAATTTATAAGATCCAATATATATTAAGGGAGTGAAATATAAGGACTCACAGGATGTAAGTGTTCAAACAAGATGATTTGATCACCCCCTCTAGACTTAAACCATGTGATTCTGTGGCACTTAGCACTGAAGTGAATGAGCTGGAAGATACACAGTCTACTTTCTGTCTCCTTATAATACAAGCAAGCTGATTTAATGACAAGATGCAAGACAGTCCTTGACTGCACTTCCTTCTCATTCAACACCTACATAGGTATCTTCTCTGAGAACTTCTCTCAGGAAAGAGTACACTGAGGAAAGGAGGCAAAGTTCATCAGATCTGAAATAAAAACCTACCTGAATAAACACAGGCAGGACAATAACTTGGCTTTCAGGGAGGTTACATTAATGAAAATATGCTATGGCCAAGACTTATAATGGACCTTGTTATGCAGGGTGGGGTGAGGGAAACTGGTACTGGAAGTGGAGGAAATGGAAACTGTGAGCAGAGAGAGGCAGGGTGGTACTACCTGGGTTAAGAGCCTCGTATCAAGAGCAATCAGGATGTAACAGGAAACTTGTAGGTTTGGAAGTGATATCAGCTCATCCGATCTAACCATGGAGAGTGCCGGGCTCAGAGGACAGCAAACCACAAGCGAGCCAGGAAATTGGAGAGTGCATCAAGGTAGCTACAAACAATGAGAAATGAGATGAAGGATTCAAGGAAGAATATTGGGACAAAATACAGTGGCAGGGAGGAAGATGAGGTGGAAGACTAAAGCAGGGAAATGAGTAGTCAGACAAAACCAGAAAGGTTTAGTCTTTGAGTTGTTAATTGGCCAAGACTTCCTCACCAGGGACTTAGACGGTATGGGAAATTCTCTCAACTCTCAGCAAGAGGTTAGGGAATCCACAGGACACACACCCTTTCTTCCTTTCTGCTGACAGTCAGTATAAAAGATAAATCTCTGCTACTGCTGTCAGTGACACAGCTGAAGTAGCAGAGGGTTGTCAGATATATCCAAAGATTGCCATCTTGCTGATGACCCCTGTGAGGTGTATTAGGGTTCCACAAAATCTAGTTTGGTGAGTCCAGTTTGCTTTTCTAAAAACCTAGACAAAATATTAAAAAATAGTATTATGCTTGTGATAAAGACATTCATAAGATAAGCAGTATCAAAATTACAAATGCCTGTTCCTTCCTAATGTGCTCTCTGCTGTGCACACTCCTCGTGATGTACATTACTCGACAGTGAGCACGGCTGCATAACCAAGATTGCCATTGTCCCTATCTTTTTATCTCTTTTCTGTTTCTGCTGTTGTTGTGCGTGTTTGTTTTTTAAATAATACAGAAGATAGGCAGCACATTAAGGAGATCCCTGTGGAGAGAGAGAAAAAAAAATATTCTTAGGGTCAACGCAATTGGATGCTGCTGTACCTGCCTCTGCACACAACGCAAGGCAGCACTCCAAACGGGAACCCTAACTAACATGACGATCACTAATTCTCTCACCTCGTACGTGTCCCATGTGAAACATCTGGCCAGGTTTCCCGAGTACTCACAGTTTCAGCCAAAGTTTAACATATTCTAATGGTTTCCTGAATACCTAATATGGTATAAAAATGCAGAGTGCTTAGAAAATTCAATTTCAAGACATCTCACTGCTACCACCAAAATTAACAGCAGTTGGGCAATTTTAAACTTTATTTCACAACACTCCCCAGGTTACCCAGTAACACTGCTCGATTTTACATGGATATTGCCAAGTATTACAAAAGGGTACACAAAGAAATTACTAATTCAGTCATCATCACAGAATACGAATATCATATCTCATCTTTTTCAATGAAGATAAAGCATTGAATGCTGATGAATTAAAGACCATCCCAGCTGAAGATGAAAGAACATGCTGACATGGCAAAAATAAGCAGTGTGTGTTTGTATACACAGACATTGTATTTTCTGCTTCTGTAGAAAAGAGAAAACACAGATAAATTTAACACGTGTGCTTGATTTTGCAGACTCAATCTTTGTTAATCCAGATTTTTTAGTACAATCCATTACAGATAAAACAATCTGGGCAGTTTTCAAGAATTTACAGGGGAGAGACAAACCCTCAAAAAGTTGAATCAAAGTGTAACCCATTTTGTACCAGTTTGGGAACTGTAACCTGACATGTTACTTTACAGCCACTGGCAGCACAGAGTTCTGTCAGATGGTTGGGCTGGACTAACAGGAAATGAAATATTAACTTAATTAAACAACACTAATTTTCTAGTATTGAAATGATCATACTTCATTCCAGTAAGAACAGATTCAGGCAAGTTCATGATTTCCATTCGTCATCTGCAGGCATAGTGAACTCAGCAGTACATGGATTTTAGAGGTTTTACCCAAAGGCAGGAGCAGTCCCTCCAAACCACTGCAGTTCCAGACGAAACCAACTGCAATAGCACTTCTGGGAAAACGACCACTTGATGACATTCTGAAGCACTTCAGGGTATTTTTGTCAGGCACACCAGCATCCTGTGTGTGACCTTAGCTCCTTGGGTGTGCTTTGAAATACCTCATTCCCTGAAAATTCGGGATGTGAATGCTTACATGTGCGTCGTCATCAAGCAGGCTTCTGGTTTGCCTCCAGGAGGGTGCAGGTTACCCAGGAGCGGGTGCTCCGAGCTCCTCTGCGCAACCCTCTCGGCGGAGGTGACAAAGAGCAACGGTGACATCTAGTGGGGATTGACGTGTGGGCACACGCCTGGAAGAAAACGCAACCGCCGCTTGCGGTGCTCATCCCTACCGCGGGAACGGAGGGGAAAACATCGTTCCCTGCAGAAAACTCCCTTCTCATTGAGTTTTTCATAATTGCTCTGAGGGTACTGTTGAAAGGTGTTGTAGATAAATGAGTGGTCCAATGTATTTCAGGGGAGATGGGGACAGACACAGAGATGTTGGATTTCAGAGCATCTTCTGTTGGGGGCATAGATGCCTATTTAAGATGACAAACTCTAACCAGTCTCCAGCTGGCATACTTTTTTTTTCCTCCCAGATCAGAAAAAAATAGAAGAAATTCTTGACACCACAACAAATCTCATGTCAGATTAAAAATAAATATTTTCATTAAAAAAATAGAGACATATTTACTGAAGAGACCCTGAGGTATTTTCTGGACACATGGGCAAAAAAATATATTTTTTCCTCTTCCAGTCTTAGAAAGCTGAATCATTTTGTTGCTTCTGGAAAGCTTCGTTCAACCTAATACTGACGCTTGCTGAGGAACCATGCCATGGAAGTTTCACGGCCAAATGGTTAAAACCTGGCACGTAATAATCAGTTGAAACCAGACCCTTGCAAGCGGGAGTGCTGAGCAAACACACAGACACAACGCTGCCACTTTGCGCTCTAGCCCTCCAAAGCTTACACATGCCACACGAGGAGATCAAATTAAATATGCTCTATTTTGCAGCCCAGATATTTTATTAGACCTATATAATTAATCCCAAAATTTTTAAAAGAAGCATTTCACTAAAATGTAGTCCTACTTGAACTGCACTTGAAAAATAGGAAATAGAACCTTTTGAGGATTCATTCAATGTAATGTATCCATCAGTACCTAAGATCAGGTCGTTGGGAAGTGTGTCACAGGAAGTGTCACAGAAACTTTTCTTTTGTGAGCACGAACCCCATGTGTTTGGTTTTTTTATTGTCCATAGAGCCAGTGAGACTTCTGCTTCTCTTTGGTTTTGTACCAGAACAAAGTTTAGGAGGCTGGCGCTGTTCCAGGCTTTAGTAAGAGGCAAATACGGCTGTGATGATTCAAGTCCTATCCACACATCCCTACTAGCCTTGGTTTGCATCTTTCCAAACCTATTACTCCAAAATCTGATTTTTGAGAAGCAGATACACACTTTTTCATTAGATTTTAAAGCTGAAATGCTGGACTTAACATAACAATGGCTGAGACTCAAGGACTTCCATGACTCAGCTTCAGAGACAGAAACCGCCAGCAGAGTTACAGCACAGAGAGCTGCAGGTTAAGGAGATGATTTAAAGTATCACATCAAGACTCACCAGAAGTTGTCTGTTAAATCCCCAAACAAAAAAAACCTCAGTGAATTGTTTTTACAGACACCCACCTAGCTTGCTCTGTCAGATGGCAGGAAGCGAGTAGGAAAGGTTTTAGGAAACCTGTGTAATATATTTGCCAAAAAAAAAAAACCCCTTCAAAAAAAAAATAAACAAAACCCATACTGCAAGGCCTATTCATAACTAACTCTGTTTGGTAGGCTTAGCATCTACATCACAGCAAGTCATACTGTTTCCTGACTATACAAACTGCTTTTCTTAGAAGCAGTACATGCTCTTAAGATACTGCCAAAAACTCTTCCACTCAAGGAGGCCCAGACAAAATATTTTCAAATACTTGCTGAGTCCCTCTGACTGAAAAGATTCTTGACTCAACCAGTAGATTTCTTACACGCAGAATACAGGGAGTCTTCTTATACACCCACTGCAGAGCTGTGAGTGCGTGGGGACAGAAGCTGTGAAAAGAACACAATACCATGAAAACTAGAAATAACCATAATAGTGAAACCTATCCTTTTGCCCCTAAAAACTAATAATAACTCTAAAGCACATGCTGGGTAGCAGCAGTTTGTCCACGTGCCAAAGCAAAACAAATAAAATAAAATAAAATTTTAAACGTCTAAAGAGTTACACAAGCCAAGCCTTTAGAGAGAAGGAACAGCCCTCTGAAAAACCAAACACTGGGTCCTGGCATTAGTTTTTAGAGTTGTTTTTCTTCTCCTATATGACTGCAGTAATCTTGAATGTCTGCTTACCCTTCTGAGGTCCATGCAAGAATCTATTTATAATTGTGGGATACCAGTACTAGTGCATCATTACACATGGCCTCTGTTACTGGAAATGATCCTGGCTGATTTACTAGCAACAGAACGAGTAGCTGACATGTGCTCTGAGAACAAGAAGTACAATTCTTAGAGAGGAAGTAGTAAAAGAAAAAGAAAGGCCTTGAGATGCATTCAAAGGTATTCAAAACAAAATTTAAAAAAAAAAAACAAGAAGGAAAAAGTCTCCCTTTTGAATGCAATTGTCCTCATTTACAGATAAGTAATGGAGTAAAGAGCAAGCCAAAGACCAAAGTATCTACCAATTCTGACACCAGTATCCACAAAATGGTAGAATTCAAGATCCTTAAGGCGACAAGAAAGTCCAGAAGCAATGCATTCCAATAGAGAGGAAGGCAGACAGGAATGCCAGGAGGCCTGCCTGGAAAAACGAGGAGCTCCTGGACACACTTAGATGCAAAAAGAAATTCTAGAGAGAGTGGAAGCAGGGACAAGTGGCCTGGGATGATTACGAAGTTGTCTGAGCAGCCAGGGATCAGTTTAGGAAAGCTAAAGCCCAGACAGAATTACACCAAGCCAGGGACATCAAGGGTAAAAAGAAAAGTTTCTACAGGTACATCAGTGATAAAAGCAAGGCTAGGGAAGATGTGGGCCCTCTTTGGGAGGAAACAGGAGACCTAGACACAAAAGATCCGGAGAAGGCTGAGGTACTCAATGACTTCTTCACTTTAGTCTTCACTGGCAAAGGCTCTAGCCACACCGCCCAAGTTTCAGAAGGCAAAGGCAGGGACTAGGAGAAGGAAGATTCATCCACTATAAGTGAAGACCATGCTCAAGACCATCTAAAGAACCTAAAGGGTACATGTCCATGGGACACGATGAGATCCATTCATGGGTCTTGAGGGAACTAGTGGATGAAGTTGCTAAGCCACTTTCCATCATATTTGAAAAGTCATGGCAGTCTGGTGAAGTTCCCACTGACTGGAAAAGAGAAGCATCACTCCAACCTTCAAAGGGGGAAAAAAGGAAGAGTCGGGAAACTACAGGCCAGTCAGTTCCACCTCTGTGCCTGGCAGGATCATGGAGCAGATCCTCCTGAAGGCTCTGCTAAGGCACACGGAAAATGAGGTGGTGATTGGTGGCAACTAACATGGCTTCACTAAGGGCAAATCATGCCTGACAAATCCAGTGGCCTTTTATGATTAAGTTACAGCATTGATAGGTATGGGAAGAGCAACTGACATCAATTACCTGGACTTGTGCAAAATGTTCGACACTGTTCCACATGACATCCTGGTCTCTAAAATTGGAAAGAAACAAATTTGATGAATGGACCACTCAGAGGATAAAGAATTGGCTGGATGGTTGCACTCAAAGAGTTGTGGTGAATGGCTTGATGTCCAAGTGAAGACCAGTGATGGGATCAGTACTGAGACTGGTGCTGTTTAATATCTTTGGCAGTGGGATGGACAGTAGAAGTGAATGCATTCTTAGCAGGTTTGCTGACAACACCGAGCTACATGCTGAGGTCAACATGCTGGAGGGAAGGGATACCATCCAGAGGGACCTTGACAGGCTTGAGAGGTGGGCCCATGCCAACCTCATGAAGTTTAACAAGGCCAAGTGCAAGGTGCTGCAC
>VYZX01000941.1:0-37728 GCA_013401335.1 Brachypteracias leptosomus
TCAATTTTTTTCTTGATTTTGCTCTTCCAGTTCTCCCCCCTATCCTGCTGCAGGGAGGAGACAGGGGAATGAGCAAGCAACTGGGTAGGTCCTTCATTGCTGGCAGGGGTCAATCCCTGACACTGGGGGGAAAAAAAGGAAAAAAAAAAAATTAAGAAGAAAAAAAAAGTTTTGTATGCCTCATTTCACCCTTCTAACTGTCTTGATCAATTTCAGCCTCTCAGGAGTCCCTTCATGCATGAGGAGAGTTATGGAAGCTAAAGTGAAATTCTACAACACACTTCCAAATAGGATGCATAAAACTATCAAAGGATGAATAGAACTATCAAAACTATTTACTCTACTTACTGCAGCTCTTACATCTGACATGTAAAATACAGTGCAGCCTTAATGCTGCAGTTAGCTCAAAGCCTGCGATATGCTGCGAGTTTACCTAACGTATTTTCCCTCCAATAAAGGAAATAAATAATAAGAAAAAAGGATCACGTCAGAAGACACTTAAGTTAAATTCCTAATCACAACCTGTAGCAAATGCAACCCAGAGGAAATTGAGCAAAATAAGATCTCTCACAATGCAAGGGCGATAAACTTAGAAGCAACATAGCATTTCACTCATAAGTCCTGACTGTAAGATCTGCTAGCTACTAAACTTTTCAAAGGAACAGAAACATCGATCCACAGAAAGCAACACTCTCCCTGCTGTCTGATGTGGATAGATGCTACTGCAATTCATGTCTTTTTGACTTATTGAAGTCACCAATCATCATGAATAGACGATGTTAAAAGGTACTGATTTCATACCACTTTTGAAAGCACCCAAAACACCAGAAAACAAAACTCAGCATCTTGATCAAAGACTTTTAGCCAAGTCAAAAATACTACTAGACAGAATATGACACAGACAAACAACTGCTATTACTCATTCTCTTCCTTGCCCTCACTAAGAACTCTGTGCTTTTCCCAGTCATTGCTGTGAAGGACCATTTTATACTTTGGAAAGTTAACTATTCCACAGTTTCAGGTAAAAACACCAGCGTTGCCCAAGGTCCACTGAGGTGGAGCTACGAACAGAACCTGACATAGTTAGAGTCCTGTCTCACCCATTTTCCAACCGCAAGAGGGTGCAGCAATATGGCAAATTAGAAAGCTGCTTAATAAACTCTACCATAGCCTGGCTCTGGGCTACTGTCCAGAAGACTATATAGAGAAATGTATCACAGGAAGAAAAATCTAATTCTTGAGGTACTGAAAATTTTCACAAGAAGAGAAAGATATCAGGCTGGTTCTTAACAGATGACCCGAAGCACAGGTGGTGCTGGTTTGGGCTATGATACATTTAGATACAACAGATTTTAAGTTTCTAAAAGCCTAATAGACAAAAGGAATCTCAATGCCTAGACATCCACTAATGTCTTACAAACAACTGCATAGACAAGATACAACAAATATTACCAGTGCTAATGTTATGATAACACATAGAAGGGTAATGGTAGATCCTATTTTCCCCTTCCATAGCCAAATTGGTAAATGTCTGTAGAGTGTACAAAGAGATGAAGCTCTGAAATCTGATGGCAGTCCATGTGGACATGGATTAAGAATCTCTTTCATAAGCTGTCCTAAGAATCCTAGAGTGACAGTATAAATTATTACCACACATCATCAAGCAGGAAAGCCCAGTATTTAGTTTACCACCATGTATTTGTACTTTGCATTGGGCTAATTGCTGACACCCCTTTAAGAATGTATTGCAGCAGCTGGAAAAACTCAACTTGAGACTGAGAGCAAAGTGCAGGAGACATGACCTACACATCCGGTGAGAAAGGTCAAAACTTGAGTTCAAAACAAATCTCATCTTCAGAGGAGCAAACACTATCACTTCCAGAGATATATGCCACAAGTTTCTCCCTGATAGCTATGTGGAACTTTTTATCAAAGAAAGCGTATTGTTTAGGAGTCAATTGTCAATTCGAGTATAAAATAATACAAGCACATTACATGGATGGCTTATTTTAACTGACTCATTTACCTAGTCTGTGACCTGCTTGTGATTTCCTTGAATTTCTTGCACTACAGCTCTCGCTCTGAATGAGGTATTTGAGCAATGCAAAGATAATGTCATCTAACTGCTAGCACAGTGCTAATCACAGCCATGAGAGCATAAACACAATGTATAAAACACCTTGTCTTTTCTGATGCAGTGTGAAGACAATTTTAGTAATATTTTTCAATTCTGTGTTGTATAATAACCTAAATGTGGAATGAACCACTAGCTTACTACTCCTAGGGAATGGGGCTGATCCACACAGTGTCACTTCCTGGCAAAACGCTGGCTCTTGGCGCTAACACTGCGTGTCCCCCTGCAAGCAGAGCTGCAGAAGACAGATGGAGAAGCCAATGCTAGAACAACAGATGACAGTACAAGCCAAAACCCATTTCAGCTGGAAAGATCAGGAAGTAAATGATGAAATAAACCCCTTAAGAATGTGCAGAGGGCATCTTCCCTCCCAGTTCAGTGAGAGATTTATCCTGCAGACAGAGAACAGTTCATTTCAAGAAGGAAATGAGTGAAAACAAAGGGACTATTTGACATAGGAAAAAAGGCAGTTGCAGGGAAGTTTTTGCTATCAGACAGCCACATCAAAGATAGTGATGGCTCCAGTCTAGCTTTTAACTGAACTGTCTGTAACACCAATAAAACTCCAGCCTTCTTTCCCAGCAGTACTGTGGCCAAACTTCTACCTCATGACTGAAGGACTGAATAATCATGAATCACCTCAGCATTGGGATTCAAGAAATAAAGTTAACGCCATAACTTATACGTGTGTGTATATACACACACATTATTACTACTATTAATATTAGTAATAATTATTATTATTATTTAGTCTTTACTGTGCTTGGAAGAAATTGTGTTCAAGATTAAGTGGTCACCTAGGAGCCCAGGTACCATCTTCACCTGATACCTATGGCCAGGTGCTTCAGTCCAAACGACATTCAAAAGTCTTCTAAGAAAAGGCAGTTTGTCATGAACAAAGATTGCTGCTAACATTACATTGTCGCATATTATCAAAACAAAAAAAAATAGTGCATTTTACTATTACAGTAAAATTATGTATGTATTTTCTAATATAAGTGAATCTATTAAAATGTATGTATTAGCATAAATATGTACATTTAATATACATGTACATGAAATACAAAAATAAAGCTAGGACACCTTAAATCTGTTTTATACGCTTTCAGTCCCATGGATCTTAACTACAATACTTAAGTTAGTTATTAATTATAAATAAATTATAAATAAAATGTCTTATAATAAGCATTTTAAACACATTTTAACAATTCCAGTATTACTTAACTGCTTCCCACTCTCCTTGGGACAGCACGCACAAAACCCACTAGCATCACAATGGAAGAAAAGACACATATGGGTTGCAGTAGAATTGTACTATGGGTGCTAAAATTAAAAAACATAGAATCATAGAATGTTTCAGGCTGGAAGGGACCTCTAGAGGTCATCTTGTCCAACCTCCCTACACAAGTAGGGACATCTCTACCTAGGGCAGGCTGCTCAAAGCCCTATCAAGACTGACCTTGAATGACTCCAGGGATGGGGCCTCCACCACCTCTCTGGGCAGCCCATTCCACTGATCTATCACCCTCAGATTAAATAACTTTTTTCTAATATCCAATCTAAATCTATCCTTTCCCAGATTAAAACCATTACTCCTGGTCCTATCATTATAAACCCTTTTGAATAGACCTTCCCCTGCCTTCCTGTAGACCCCCTTCAGGTATTGGAAGGTCACTATAAGGTCCCCTGCGGAGCCTTCTCTTCTCCAGGCTGAACAGCCCCAACTCTCTTAGCTGTCTTCATACAAGAGATGCTCCATTCCCCTGATCATTTTGGTGGCCCTCCTCTGGACACGCTCCAGTATGTCCACAGTACTCCAGGTGAGGTCTCACCAGGGCAGAGCAGAGGGGCAGAATCACCTCTCTTGATCTGCTGGCCACAGTTCTTTTGATGCAACCCAGGATGTGATCGGCCTTCTGGGCTGCGAGTGCACATTGGTGACTCANGTTCATGGCTTAGCCATGCCGGTCTCTTTCCTTTCTTGCCTGATTTCCTGCACATGGGTATTGAGAGTTCTTGTGCTCTATGGAAAGCCTCCTTAAAGGTCTGCCAGCTCTGCTCTGCTCCTTTATCTCTGAGGACTGCCTCCCAAGGGTTCTTGTTGGGCAACTCTTTGAAGAGTTGGAGGTTTGCTTTCTTAAAGTTTAGGGTGCTGACTTGCTTTTCATCTGTCCTATACCCCCTAACACAGTGAACTGAACCAGTGCATGGTCACTGCAGCCCAGGCTGCCTCCAATCTTGATGTCTCCAAGAAGTTCACTTGTGTTGGTCACCACTAGGTCTAAAACCACATCCCCTCGGGTAGGGCTGTCTATTACTTGCTTTAAAAAGTTGTCATCCAGCTGAATTTGATAAAGGTTTTAGAAGTTTTTCTTGTTTTCTCCAGTTTGTACATTTGGTGAAACTGACAGCCTAGTTCTTTATGCATACAAACAGAGTAGAAACAGTAAAATGTGCAAACTCTCTGAAAGCTGTGCCAATATATCTTCACTTGGAGCTCCAGGATAATTGAGTCTTCATTCAGTTCCTGGCAACTGCAACTACAGTTTTGTGATATATCTACTATTAGTGGAAGTGAACCAAGGTCAACAATTCATTGTACAGGAGTCACTGTACAGCAGCTATATGGTAAGCATTTTCAATTAGTGCCTGAATTCACTTAAGTATTTCAGCAGGAAAAGTCTGTTTACCATTATATACCTCAAATCTATTCAATTGTCCCCAACTTCTACTGACATATGGATGTCCTATCATGTTTTATATGAGAAAGCTCAGGGAGATATTATTTTAAAAGCCAAGAAAGATTAAAGGACATGGTTAAGGCACTTACTGATACTGCCACACAGTTCAAACCACGTACTCTTGAAAAATTAGGATGATGATATAAAATGGTGGAAAAAAAAGCACAATGCTTTCGTAATGTCTCACAAAGAAATAATCTGCTAAATCTTTTGCAATGTCTCTTGCTGGATTCTGTTACCACCTATTATTTCTGTCAACACATGCAATCAGTTTGTCGAGTGAACCCATACAGGATGTAGAAATCACTGTTTATAATAATCACCTCTAAATTTTCCTCAGTTGCAGTTCCTGCCTTTAATACTATGTCAAGTGACTGACTTTTGCAGCACATCACTAAAGAAAGATAAATTTGAACTTCGAATGATTCATACGCAACATAATTTTTAAACAACAAATGTTTCAAATGGTTTCTACTTCTGTCTTTGCTGATTTTTCTAGAGGTGGACCTTCACACACCTCCAGCACAGTCTCTTTGGCCACCAAGCCATGTAAGCTTTTTCCACACCACTTCTCTTGTCAGAGAATACAAAGCTTGGAGACCTCCAATGTCCTTTATAGGCTTTTTAGCCTCAGGAATTACAAAGCAGTTTGAAAGCCAACGAGGCAACCAATAAAATGTTCTTCTCATGTGCTCACAGGTGAGTAACCAAACTTGAGGCTTGTAGGGTGTCCTTCCAAGGGCAAAGTTAACACTGTTCTAATGTTACAAAGCATCCTGCCATCACTCCCCTAACCTCCAAGGTCATCCCCAGCCATCACTCCACCCAAAATAGGAGGGAGAAAGGATTAGTTTCTAGTAGGGATGTTGCAGTTATTAGGCATTGCTCTTTGAGCTTTCCAGTTTGTTAATCTGCAGAAGAGGTGGTAGATACAACAAGAGAGAGCAGTCTGAGGTAGGAGGGGTCCTGCACTGGAAGAATCTCATTCTTCCAGTCTCATCACTTGTAATGACTTTCAAAAAAGCATTTAACAACAGGCACAAATTTGCGCAGCAGAACATCTCTCAGCCTCATTGCTGCTTGTATTTCCATTACCAGCACAGCTATCAACAGGATGTATTCACAGTGGAGGTGGACAACCAGGAAATGTTGCAATTTGGGCTGGCAAGGAACAGGACTACATTCTGCCATCACAGTGATTTGGCCATGGGCTAGAGAGTAGCATATACAGCCAAGACAAGGACTAGCTTCTGTAGCTGGCAAGTGAAACAATGTTTAGGCATTTGTAAGTAATGTCACATTTGACAGTCACAAAGCCTGTTGAAAATAGCAGGCCAAACAGGATTCCAAATGCATTACATGAAATCTAATTTCTATGAAATCTTTGTGTCAAACAAGAATAATATTGTAAATTCCTTTTCTGCTAGCAGGGGATAAAGTTGGAGAGGGAACGGGAGAGACACGCCATGAATCAAACCTATAGTACAGCTAGATCCCTGAATGCCTTCTCCCTAGTACATACCTTAGCTATAGGATCACTCCTAGTTTTGTGATAAATGCTTTATACATTGCTGCCTTAAAAATTAGCACATGGGAGTTCTCTCCTTAGTAAACTGTAAAAGCATTTTCTAGGTAGCCTAGTTAGTTTTAGCAGGAATAAAATCACTTTGTTCTTTAATTTTGTTGACATACACAGCCCATGTTTATGCACACACACTCTCAAGATTTATATGCATAAAATATTTCCACCATGACATCACAGTAAATATTTAAACAACGATTTTAACATAAAAGTTTAAACACTTTATGCCACCTTACCATAAAGAGCTTTTGCACTTGTTCTTGAATTCTGCTCCCTCTCTGCCTGAGCAAATGTTGGGGAACCATAGCCACTGGAAGAAAACATTTCTGGTTAACTTCCCTATAGATGTATTTGCCACATAAAAACAGGCATTAAAAAAACCCTTCCCTTATGTAGGACCTCACATATATACAACACTACTAACAGAGGTGGTGATGCTGGATATTTGTTCTGCAACATGAATACAACAAAGTGTGTTTCTCTTTGGCTGGAAGCCCTTCTGAGCTCTTTTTTATTGTATTAATACAACATCATGCATAATGGGGATGTGGTATGTACATACATACTAGCACAGTGTAAGCAATGAAAATCACTAAATAATAATAATAATGATAATAAGAATAATCTTAATAATGATGACTAGGCCAAAGATTTGGTAGATTTGGGGGGTTTTCCTGCATATACAAGTGTTTAATTATTTTTAACAATTTTAAATGCTTTTCATAAAAGACTATCATTGCCTGCAACAAACAAAAAGGCAATCCAATTTCCTTCTAATATAACGACAAGAATGAGTCATATACAAACTGACTTTAAAGAAGCAACAATATGAGAAACAGGTGACAGCACAGATCTCCTGCTCCATAAAGGAATACATGTTCTTTGGCATCAGATTGGGTCAATTCTCATATCTGCAAATGAGCCTAGTGCCACGCTTCTGATACATGGAGCATTCTCTTACTTAAGGCAAGGTAACACTTTCATAGAATCATAGAATGCACTGGGTTGGAAGGGAACTTTAAAGGTCATCTAGTTCAATCCCCGTGCAGTCAGCAGGGACTTCTCTAACTAGATCAGATTGCTTAGAACCCTATCAAGCCTGCCCTTGAAAGTATCCGGGGACGGGCCTCCACCACCTCACTGGACAACTTGCTCCGGTGTTCCACCACCCTCATAGTAACTTCTTCCTAACATCTAATCCAAACCTACCCTTCTCTAGTCTAACACCATTGCCCCTTGTCCTATCACTACAAGCCCTTGTAAACAGTTCCTCCCCAGCTTTCCTGTGGGCACCCTTCAGGTACTGGAAGGCCACAATAAGGTCTCCTCAGAGCCTTCTGTTCTGCAGGTTGAACAAACCCAACTCTCAGCCTGTCTTCAGAGGAGAGGTGTTCCAGCCCACTGATCATTTTTGTGGCGCTCCTCTGGACTCACTCCATCAGGTCCACGTCTTTCTTATGTTGAGGGTTCCAGAGCTGGAGGCAGTATTCCAAGTGAGGTCTCACTGGAGCAGAGTAGAGGGACAGAATCACCTCTCTTGGTCTGCTGGCCACACTTCTTTTGATGCAGCCCAGGATGCAATTGGCCTTCTGAGCTGCAAGAGCACATTGCTGGCTCATGTCCAGCTTTTTGTCCACCAGTATCCAAGTCCACCAAGTCCTTTTATGCAAGGCTACTCTCTATCACATCCTCCCCTATCCTGTATTGATAGGAAGGATTGTCCTGACCCAGGTGCAGGACCTTGCACTTGGCCTTGTTGAACCTCATGAGGTTCACATGGGCCCTCTTCTCAAGTTTGTCTAGGTCCCTCTGGATGGCATCCTGTCACTCTGGCATGTCAACTGCACCACTCAGATCGGTGTCATCTGCAAACTTGAGGGTACACTCAATCCCACTGCCTATGTTATTTATGAAGATAGCAAACAGCACTCGTCCCAGTACGGACCCCTGAGGGACACCACTTGTGACACATCTCCATCGATCCATTGACCACTACCCTCAGCATGCGACCATCCCGCCAATTCATTATTCATCAAACAGTCCACCCATCAAATCCATATCTCTCCAACTTAGAGAGAAGGATGTTGTGGGGAATCGTGTCAAAGGCCTTGGCAGAGATCCAGATAGACGATGTCTGTAGCTCTTCCCTTGTCCACTGATGTAGCCACTCCATTGTAGAAGGCCACTAGGTTGGTCAGGCAGGACTTGCCCCTAGTAAAGCCATGCTGGCTGTCTCGAATCACCTCCCTGTCCTCCATGCGTCTTATCAGAGCTAAGAGGATCTGCTCCATGATCTTCCCAGGCACAGAGGTGAGGCTGACAGGTTGGTAGCTTCCGGGGTCCTCCTTTCTACCTTTTTTAAAAATGGGTGTAATGTGTCACTTCTTCCGGTCACCAGGGACTTCTCCTGACTGCCATGACTTCTCAAATATCATGAGGAGTGATCTGGCAACTATATCAGCCAATTCCTTCAGGATTCTGGGATGCATCTTGTGTATGTTCAGGTTCCTCAGGTGGTCACGAACCTTGTCTTCAAGTACAGTGGGAAGGACTTTGTTACCCTTTCAGGTAACAGTTGCTCAGTTCTGTTTACTGGGAAGCAATATTTTCTTAGGGATGAAAAGGACAGACTCATCTTATATGCATAAAAATGCATTCACTCAGAGCTAACCCTCAACATCTCAATATGACAACCTCTCCTAGTAATATAGTAAGTATGTTATGTCTACAGCAATTTCTTTTTCTGTTGCAGGTGATAACATGCAGTAACACAGCTTTCCCCTTACACTAGTAAAAAAACCCAACAAGTCAGATGTTAACTTTGTGAGTTTGGTTACATGGTTTGGAATCTGAATGTTCTTTTACAGAAATTGCCTTTTTATTATTCCAATGTGATCTAATAATTACAGATCTACCTGAAATTAAAGCATAAAGAAGAAAATAGAACACTATTTTTTGTCCACATGAGGAAAAATCAAAGGCATAACCTTACTTCATTTGAGGAAAATAACTTCCATATCCACCAGGAGGGGTGTTTGATATATGTCCATTCATTCTTATTGTCAGTTACTGAAGGAAATGATCTGGGAAAAGAAACAACAGCATGTGAATTGAAGTCTCTTAAAAGATGAAGTTTTAATATAGATGTGACACAAACCTAATGAGAAAATTATGGTTGAAATGGGAAAGGAATTGCATCAACAAGCTCAATTGTTATTATTTGCATCATGGTGATGCCTTAAGGAACCATTATGGAACTTCTCCCAATTGCAATTTGATAGATATTGCTTCAAATAGTTTATAATTTAGTGAATAAAGCTGCTATTATTGATAGAATGGTCTTTACAAATAGCTTTAGAAATCAAAGGCTGACTAAACAAAGAACAACATCTACTGCAGAGTGAACAAGATGTTCCAAATGGCAACTTTAACAGTCAAGCATGCTTGATTTTAACTTTCAGTTCATTTCTTTCAAATTAAACTTTTGAAATGACCTTTTCATACATATTCTATGAAACTTACCAGCTGAATTCTAAAAAAGATGCATTATCAAAACAAAACACAATTGTTAGAACAAAAGGAAACTTAGTTAGCTATTTTAGGACTAAAAAAGGCCTGTCTTTTTTTTTAAGCTGCATTTAACATCCTGAAAGTTTGGCATGCCAAATGAAACCTCTCATATAACAGCAATACTGAAAAAGCTATGATTAAATAGTTAAAAGAATGCTTTCTCCCTTTAATAATACACCCATTGAAGTTAAAATTAACTCTGGAAAGCGACAACAATTAACAAATCTCTATTCAAATTTACCATGGGCAAACACACTTTCATTTATACATACATGAATGATACATATTTGAGTATTTCCCTACATCTTTGTCATTAAATAGAAAAAAAGATTTCTGCAAAATAGTCAAAAGTACGTCAGATAAAATTTGTACCTAACAAAAACTCCATTTCCAAAGTAAGTACAGCCTGCTTTGTTGTATTAGAGCCACCTTATAACCAGCTTATCTTCTGAATCACTAAGTCAACTTACTGCCTCACTTTAACTGTTCTCTTCCTGCTCCCAAAGAAGCAGTGGCTGACTGACCTACACTACATACTGTATTTTGTATCCACACATGTTCTGCTGCTTTCCTCTTTCATGCAAAAACACAATCAAAATAAAATTTTGTTCTCAACTCTAAAGTCTTCTGTCAGTTGAAGAAATGTAGGAGCTACTTTTGGCCTTCTCTACTGAGAACAGAGTGATTTTTATACCTTTCTGAGGAACACCTGACATCTCCTACCTGAGATGCAGTTAGCAAAGCTAACTAGAGCTGAACTGTACCAATTACGTGCCAAATGTCACCATGTGTGGTATGGTCTTTAATGAGCAGATACTTGATAATTTTGCTTAGTATATTTTTTTTTCCTTTTAATTTTTCTTTTAAATATTTGATTGCTCCTTAAAAGACATACCCAGATCTTACATTCATTTCTCCCACACATCACCATGAATATATCATGTATTCAACCCTGTAGCCTGTTTGGCTCTAAGCCACTTTATAAAAAGTTCAGTACTTAGCAGTTGTCTCCACTAAACTACTATATGTGCTGAGTGCAACAACAACTCTCAGGAAGCATCCTGAAATTGTTCCATGACTTGAAAGAATAAAAATATTCATGTTCTCAGCAGAATTTGCCAGGTCACTGTGCACTCCTTGTTCCGTTTCAGTGACTGCATGGACCAGATCTACCCAAACTGCACAGCTCATGCTGACATTTAACTCTTCAACACCTCCTATTAGCTATTAATTCTTATCTGCAACGGTTGTTCAATTTTGCTACCCTGATCAACAGTTTACCCTATGATTAGCTTTCTAAGAGTGAACAGATCAAAAAAAATTATGCAAAAAATTATCTTCTTTGCTTTTCAGGATCCCAAACTTTCTCTACTTTCCATACATACATTATTTAAGATAAAACTTATTTAATAATTCTATTTACCATACCTTTATGTCATTTTGAATTTTCTTCATAGCCCTATTTGTAACAAATTCCACAACTCTGCTTTAAAGGAAGATCTGGAAAAAACTTGGGTTTAGGCTCCTTCCAAATCATTTCACTCTTCTGACATCTTAATCTGACAAATACTTCATAAGTTATTTGTACTTCACTTTTATGAAAATTGTGAAAGATATTTTAAGTAAAAGTAATGTAATATATTAGAACTTAAAGCTTCAGTCTTTGAAGTTAGCATAATACTGAGTTTCAAAGCAGCAGTGAAGCTGAACAGCAGATTTTCAAATTAGGGGAAGAAAACATGTCTTATGACTAAATACCTTCCCACTGTAAGGCATAACACCACCTAGAGTAAATATAAAAAGCTTTAAAATTACATTTTGAGTAAGTAATAATGAAAATCTGCAGACAGAAATTTTGTCTGGTTAAAAAAAAAAAACAACTCAAACAACAAAAAAACCCCCAACAACCCAGCTTGTTCTGCCAAGTAAGCACAAAAGTTTTAGTTAGATTTAGCTAATATGCAAACAAAACACCACTTGCTATTTGAGAGTTGAGTAAAGCCAACAATATTTCCTGTTCCTTATGCAATTTTCCACTGTTAAAAAAAAATTTTAAAAAATCCAATGCTTTTGAAATGCCAAGACAACTACTTTGACACGACAATTTCAAGAGGCTATGCAATGCTTCTATCCCTTGGTTCAAGAAAGCTTCTAAATATGGATACAAACAAATCTTTTACAGTCATTATTTATAATTAGGACAAATATTTATAACAACTTCAAAAAGCTACTCCTAATTCCCCCGAATTGTCGGGTAACTTAATATCTTTCAACTTAAATGTTTAAAAACAAAAAAGGAGGAAAACATTAACATTTTTTTTTAAATGCATGATGGAGAGAAGGGAAAAAACATAAAAGGGTAACAGAATGTGCATTGCTTCGTTTATTATTCACTTATAGAGCTTTCTCTGCAGTATTTCTCATCTCAAATGCTCTTTCACCTCTTGTAACCAGTCCCATAGCAAAAGTCAAGCCGTGCACACTGCTAAGCCAGTGTTGTCCATGAGTCTATTAATAAACTCCACTTCCTCTTTAATCTTCCCTTTCACCACAGTCCAGCAGTTCACAGCAATGCACACTGACGTGCTGGACTTTAAGATAAACATCCTTCAAAATTAACTGTATCATCCCTCTTTAATAGGTCCTGAAGTATCAACAGTTTATTTGTGAATATTTCCAAGAATGGTCATGTCTTTCTCAGGATCTTGGAAAGACATCATGCCTACTCTGAACAAAAAATATGTAAAATCGGGGAAATGAAATAAGAATTTAAGAAAATAATAATATGAAAATAGCTAAAATAATAAGATAAATATAAATATTTTTATATTTAAATATATTAACATATTATTAAAACCACTAAGAAAATACTTATAAACAGGAAACAGGACTCAGTATATTGATAGTAAGCAGCAATAAAAATGACAAAGGTCCAGGCTTTATAACAGACAAATAATTTCTGAGACAGACATACCTTGGTTCTTTAGTATTTAACAGTAACAGATAGTCTAATCCCGAACATAGGGAGTATTATACCAGCATGTAACATGATTATATCATTAAAAAATATCCATTTTTTAAAATGACCAAATGGTAAAATACTCTTTGTCTTCCCCACCTTGTAGCACAGCAGCCCAACAAAAGCAGTGCAATCTGTGTGCAACCACAAGCTGACACACTGACAACTCATTTGCCCTGCCATTTAACTTCCTAGTAGGAGTTCGAAGATAACAAAATCCCTCAATTTATTTTAAAAAAGCCACCTTTTCTATAAGGCCAAAGCTATCTTATTAAAGAAAATTAGATATTCCAGTGACCAATGCTCTTTTCCACTGATCCTGAATCAATCGGTCACACCCAGTGACAGATCACAATATCAGATGGCAAAAAGAACAGCTTAATGCCATGGGTAGTTTAGAAAAGATGCTGGGGACTGGGAGGGGGAAGGGTTAAGGAGAGGAGGATGTAGGGGGAGGAAAAAGAAAGCCAAGAATGGCTGGAACAATAATTATCTACTGATTAAGAAAATGTCCGTAGTAGCAACTCATTGTTATCACCTGCCCCCAAAAACCTCACAAATTCTTCCCAGCTAGACCACAGGCATGGGCTGTAACTCCAGCCTAAACAAAAACAAGTGGACTATTACAAGGTAACACTTATCTGTAGCAGATCTGACATTGTAGCAATGTCAGAAAAGCACAGGCTTTCTCCACCCTTTCCCTTTTTAAAATATTACAACAAAACCAAATCAAAATCAGATGTATCTATGCTACACTAACTCACTACGCATTAAATACAAATGCCTCTTATTGCTATTCCACAGCATCCAGTACTGCTGTTTTACAGCACACAGAAAAGCTATTTAACTATTTTTCATTTGTTCCTTCTCAAACCTCACCTTGTTCACCCACACATTTTCCTTCCTCATGCCAGATTTTTACATAGTTACTAATTTAACCCTCTTGTTTCTCCACGCTGAGGTAATTTCTTTAGTTAATCCTTATGTTCTTGGTGTCTTCTCTTGTGTCTATGTTGCTGTACCAACCCAACACACTCCTCTTTGTATCTTCACGCCAGCCACAGATTTTACAAATGGGAAATTCCTGATTGAAATACATCCCACTGAGTCATGAAATATTGCTGCTGCCCTCTGCTTCAGGACTTGCTTCAGTCAACAACCAAGTGCAAACACGAGTTCTGTTGGATGTTCAACACCTTGCCTCAAGATAAATGCAAAGATGCACATGAATGCATAAGTAAATATTACTTTGGATATAGTCACTTGGGGTTTTCCATCTTCGGTACATTGATATCAGAATTTCAGAGGCAAACTGCTACTGGTTGGGCTGGCAGCAGCTTTGTATTGTAATGTTTTCCACTTTCTATTAAGGCAACTGGAGCATCCAAAGGCTGATCAAAACCATGACAGCTTAAAAAAAAAAAACATCGCACAGAAAATTGAAAACTAGACTCTACAAGTGATGCAGTTTCAAGGAAAAACATTAGGACTTTGTTCATCATCACTCTGGCTGTTGCCCTTTTTGACTCTTTCAAGTCAACGTATTAATAATGGTGGGGCTGAAGCCTTCTAAGAAAGGAATAGTTACTCTAGTATATACTCCCGCGTCCAAGCATCAGGACTTCAGGTAAACATGTTCTTACAGTAGCCACAACAAAATCATTTTGAAAATGCTACTACTTTCAGGTCTTCTCTGGATTCAGAGCAGTCATCTAGCATGGCCATTAGTGCTAATTAACTGTATCTTAGTTTATACAAATCTGCACTGAGTTGCATCCTGTGTTTAGATTTTAGTGCACCCCAAAACAACCATCTCCTGGATGCAACTTTAGCTAACTGGGGTTCTTATCAAAGAAAGCTACAGGTGGGGAAGAAAGGACTGGGTGTGCCACCTTCTCTCCCCTGAATTTCACTCCTAACAGAAAGCTTAACTTAAACCCAGAATATTATTTACCTGGTTGTCTAAGGGGGCAGATGTGTAGGAGCATTTTGAGAAACTAATGACTGTGACAAATGAATACAGCTTTGGCCAGGCCGGGGACAACACAGCACGACAGGGGACACAGCACCGCCCAGGAGGAGGGACTTTTAAGTGCATTCACCTCCACAGAGCAGTGCACCAGATGAGCTCAATTAACGCTGCTTTTTCCAGCTTCAAAAAGCGTTTTGATTTTCATTGACAGTTCCTAAAATCGGGTATTTTTCCTCAGTCCTTCTATAGGAGTACAGTAAATTCATCAGCAGTATTCCTTTCAGCAGGAGGGACAGGATAAAATTTGGTGATAAAATTATCAATCAAAATAGGAGATTTAATATGTTAATGCAAGATTAGTGTTCAGAGCAAGAATTGTCAGCTAGAAGAGTAGCTTTCTGGTGTGAAAACTAGTAAGATAAAAAATGCCCTTTAAAATCTTGTTTTTCTACCATGGTATTTTCCAGTGATTCACTGTTAAGGAAATACTCTTAACAATACAGTTAAGACAGGTGTCTTTTATTTTGAGAAAGGGGAGCAATATGAAGACCAACACAAAGCTGAAGTAATAAACTTCATATAGATCCTATTCATAGATTTAGCTCTTATTATTGCCACACTAATAAAGACCCTACTTGAAAACAGGTTCTTATTCTGGCATGGCAACTTATTTCCATTCATTTCACTGAGGTCTGAGCCATGATTTATAATTAACCATATTGAAAAAACCCCAAACTAACAACAGCTTTTCAGATACAAAAGCTTCAAGGACTTAAAATCCCTACTGCAACAAAGAAACATTAATAAATATGCCAAGCACTAAAGCCACCACTCACTGTTATTTTTAATTACAGAATTAACTACCTCCTCTAAAACAACATGAGTATTAATTACGAAGATCAGGATAATTATGCAGACCTTGCAGAAGGTATCACCACAGCTGGAAGACCAGTGTCTTGTATTAAAAAAAAAAAAAAAAAAAGGAAAGAAAAAGAAAGGAAAAGAAAGGAAAACAAACCCAAAACCTGAACAAAAACCTCCATATATACAGAACAGTCTAAAGTGGAAGGAGTCTATGGCACATTGAAGAATTTGTAGAAGGAGGTTTGGGGATTGGACTAGATGATCTTTCAGGGTCCCTTCCAATCCCTAACTTTCTGTGATTATAATAGACTCTCAAGAGAGAATGATTTTTGTGGTACATCTCAGGTATTTGAAGAGGATCAAAGAAGAAACTTCCAACAGAAGAGGTCATGGATTTAGAGAGCCACTGGCATACTGCATCAGAGCTTACTTTGGCACCCCATCTACAGCACTGAGGAATCCCTACAAGCCCACGTGGATTCACATAAAGGACATTCAGTGATGGTGCTGGGGCTTGTCCCATGGGAACTTCTCCCTTCCACTGTTCAAGGAGCATCTATAATATAGTTTGCAAGAGAGAAAACTAAATTCTATTTGAGCTTAATATTTATTGGAATTCAGTGGTTCTCAATTTCTACTTGACTTGGAAGGCTACTGCTTTTATTTCAGACCTGAGGAAGGGCCCAGATGTCTGGAAAGCATCTATTTGGTTTTTTTCTCCCCAAGTACAGTAGTGAGCTAGCAAAGAATACTATTTTTAGTCACAAATTCTAATCTCAACATGACTACAACAGCATCTCTACCTGAAGAAAGATGTACAATGATTTGTTCTGGTTTTGTTTTTTGGTGGTTCTGCTGTTTACTTAAAAAAAAAAAAAANTTTTTAAAAAAAAAAAAAAAAAAAAAAGCCAAAACTGACTTCAAACCACTGTCTGGTGAATACATCTGACCTAGCATGATACCACAGTTTTATTTCTCTCCTTAGCACTGATTTTTTTCATTACTTCCTTTTATTCCTTGTAACATCATACTTGAAACAAGATCATTAGATTTCAAAAGAGGGCACCCCAAACACTGATTTGAAAGTCAGCTTGCAGTGTACAACCAATGAGCCATTGATTTGACCTCAGAAATGAGAACTTACAAGCGCTATTATAATACCAGTGTGCATGCTTAGATGGGACAGCAGAAAACTCAGAAAGAAATAGTGTGCAAAGGGTTTTTCTTTCCAGATGCCATATGAGCATGCTTCCCACCACGAAGGCACCACGTGTCAAAAAGTTCATTATGTTCGGACATACTTCTCCCTTTTATGTTGAAAACAAGCTGCCAGTGTAACTGATTAAATATTTCTGAACAGTTTGTTGCACTGAAGTGCTTGTGAAAACGTTAAGAAATGAGAAGACTTACCGTAGTGGTACTATCTATACGTATATAAAAATTAACAAGACAATGTCTTCAGCTGTCATCTCTTGTTTTAGATCAAGTTTTCCTCTCAATCTGGCCAAATGAGTGAACTCCCAACACAGTTAAAATACTGATCCTGCTGCAAGTTGACCAAATGAAACCGGCTTAACCACCTATCCAAATCTACTTGCAAGCTTAATAGCTGTGCCAGGAAACATGGAAATTATTAAAATTGGTGTGGTAGAGTCCATAACAAAAGCTAAACTGAAACTGTATTAAAGACATACTCCAATGAGACCATTAAAATTACCATGGAGAAGGAGGAAGAAAAAGGGCAGAAACATGCACCTCTCAAATTTAATTTAATAGAACTGTAGCAAGACCTAATTCTTGTTTTCATAAATGTACTTTCCTCAGTTTTGGTGAAGTTGCAGTATTAGCTTTTATCCTCTAGGCGTTTTAGACAGCAACCCTGCAGTTACTGTGGCCAGATATGGCAATAAATGACCTCTATTGCAAGGCTTTCTTATTGCTGCCTACCTAAACTTTCACTCTAGCCCCATTAAAAAAAACCCCAGCAAAACAACAACAAAAAACCAGACCACCAAAACCAACAAACAAACAGAACACAACAAAAACACCCACCAACATGCTCCCCTCCAGCTGATACCTATTCTTACTTATTCTTGACATGGCAACACACTGAATAAAGGCCCATTTCTGTTAGGATTTCCAAATCCATCAGCTAGCTACTTAGAAGAACCAATTTCTAGGTTAGTAGTAGGTTACAATGTTGAATTGAACAAGACAAAAAATGTTGAGCAAGATCAACATCCACTGGTTTCCCTATTATCTTAAACACCCAAGCTCCATACTACCATGGACCACCCTTTGATGGTATCCTTTGATGATATAGATCCATCATCATTCATGAAAGTTTGATCTCTTCCATCAACGAAGTGCTCTGAATGTCAATTCACACAAGTCTGAAAAGCCTCAAACTTTACTACAGGAAGGGTTCTTACTCTGCATCTCACAATTTATATCAGATAAAAATAAATAAATTTTTTTAAAAAGATGGCTTCCATGCATTCAGACCACAACAAATTCACAATGCTGAGATGAAAGGTAAGCATAGCAAAACTAAAACTTTTGGTTTTAAATTTAATAAATGAGCACATGCTATTCTAATAATGCTGATTAACTCTTCAAACTTGCCTACTATGAAAGGCCTAAATAATGTGCAAACAAGGCAGCAAGTGAAGCTTCATAAGACTAACATGCAAAAGCTCGTGACTTCAAGTAACATGACTTAAAATAAACACCACCATCACATGTATTTGGGATTAAACAAGGCTTTAATGCTAGAAAAGTTTGTAGATTGTTCATATTCTCAGAAGTTATTGAAAAACATTAGGGGAATATTTTAAATCTACTTGCAACATCACATATACATGAAAGTATTAAATTAACACATGACACCTAGAAAGTATTGGAATTAATTCCAAATCTAGTCAGCATGTCTCCTAAAAGGGAACAGATCTTCATTTGTCATGCACATGTAAAGCACATAAGAAGTAGAATTCATCCTCAAAGCTATGCAGTTATGAACCTGTGACACTTAGCAGCAAATTTGCCAATACCTGTGAGTCAAACCTTCGTGCCCTACCTCAGTGTGGAGGATCGACCGTGAAGCTGGTTTGTAGACCCTAACAACAGAAAACTGTATGTTATCTTTAAAATCAACCCCATGTTACAGGAATTCTATTTCTTTCAAACTCAGGGGCCTAAGACAATTACTTTGTCTTTAATCTACATGGGAAAATGCTGCTCCTGAAAGCTGGTAAGTTGCCATCCAGTCACTTAACTGATGACTAGCTCTTGTATTTTTCATTAGTATTAGGAGACATCATGAGAAGGGGCCTAGACACATAGCACCCACATAGTAAGGCAACAACAAAAACAAAACATAGGGACTCTGAAAATGAGGCAGGAAAAAGAAAAGACAGAAAAAAGAAATCCCTTTTTAAAGAAAACTGGACAATAAGTTGCATTGTAAGCTGTTTTAAGACCTACCACCAGCCGTCACTGACTTTCACAAACCTTGTTCAGTTTTCCCATCTATGAAAGAAACAAACCATACCACCATTACACAGGGTTCCTAAGTGAACTAATTGAGATATTCAATTTAAGACTGTCAAAAATACGATGATTTTGTTGTCACTGGAAAAAAAAGAAAAAAGTTTTCAAGGGGACATTACTTTTTCTTTTTCCCTCCCTTCTACTTGCAATACCTCCTTCATACCAACCAGGTAACCTAAAATCATTTCCCACCCTACAGCAGAGTGGAGTAATGTAGACATATGAGAAGAGCCGTGTGACTTGTTCACTTGTACAGAATTGTGAAGCCAAATGGAGAGTCCTATATCATACAGCATTTCCCTGATGTTTTTCCTCTGAACCATGAATTTGAAACAATAAACTTCAAGGACAACTTCCCCCCATCTAGGGTTAAGAGCAGGCATATGACTGCACCGTAAGATGCATGACCTTGAACACTGCCTATGCAGTTCTCAGCACTTCCAGACACACAATTAACTACCTTCATCCAAAGATCAGCTGAGGATGCTTGCTTGGGTCACAAAAACTTTTGTTTCCATTAATGCACACATAACCCAAAGAGACTATATTGCAATTCAGCAAGTAAACAAAAGGCACCATCTTAAACATCTAAGCATAACTGATCAGTCCACATTTGGGCTACAATTATTCAGCACAAAATGATCCAAGCGTAAAAGAACTTACTGGACTGAGGTCACAGCTGAACGAAGTCACATCCCACCATGGTATTAACAGTGCACTTCTCTAACTCAGCATTTGTTTCATGGAAAAAAATAGACTGAACAGTAACAGATTCCACAATTCATGGCAAGAAAATAAATTTAAACTTTTGGCATTTCATGTCTCTGATTTTCTAGTTTAAATTATTTATGTTTCTCTGTACTGAAAAATTTTCTCCCCCATTAATCTGGGCCAAGCCCTCCCTCTACATGCATTATAACAATGAAAAACATATAATCAAATAATGTTTAACTTTTGAGGTTGTTTTTTTTTTTTTAATGTCCTGATCAGATGTGGAAATGTAATCTTTTTCCAAATCAATTAACCAATTCACATTTCCAAAAGCAGTCTCTGATGTGAATTCCTAGGCTTGGCAAGTTGCAGATTTGGCCTTTAGAAGTAAAAGTATATACTTTTTAAAATTCCAGTGCCCCTATAATCACATACTAGGTTTCCACCAAACATCCAGTGATTAAAGGTGACAAAATCAGAAACCTTTATAAAGGAAAAATTATAATCGCTGCAAAATGGTTTTGGCTGCAATTTCCTCTAATTGTGGAGTTTGAATTTTCACATATCACAAGAAAATTTTGTCCAGGAATTTGTCATTGCTGGTTACCAAGCCAAATTTAACAAGCTATCACTAGAAAAGGATTCTGAAATACTGCAACCAGGTATTTTATTGCAATTTGCTCATTCACTGAATTGAAAACATTTCTCTGAGGCATTTCCAGTGTAATTTTTTAAAAAACTGATGTCAGATACGTTCCCAATGGAAACAGAAGCCCAACATACCCTTCTCCCAGGAAACCTCAGAAGAGCTCTATTTTTTTGAAAGTTCCCACAGGTTTTGAAGGAAGCAAACTTTCAAAAATGTTCCAGAATATGGATTTACTGCTCTCTGCTCCATTTTTTCATTAGAAATAAGTGTGTGTGAAATAAGTGTGGGTGGGAAGGTGGAGGGGAGAAAAGGAAGGAGCTAAAAAAGCCATATGCAATATTGCTTTCTGATCTTTTCCTGCTTGAAAGGGTGACGGATGAGGTCGGGAAAATCTGAGTGCACCATTCAATTCCATTCATTTCAAGAAGTTTTCTAGAGTTGATTCTAGTGATCTTAACATGACATAAGAAATTCCCAGCTAAAATCTTTTTTCAAAGATATGGTTAGTCTCCCACAGAGCTAAGAAAGAATTATATAACCTCTTTACCTTTACTACTTTATGGGAACCTTGCAGAAATTATAGTCACTGGAGATACTATATGTTGGTTAGACCTTTCTTTGTTATCTTCTCCCTCTCCTTCTCCCAATCCTCCACTCCTGCACCCTGAAAAGCATATTTAGACCAGTTTGTATCTCTTAGTACTTCTAACACATGATGCTGAACAGAATTGTCAGACTACACAAGCTGCTTGACTTTCAATAGCAATGATACTACCATAAAATGAGTTATA
Source organism: Brachypteracias leptosomus (assembly GCA_013401335.1). NCBI lineage: Eukaryota > Metazoa > Chordata > Aves > Coraciiformes > Brachypteraciidae > Brachypteracias > Brachypteracias leptosomus. The sequence goes on from VYZX01000941.1 coordinate 21,583, forward strand.
CCTTCAATTGGAATAAGAAGTATTATCAATGGTAATAAGTATTAGCTGATAATCATTAAAGCAATAAATGTTATCTTGAGAACTATTTTCTGTAAGGCCCTTATCCTCCTGGTTATAACCACATGGCCCTACAACAGATGCTAGAAAGAAGGCACCCACAGAAAATTTTTGAAGGACAAAGGCCTGTCTCTCACACTGTAGACAGCTAAGAAATTTTGTTTATTGTAAAACTTCACCAGCTCCTCACCAATGATTAAATTTTGTTCAGAGAACTCCTAGTTGCCCATACTGTTATACATTTTCTATTTGATGAGATTGAGGATATTTTTTCCTTGTCCAGAAGGCACACTAGATAAACTTCAAACTTGTACCCAGTTTCAAAGGAAAAATATTTGTCCTACACAAAGCCTCCATTCAGAGTCCCTATTTTTACTACAGTAAGAAAAATAGCTGCGTCCTGGATAATTTCTTCATGTATGCCAATAAAAGCACACTGGAATAGAGCCAGCACTTCTAGCAAGCACCCAAAGACTTTTGAAATCCTATGGAAAGCAGAACTTTTTTCCTCTACTTATCCTTTTTCTATTCACCATTCCAAATACTTGTTTTCCTTACTTATGTCTTTATATTACTGTAAGAAGCAACTAAAAGAGGAAAATACAACTAAAGAACAAAAGTGAAGCTTTTAAAGAAGCTCTTTTATGAAAAAAGGCTTTCAGATTATCTTTAGATGATGTTTAAAATATTGAGCATGTACTCTTTCAAACTCTACTGTAGTTAAGAATTATAAAATTACTAAAGCATCTACATGGTTTAGAGGTATAAAGAATTAAGAAATACTGACATAGATACTTAGGTATCTATGCTTTCACACAAGGCTCTCATCAAAGTTGCTTGGTGCTTAACCTAGGGCAGCTCTGTGGCAGAGCCATGGTATAAAAGAACCTGGAGAAAATTCTAGGGTAGTTATTCAGATCATAGTGGAATTCACCATGCATGTGTACTTCCCCCAAACCCAATGTTTCTCAAACAATTACAGAAAATTGGGCTGAAAAGGAAAGAATTCATCTCCCATCCTTAAGTCTGAATCAACTGTTTCAGGGTATTTCCCAATCTCTTCCTTGGGCCCCTGTGAGAGAGGCTGAAAACCAAGCCTGGAGAAACAGAGGGGTAATTAGCCTTACTCCGATAAAAGTCTTCTCAATAAAATCTAAATCCTTGTTGCAATTTAGACTTACTTGATACTGTTTCTATCCACAGCATACCTAAGAAATATATTAGGTTCTTAATTTTCGAAAGAGAAAAAAAAAAATGTAACACCACCACACATCCAATCAGCATTAAAATGGGCTTATAAAAATATCTTGTTCCTCAGTCTTGTTTATTAAAGATAGTTGGCTTACTGCTACCTCCTCTCACTTTTGTAACTTATCACATATATCAACACTGCAAAAGGCCCACAAGGATATCATCTCATGTGAATCATCTGGTATATTTTTCCAGCTAAGCAATCCAAAGTAAGCAGACGTCAACTTCTATTTTCCCATAGGAGCCCACAAGGCAAGTTTCAGGGGAAACAATATTACACTTACTTCATCTATATATTATCTTTCATTATCTCAGTGTTTTTCTAAACCATATCCCCTTGCTGCTTCAACTTTTTATAACCTCTTCTCTTTCCTCATATTGTTTAATTCAGCCTTCTGCTTTTCTCCTCCTTTTCCTCGTCATGCACATCTACAGCAGACTTTCTGTAACACAGTAATTCAAGAAAAAATAACCCAATTGCAGCCTCAAAAATTCCTTTAAGACAGGGACTCAGCTTGCCATCCACATTGTGACTGTCCTTCATCTCCTGTCTGATTGGGTTGGATGACCACTGAAATAATTAACACTGACAGTCATAAATATTGTAGTTCCCAAAGGAAGTAGCAAAAGCATTAGAGGTAGGGGTTTTTTTGTGAATGCATGTGGTAATTTATGTTTCTCAGCTATGGCATTAGCTTTCTGAAAACTCAGTCATTCACAGATAGATTTAGGTGAAATGGCATAAGCAATTACTGCTTTAATTGCCTATGGCCTCTTTCTGCCTTTACAAGGATGCAACAACATAACATAAAAATCTCAACTTCTCTCTGGAAGCCAGAGTTTAAAATCCAGTGTAGAAGAGCAAGCTGCAACTTGCAGGATTCTAGCCCAAATAAGGTACAGCACAGGGATAAGGCAGTTTACTGGGAGAGCAGGAAGGTTGTCAGATGCCCCATCTTTGTCCATCCACAAACAGCTGAGATAGTCCCCAGGCTACCCACACTTGAGTCACATTCTAAAAATTTTTGCCACAAACCAAGGAGGTAGCTCTTAAGAGACTCCGTACCCCAAATTGGTACTTTGCAAGAAGCCTGCTTAACAGGGGCCAGCTCTTAGGTTCCTCACCCATTGTCTCATGCTCTATGAAACAGACCTAAATGGCTTTTAAAATCTTCAGTTCTCTCCAGACTTGTCTTTGCCCCAACATCAGCTATCAATACGTTACTTCATTGACCTGCTAACCCAGTTTTATTGCAAAAAGAGGCCACAACATGATGAGAAATCTCCACAGAGTGCAGTCAGCAGTGATCATTCACCCCCCAGCAAAATGGCCACAGGGCTTTAGCTGTTCAGGTGCTGCAAGGACTCGGGTGAGAGTAGACCTTCAGTCACACCTCGAGCTGATATTTCAGCAGCAGTCTGCCCCATATTGTGTTCAGCATGCTGTTCAGCCCTATGAAGCTGTAAATACCCAAGTAACAGCTGGTGATGATCTAGTAAAAACCTCTCTGAAGGCAAAGCTGCCCTACCACTCAGCACTGGGATTCTTTTCCCCTGACCTCCCTCGCTATGGCTTTAAGACCTGGGATCCCAGGCAGCTACCCCAGCATGGGCCTGACTCTGCATCCCACTGAGCCACCTTCTCCAGAGATGACCCTCTGGGCCACCCACCTCACCCACCCTGGGGATGCTGCGGCTGTTTCCCTCATCAGCCACGCAAGAGGGCTGGTGGGAGCAAAGTCATTAATTGGGATGTTGCATTGCGTGGCAGCAACAGAGAGGTCACCAAATAATTCACTGCCCATGCGTAACAAGGTCAATACTCCTAGCCAAAGGCATCAGCACAATTAATAGCTAGCCAAGCCAACCACCTTTGTGCCCTTTGTCAAAGGGAAAATGGCATGGCTGGAGTCCAGAGAACCAAAAGTGATATTTAGACAAAATACATACCCCCAAAAAATTTGCTTCCTCTGCCATTATTCAGCTTTATGACTCAGTTCTTTCATGCACATGTACATCTCAGCCAATGCCCACCTCTCAGGGAGATGTTAATGGGAGATTTATGCACACATATTCTCTAAGTCAAGTTAGAAAACCAGAATAAGATTGCTGCTCTAATCATACTGGAGAGACCAAGGATTATAGAAATTGGAAAGGGAGAAGGCCATTGGATTCAGCCCTTTTCCTGCCACAAGACCACTCTCCTGCCATAAGCTTTCCAGATTTAATGCTGGAGTAGCATCTCTTGAAAATCTTACATCCAAATGAAAAAAAAAAAGTGCAGATGAGACAAGAGAGTCCTTCTGCCAGCAAAACCCAGCATGCTGAGAGCACAACTGTGTTGCCCTTTCCCTTCTGTCTGCGCACACCCTGCCACACTTGCATGGCAGGCTTGTTCTTGTCACCAAAGAGTTTCTCTTGTACCTTACGAAGGGCCCATGGTTTGGATTCTCACACCTGAGTAAAGGAAAGGCACACTGGGTTTCAGCTAACAGCCTAGAGACTTGCTAAAACCCACACTCATTTGGAGAAAATACTGAGAACTTATTATACAAGGATGGGGACAAAACTTGCACTCTTTTAGGCTCAAATAATGGCACTTGCGGCTAATAGTCTCAAAATCCCTTACTGTTTCTGAAAGATCGAGCCTTGCTGAACTCATCTTCCTCATTGTGCCTTTTCCCAGTGAAGAGTATTTATGGCTCCATTCAGAAAAAGTCCCCAGAATATTTTTATGGTTCTGCAAGGAACACATTAGAAAAATCACAAATTTTAGGGAGGGATCTGTTATTCTACAAACAGGGAAATCCCAACAGAAGTCCCAACATCTTTTCCTGCTGCCCAGATCGACTGGCAAGCACCAGGAGCTCCTGTATAGTTCACTGCTGCCAAGTTTTAGTTTTGCTTAGCAGATGGCTACCTCTCACCGTGCACAAGGCTTTTCGCCTCCCTGGCACTGAATGCTTTCACATCAGCTAGAAGCAGAGACACTGGTTTGCCAGACTTTGCAACCAGCTCCCTTCACACCTGCATCCACAACACAACTCTCTTGCTCAGGCTTGGTGCAATCTGGAAGCTCAAGAGATGCTGAACATCCGCTTTCCTTTTAATCATGAGCAGAAGTGGCACCACAGCCCTAACACACGTGATGAGACAGCTCTGGCACGTGACAAGGACAAAGGGCTCTGGTAACACAAAACCAGCAGTAGCAATGGCTCTCCTGCAAAATTTGGAGTATACACTGCACAGCATCCTCATTCCTGGTGATGAAGTCTAACACACTGAACTGTGGCAGATGGCATTTGCTTTGAATGGCACGTCTTTAACCACTGTAAAATTGTCCTCAGTACACAAGACAGTAAGGCAGCTCTAATGAGGGAGGAGATGATGCTCTCTTGGACTTGCTCTTGAAATGGAAATATGTAAAATGTGATGTCATGTAATTTGCAATTCCCTAATATTAGGCTGTTCTTAACTAATGTTTCTCTTCTTCTCATGTTTTAGTGCTCTCCAAGGGGATATTATCCAAGAGGATAATACTCATGATGCAGAGAACTAGCTATATACAATATAAAAACTAATGCCAAACTAACCACAAATGCTTTTCCAGAACTGATTTCCAAAATGTCCAAGTGGAGACAAGGAATGGAAGAAATCTCTTACTCCTGACTCATGCTGTTGGTCCAAACACTCAATGGTTTGTTACTCAGAAACGGCATTTGGATGCCCCCCTTTCCAGGAGCAGAGTGCTACAGGGAGGGAGGAAGCATCCACAGCTCCAATTTTGTGGAATAGAAAAGATTGCACAAAACTTAAGGAATTTGGGATACATTTCAAGCCACAAGAGTAACAAAGGAAACTGTAAGCAGCATAACGATTTGTTAAGCATTTTTAAATTATCTAGAGAGAACTGTATCTCTACAATGTATCTTGCCTACTGTCCACATCCCACAAAGTTTGAGTTAGCTGTGTTGCTCTCTCCCAAGCCTACATATAAGGCTGGGGAAAACCTTGCTCTCACTTTCTTTTTTTTTTAATCCCTGTCCTATTGCACAAAGAAAATTGACACTGGAAAGGTGATTGGTAATATAAGAAATACTTGGATCAACAGTCCAACACATAAAATCAAGTTATGAAAGCAGAAAAAAAGAAGTCCATAGGGTTTACAAGAATAATAGAACCCTGTTAGAAAACAGAGATGACATTTAAGAACTACTTAAAAGCAAGACGCAAGGGATAAAATAGTGACAGTGTGCTGAGTATGAGACTGCTGAGACACTGAAATAGTGTTACTCATCACCGATAATCATTACAAGTCAACTATGAGATAGGCTAACTGGTAGAATGAATTAGAAATTAAATAAAACTAAAAGATAAAGAGCATCATGAGATGTAAACCAGTCTTTCTCCAAATGAAAGCTACAGATTTCCATTTTTTTTTCCTTTCTGAGTTTCCAGGAGAAGGGGTGAAGGAACCATAGAGCAGTCAATTGCTCAGCTTCCATCAGTCTTTTAAATCCTTATTGCAAAAAAGATTCAATTTCATGAGAATTGAGGGACTCGCATGCACCAAGATGATTCTCAGAAGAAAAACATGGCATGAGTAATATTTGTGTGCGCAGTAGAGCGGTCTGCTGGACGTTTTTGTCATCTTTAACACTTACTTCCAAATGCCTCAGTAAATTTATTTCACCACAATATGCTCCCAGGATTGAATCCCACACTGTGTAATGTGAGCATTGCTGTTCATGGATCAATCTGCCCAGAATGCCCAAAATATTAATTAGCATTGCCCAACTAAAAAACCTAAACCTGGAGAGATGATTGGCATTCTCTAAATCCTCCAAACTTAAAAAAAAAAAATAAAAAAATTTAGAAAGGATATTTAATCTTTTCCGAAATGTACAGTCCTCCACTTCATCAGCTACTCTTGAAAAATAGCACTCTCCCATGTTTGCTTTGCATCCCTTTTTTTTTTTTATATATGAAGGAAAAAAAAAATTCAACTGCCAATATCAGGTTGGTCAAGAACAAGACTCAGATGGGAATCAATGAGCTTGAAAGCCTGCTCCTGTTTTAAATTGCTAGACCGAGTTGGAACTAACGTATGGCTGTTCTGCGGTTGTATTAGCTTTTGGGTTTTGACTGTGCACAGCATTTACTGTATTGTGTACACAAAAAAAAGTCATGCATAACATTCAACTTTTATTTGTTTGTTTTGACCACCTCACATAACCACAGGCTCTGGGAAAGGAATTAGAAGTTAGTTAGAAGTTAACTGTCACAAGATTACAGCTAGAAACACCCTGGGTTTAGTGAAGGTTCCACAGATGTAAAGTTTAATTATTTACAGTTTAGTTCCTGAGAGACTAAGTCTCAAGGTCATTTGTTACCAAGAATGAATATAAATCATTGGTTTCTATTTTTTTAGTGCAATCACCAGCACTCAATAAGACCTGTAAGGTGAGTAGGAGGAGATATTCACCCTTAAATAACACCATGGGATGGACTTTACCAGCAATAAAAATGACAGAGGATAAATGTATCTGCTTAATAAGGGGAGATACATTCCAAAACAAGAATTGACATAAGTTGTCAGCTTCTTTACTGAATCTTCAAATGAGAGAAGTTTTTCAGAACATACCAGCAACTCCCCAAGTGATCCATGAAAGCAAAAGCCTTCTGGAACTGCAGGAGTTGACACTCCAGCCCATGCTGGGGAAGTTGGAGCCACTTTGCTAACCTCTGCGCCCATGGAACACAACACACTGGCATTAGAAAGCCTGTCAACGGTGCAAGAATCACACCACCGCTCAGATGATGCTGGCTGTGAACAGACATAGCCAGCCCCATCTATGTAGCTGTCCTCCACCGCACAATCCTCTCCTGCAGTGCCAGCACAGATGCCTTCTGCTGCCACCAGTGCCAGGGAGATGCTGGTAAGCTACAGAGGCAGGAGCAGTGCGAGCAGCAGGCACGGGCTCCCTTCTCTGCATTGGTGCACACTGGGGGGGAACAGGAAAAGTACACACCCCAGAGGCCAAGCAAATACAAAGGTTTCAAAAACAATACTCCTAGGAGCAGGCACAGCAGTTATCAGCTGGCATTGGCTTTTAAAACAGCAAAACAACCCCAGGACTGGCAAGAATCTTGGCTGCAGACAGAGGGTGCACCCAGTAGTGCAGAAGGACCTGAGAACAATGACGAACATACTCTCAAGTTAAGGCATAGTTCAGGGCAATATATGGACTCTCCATGGCGTGGCTTATGTGAACATCCCACATCACTGGGCCCAGCACCCTCAAAAGCTCTCCAAGGTGATGGTGGCTTGGATAACTTGCAAAGAGGATCCAGAAAAAAAAAAAATCCAGCTGTGTAATTTTGTAATACAGGTATTAATCATGCAATCTAAACCAGCATAATTTTTAATACTTGCCTTCTGAAGATAACGGTAGTTACAGATAACTTATAACTGAATGTCACAAGGTATAAAACATGCACTAAGCCCTGTGTTGATTTACTTCCAAGCAGATATTTGTACCATTACATATTTGTATTTATTGTTCAAGTTCCAAAAGCATATTCTTCTTCAACTTCAAGGAAAAAAAAATGCTGTTATGCACCGCTAGTTAATGTATATTGAACCACAAATCTCCACTTGTAGAATAAACATATTAGGAGGGTACATGTCATTATAGCCAAGCAATAGTGTTTATGCTTTGTGATGATAGCGGCAACAAACAAATGCTGGGTTATATGAGGAATGAAAGTTCAATGATTCAATAACATAAGTCAACTGCATTATGAATATACATAAATTTATAACTAAGACAATATATTATTGCAGTAAGTTTTATTCCAATGAATAAGAGGGATCACCCTGTTGTTACTGAGTTGTATTCTTTTATGACCATTTACAAACAAATGTGTTAATGACCTATCAGAGGTGACAAAAAGCTACAAGATAATTCTTTTTTTGATACCTTAATTCCCCTGCCACACATGTACTACTTGTGTAGCCTTAGCAGTAAACATTTTCTGGCCAGCTCTCTCCTAAGTAAAGTTAAGATTAAGAATTTTGAACTACATTCATAATAAAGATACACACACGCCTTTACTTCTATGAACTATCAATTGGATAGTGGCTGATTGAGACCCTCTGAATACCAGCCTATGCAAATATTGAGATGCAAGAGATACATACTTAACTCCCCTCTGTCTTTTAGCCTGTGAACCACATAATATTTCTCAATTCTGTGCTATGCTCACGAGTTCTTTTGCCTCTAGCATCTACTCCTTTACTGTACTATATTTAAATCATGGTATAAATGGCAGAATAATTTAGGTTTAGAGTAATCTCTGAAGGCTATCTAGTCCCAACCTGCTAATCAAAACAAGACTAACTTTGAAGTTAGACTGATATATCATCTATGAATTGTGCACGAGTCACAAAGACTCCTCAAGCCACCAGATATTCCGCAAGTGATTGATGAATAGTTCCTGCCCACCAGTAAAATAAACTCTCCCATTTTGGTCCCATGCTTATGTCCTGTTACATATGAATGGGATCAAGAGCAGAAGTCTTGGCCAGAGTACAGCTGCCTATCTGTGAGTCAAAAGCAGTTCAACAGCATTTTAGGAAACCCGTTGTTGGGACAAACAGGCTGTGGAGAAGGCAGCATAGCAAGGACAGATAACTTTTGCCCATGGTCCTCCTCTCCACCTCCCCCGTCCACCTTCCTCCTGTGGGTTTGTGAAGCTATCAGAGCATTTCTCTGGAAGACAGCAATGCAGCTTTGCTGGCTAACACATGGAGAGGTTCCTGCAAACCCATTTAGTATGGTTTGTATGGTCCCTGGTGACCTAGAGATCTCACTTCACAAAGGCATCTGTATTTGCAACAGCCTTGCTGCAGCTGTTTATACACTCCCCTTAACCAAGGCCTCACTACAGGGCCACAGGGAGGAGAGCGATTGAGTTACAACAAGCTCTGTCCTCTAGCATAAAACAGAGAGAAACATTTACTATCTAGTACAGACAATATGTCAGGTTGTAAATTGATATAATCATTTGGGATTAGCATAATTCATAGATATATACATATATACACACACATATATATATTTAAATAAGAACCTCAATATGCACTGATACATTTGGCTTTGCCTCTTTGGACTTGACATATACATTGAGGCTACAATAAGGATCAATGCAAAGCGCAACAGGCTGTACACTATTCAGTGGTTTGACCATGCTTCGCTCCAGTTTGTCATGATTTCTGCATGCAGAAACAAACCATCTTAAGCTAGCGAGCTTGAAAATAGTCACTCAGGAAAGCGCTGAAAGCAGTCTGCATTAGAAGGTGTGTCCAAAAGATAGGAACAAAGTTTGCTGTTCACACTTTGACCATACTGGAAAACTGAGTAACTGCTTCTCCACCAGCAACAACAAGAATATTTGGAGCTAATTCCAGGTATTTTAACAAATCACAGTGCTTAAAATGACTCACAGCTTAAAATCCCCAGTGGTTGTAGTGGTTCCTGGCAGACTGAAAACAGTTTTCCTTCCACGCCTCCTCTCTTCAGTACAGCTGAATGACCTGGGTGGTGGGAGAAGGTCAATGTAGATTAGAAAATAGTCTTTAAAACACTATTTGATTTACAGTACTAAATTCACATTTTGGAGACAAAGGCAAGTTTATTAAAAACTGTTATGTCCTGCAACTTAAAGAAGATGCAGGAGTTCCAAGAGCAAGTATCTGAGCCCTCCCAAAGAATCCCTTCCTGCAAATCAAGGAAGGGATAGCATGAAGAAGCCCAAAAATATCAAACTACTAAAAGAAAACACAAACCAACCACTCAACAAACAGACAAAAGTGGGGGATGGGGGGGAAGCTGTTCGCTTCTAACTTCACATACCTCTCACTTTGTTCCATACATTGCAAACTGAAATAAATCACTTCAATCATTGGTACGTCATTTTAAATGTTTATTTGTATTTTTGCCCTTTCCCAGCCTCTTAAGAGTCTCCTGTCCTCCATGAATAAGCAAAAAGTATCAATAGTTCAGAAGTGAGTTCAGACAGCATCTTAACACCCTAGAGTGGTGACTTCCAAACTTCTGGATAGTCAGGTTTCAGCACATTTTCTTACAGGTATTTTCACCTTTACTTTAAAAGTAAAGCTTTACCTTTAAAAGAAATAATCCAAAATTAATTTTAAGCAAAAACATACTGTACACCACGTGTCCTTTAGACTCAGGGCATGTCTCAAATTCAAGATAAAAAAGCCAGGCCAGGAGCCACAGAGTGTACATTAAATAACATAAAGGAACAGTTGCCCTAAAGACCTCAACTCAGTACTCACCGTGGCTGTAGCAGCTGCCTGGGAACCTCTTCATCAACCCATGCCCAACTCAGCTCATGTAATTACTCTTTAACCTATTTTACCCTCTCTCTGCCCCTACACTTATCCTCATGTTAAAACATCATATAATTAGAAACTGGTAGCAATTATTCTTTTCAGCAGTTAACATCAAGTCCCAAACCTCTTACAGCATTCAGACAAAGTACTACTCTAACAGAAAAAACTACCTGTCTTTTCTCTTTCCCTCATAATTCACTGCTCATTTACAGTTAAGTTGCATCTTCTCGTGTGCTTGCTAACAGTACCCAGCATTCTTGTAGTTCTGGCCACAGACATACCGATAAAAATAAAGTTAATAAAATATGCATGTGCAAAAGGTAATATCAAAGCTAGGAATAAATTAAGTATCTGAAAACCCTGTGCTGGTCTTGTGGTACACTCTAGCTTACTCCCCTTCTATGCAGCCTGAAAGGTATTTTATCATCAGAATTTTATCAACAGCTCTGGGGTAGCAGTACAGATGACTTAAGCAGAAAGTTTCAGTGAACCTATCTGATAATTATTGAAATAATGGAGAAAGTAAAGGAAGTAACTTCTTAAAGCTGATTTGAAGCACTTTTTCTGAATGCCATTCCTCCTCTACTATATGAGTTTATACTTTTCTTCTGTGGGAGTACTAATCTCCAAAATAAATAAAACAAATGCTTTGAGAGTAAAGGCAGCAGTTTTCTGGTCTGATAAACAACAACATAAAAACAGCACCTTTGTACTCAGCAGATCTGCCTCTGGTGTGCAGTCAGGAGTCATTGCTGCTGACTAGTGAGATACATAAGGTCCTACTACTTTCATGCTTGTTTGAAACAGGATATCACTGCTATTGCTGCGCAGCAAACTGAATACTACTGTCTTCTATATAAAGCTAAATTCTTCATTAATTTTCAATTACATATTTGGACAATTCTTAATGCACCACTCAATAACAGGTAACGGGATACAGAGACGATGTCAGAGTGTGCTTCGCTCTGCACAAACTTTATGTGAAAATGCTCAGGAAGGGAGATAGGTCTGAGAGATTGAGAAATGATTAATCCAGAGCCAAATAGAAATTCCAGTCTTGTAAAGCTACTTTTAAACAGGCACTTTCCAGATTCAAAGGCTGCAGTTTTTCTTTGTAAAGCGCTACAGATGCAAGCAATTCTAAAGGGGGGCAGAAATAGAGCAAATCAGTAAGCAAGGGTGCTGGTATAAAAGATTTAACAAGCAGTTTTCACTGCCAAAGTTCAATGCCATGTGTAGGCTGCAGGTATAGTACACAGAATAAAATATAACATACTCATATTATACATAAATACCAGTTCATAATTTCAATGCATAATATAGACTAGAGAAACTATTTTAATTTATGATACTACCAGAACGAGACTAAGTTTTCTTTTACAGGACTGATTAGTAAGTGATTGAAAAGAACAAGGACATGCAAGTTCTCAGCACTCAAACTGGCAAGGTACCACTTCTCAGAAACTATTAGGAAACAACAGGAGAGAAAACATATACTTCAAAGTGAGGGTATATTTTGACAAGACATATAATTAATAACTAGTAACAGTGTCTGCTTTTCAGAAACTTGAAGTTGGAAAGATAAGGAAGCCTCTGAAAGAAGAAATAGATAGGAAAACAAGATGACCTGCTTCCAGAGCCTCCTAGGACTCACAGGCAAAATATATCACCATTATTTTCTTACCATTATCTGACTTGAAGTTCCTGAAAGTTATTTCCCTTAAATCAAATATAGCATACACCATATTTCCATCTGGAAGCACCTGTAGCTTTCTTAAGATCTCAGTAAAAAGTCAGTGTTGCTATTGTGTGTATCATTACCTTTTTTCAGAAAGTCTACCCAAAAATAATTATATCAAGCCTGAAATTTCTTATAAGGAAGCCAAGCAATATTTTACTCTTTTAGCTAAGCCACTCTGCCATATTGATTTTCTTTCTTTTCCATATTCTTTTCTTAAAAAAAAAAAGCCTCAGTGAAGTTGTAAAGACTTCAATAAACTGTTCATCTTAATGAACAGACACTGAGACTGCATAGGTAGGTGATAGCTCTTCTAAAAAAGTGTTACTAAAACCACCAAATTTGTGCCAGTAACAATGTACATTTGTGATACGCCAGATTCATTTAATTTCATGCCACCAAAGAAGTAAAAAAAACTCAGAGCAGAGGACAGAAACAGATCCACTAAAAGTTTCATGTTGTTACTGACTTCAGAGCTTTCCACTCCTTCCATATTTCAGGTATAAGAGGATGGTTGTCATCAACAAAGTATTTTCCTTACATTTAAAGAGTCTTTAAATGGTGTCAGAGAAGATTAGAGGAACTTGCTCTCTTTTTGGTTGCATCTTTAGGTCAGACAATTTAAATAGAGTTTTTGGCACACAATGAAATAAATTACATCAACTTCTCTCAAATTTGTGGCTTTTTATGATTCAAGCTGCCAAGTCTTTTCGTTATGCCAAGCTTCTGCAAGAATTAAATGCTGTTCAGGTTAACCTGGCATGAAAGGCTGGCTCCTTATCAGGTGAACATCAGCACAGCTATCTCAAGTTCAGTAGCTTTGTAGCCCTTGCACCCTGGGGTCATAAGAGCCATCTCTACTCCAGGACCAAATCCTGCCAGTGCTCACTCACGAGCCAAGATAGCTCTGGGGAGAGGAGGGAAGGCTTCTCCCACTGGTTCACCTTCCTGTGCTTATTTATTACTATTGCTACATTCTTCTTCACTCTGATAACAAAAGGTAGCCACTGATAACAAGAGGTAGCCATTTGAGCTGCTCAGAGACGTGCAATGAGTATGTATCTCAGGAAAGGTACTAAGAAGCAGGTGGTAAGATGGAAGGCTTGCGATGCATCTTGATGTAATCACAGGCCTGGGATGCACCATTTTGGTACGGGAGAAATTCTATTTTTAAACTTCTCTCTGTTAATACGTAGTGGTACCACGTGTGCAGTGTATGTTCACATATACATACGCTCCAAATATTTGCACACCAGAAACACTTATAGCAACTTATTTTAATAATATTCACATGATGGTATTTGGTTAAAAATAAATTGATATTTTGGTGAGAAACTGTCACTGAAGCAAAACATCACTATTCCGAAGAGTGAGAAAACCACTTCTACCTATCCTTCACAGGACAGGTTTGGGATTATCCTTAGTCCTCTGAGGTCTCACATCAATTGAGGCTTCCTTAGTTCAGGTTGCCACATTTCACCTTTCTGAAACATTTTACATCTGGCTTCTTTTACACCTCCTGAATCATGAAGTGTAGTATATCTTTCATCACAGGAGGTAGTCAATTTCTCTCCATACTTTACTTTCTCTCACACAAGACTTTGCAAGCATGTGTTCCCAGCAGGCAAGTGTCAGGCTGGTGTTGGGAAAAATATTCTTTTATATTCCTGATAGTCTAGTAGTAGCATATGGCTCTTTCTTGTTTCACAAGAAATCACCAAAAAGTATTTTTTTCCAGTTCTTATGATGCAAATGGAAGACAGAGGCAAACTTTCAGAGTGTAATCAGCAGATGTTCCGTTAAATTCATTACTTTTTTTCCTTGTTTGGGCCTGAAGAGCATAACCTGGCAAGTGCTAGCTTTTCTCTACCTGTTAAACCAACTTACTGTACAATTAGTTTTTCTGTTTGTGGATGGCCCCAGTTTGGATCACATGTGTAAAGTACAATGAAGAAATACATTAAATATCACTCACACAAGCCCACCCATCCACACAGCAGCACATTGTGATTTTTGGTCAAGTCCTAAAAGCAGCAATGCCTGGGCATCACTGCATCAACAGTGCTATGTTGTTGCTGCTTGTNTGCGTCTTGTGCTGGCAAGATATTTTAGCTACACATACTGTTTTGGTAAAAATAACAGAGAATCCCCTCTGGAAGGGAACTACCTTCAACTCTGCAATCAACCACCACACTCCACAGGAGCAGATGGATTCTTACTGGACAGGTGATTAGCAGAGAGCAAGCACATCACTGTGTCAAACCTCTGCTACAGAAAAGTTTACATAAAAAACACAGATAGAAAACCTCAGACCACTATATAAACCTAGCACACAGCTGAGCTAGTGTGTAAACAAACATTAAGGACATCAGCACTTTTGTTTCCATACCCTATTCTGGCTCCTAGACACTATCTTCTATACCACCTCCCTAAGCACCTCCCTCTGTCCTTACCTTTTTCTCCCCTTCTTCAACTGCTCACTTGCCATGGAGAATCAGGTGATGAAGCAACATGTTACACACGCAGTGAGAATCCCTTTAATTCCACCTCTCTGGACTTTAAAAGTTGTTCTGCCACCTACATTTCTAATCCTCAGTCAATTTTTGCTTTCTGAAAAGCTTTATGGGGCTCTGCGTTTGTTAAAACACTCCAGAACCTTTGTTCCTTGCTACTCAACCCACTTAATAAGAACCTAGGTACTTTCCTAGGGAAGAAGAAAAAATAAAGATTGCTGTAAACCACCTTTCCTCCTGATGTTCCCCTCAGCTATCCTCACCTAGGAATCACAGCAGGGAGCAGTCTCTCCAGTGCCTCCTCCCAAGCAGGCATAGCACCCCTGTGAGGGACAAGGGAGAGAGGATGGGGACACAGACTACACGGTTCATGCACAAACTGTGCAAGAGCTGCTGCTAATGGGCTTCAAACCTAAAGTTTCCCCTGCCCTTTGGAAAAAAAGCCAACATGCCTTTTGGTTGTTTAAAGGTTTCATGTAGGCATTTTGAATCTTGAAGCAGGAAAACCTTTCAGCAAAAAACTTTGCAATCGAATTTCCTTTTGCAAAAACAACTGGTTTGAAGAAATGATTGCTGAATGTATATGTGTTCTGTCACCCCACATCAGTGTAAACAGGTTCTCAAAGAGCTTCAGCTCTGGACAGGCAATTTCTCCATATAACACATCCAATGATCTGCTACCATGTTCTCATTTTGTATTTCCATTCAAAAAGTTAAAAATCTGTGTCCTGATTCATAAGCAGTGTGGCAGTTCTGGATTTTTCAAGCATTTGTTAGTACAAACAGAATTAAAATATATTTAAGCTCAGCTGCAAACAGAGATTTTATAGACACTAACAACTCAAGTAGCAAAATAAATAACTATTTTTTCTAGGCTAACCCTGATGTTTGGACAGGTGTCTGGGATTTATGTGACATGAGGGTTACTAAAGTACTCACATCTGTGCATTAAAGCTGTCACCAACTTATAATACTTTCCACTCCTTCCTGATTTGGATCAAAAAAGAAACCAAATACCCACTGGCAGCCCTCAGAGTTATCTCCTTGACTGATCACACAAGTCAGTAACCGGACTGATTTTTTTCCTTCCAACTTAAAATGCATAAGTGATTAACAGCCCCCTGCATTTTGACACAGTGCTGAAAGGTGGTCTCTCCTGAAGAGAA
>VYZX01000944.1:7593-44873 GCA_013401335.1 Brachypteracias leptosomus
ACCGCCCCACATCGGTCTGGCCCGGCCCCCCGCCGGCTCCGCAGTGCCGGCCCGGCCCCCGCAGCCCGCCGCTGGAGCCCGCAGCGCTGGGCGGGAGGGCGGCGAGGCTGGAGCACAAAGCCTCGTGCCGGGGAGCGGGAAGGACAGAGGGAGAGGCGCTGAGGGGAAGCACAGGGAGGGTTTCCCGCCCAGACCCGAGGCCTTCCTTACGTTGATTTTTTAATAACAGATTTAATGTGAAGAGGATGGTGGGAGCTGCTCGACATCTCTGTTATGTATTTTACATTCCATTCTTCAGCGAAGGTTTTCAAAAGACGTTTTCAGCTCCAAGGATCAGAGGTGATACATCCTGCATCTGGCTGGCCAGCACCCTGCTCTCCCTGGTTGTTTCCTTTCAAACCTTTTCCTGAAAAGTTGCAGGAAGCAGCATCATTTTGTGTCTGTGTGCCTCTTCCCCAGTTTCCACGTCACTTTTCCTCTTTGTGCTGCACCCCCAGAATTTCACGATCAGTTTTTTGTTTCAGTCAGCTTGTTGCTCTGGGGCAACATTGTTGTGCCAGGAGAGAACTGACCTATAAATCTCATTTTATTTTGGAGCCTGGGTGAGAGGTAATAGTGAGTAAAGTATTTTTGCAGAAAGTATTAAGTCCTGAAAATTTCCTGCAGTGCCTTATTGCAATAATCACCAATATAAAATCCAGTGTTACTGTCAGCCTAAGGCAGCTTCAGGCAGCTCTGAAAACCAGCAGAAATGTGGTAGAGAGCAGCAGAGATGGGAAGGCCCCGGTGTCCCCAGAGACAAACCCTTCCCTCAGTCTCCCAGCCACAGCACATCGTACTTCAGTTTAGTGCCACAGAAGGTTTCATTCTAGACAAAATGTAAATCTCCGTTTATTGGTACAATAGTTTGATTTTTAAAATGTAAATCTCTTGGACTACACAAGCTAAGTAATAATGTTAGGAATTGTCTGGAATGAATTAGTAAACCATGTTCCATCACATTACAGGAAGTATGGCATATGAAACAATCCTGCACTGGCAGAGAGATGTATCTGGCAGCTCGGTATCACTTGAGCTGCTGGATATAGGGAGGTTGCAAACTAGGAGGGAAAAATTGTCACAGATGGTAGTGTACCTAAAACTTAGGATTTATAATGATTAATATTCTTTCCTGTCTCAGTCCAGACTGCCTATGCAGAAGGATTTGAATTCCCAAGTAGAAAAGTACACCTTTATAGCTATGTGTACAATAGTACAGTAAATAGCTACACTTGTATAATTAAACTGACATACAACCTAGATGAGGGCCTTAGGTACTTTAATTGCTTATACTGAAAATGTTAAACCTAGATTACCTCCCACTGAGGTTAATGGAAAAATTCCTCTAAATTTCAGTGGGACTTACACTCTGTTTTCAACAGAATTACTGAGGATCAGAAGGAGCTTGTAGTATTGATCATCTCCTCTGGTCATTTTATCTTGTGTGATTAAAACAACAACAACAATTTATTTTGTATTTCATGTAACAGAACCCTATAATCAGGTTGTCTCTACTGCATTTTTACAGCAGGATGAAAGCCGTGTCTGTATTGAAAATACCACTCCTGTTTCAAAGCATACTTCTGAGGACATGGGATTAGCTCTGAACGGTAGGTTCTTATGTTGGACTGGTGAAAAGTCTTATTTAAAACTATGTTAAGTAAAAGATGTCAGAGAATATGATTTGGACAATAACAAATTTTCTTAGCTGAGGTGCAGCCCAGAGAGCTGATATGTTTCTAAGACAAACTAGCACAGCTAATCTTCCTGAACACGTATTACACAACAAACCTACCTTACCCAAAAGCACCTATGATCTTTTTGCCAAGATATAGTTTATTCTTAGACACTAATTTATTAATTTAGAATGGAAATAATAAGCTGGAATAATTTTGGCTGGAAACATAGTTAGGAAAAGCATATCCCAGAGATATTACATAGAAAGAATTTGTAAGACTTAGGTCAGCTTCAATACAAGACCCTTAAGGTGGATTTGAGGCAAAAATGCCCCCCTGTCATGGTGAATGCACTCTTGTCAAAGGCAGACATCATCTGAATCAGTGATTCTGGAGAACAGAGACCACCTTCTGGTTGGATGAATTTTCAGACAAAAGACCATGCTCCTGAAAACAGCAGGGTAGGGACTTGTGCATGTTTGATTTATTTTTTCCCACACATTGTTCATTCATTTAAAGGGAGTATATTATATTCTGTTTTCTGTGTTTCAAACATCTGTTATTCTGCATGTTCATTTACCAATTAATTAATAGAGCTCTTTTCCCTTTCCAACAATTGTACTGCCAACAGTCAATCAATTAGTTAGCTGCATAAAAAAAAGAATAGCAAGATGTCTGGCTAATGTACAGCCTATAATCTGAAAAGAAAAGGCAGCCTTCTGAAGTGTGTAAGTGCAAACTTCAAACATTTGTACAACAAAGGCAAAATCTATCACCAGCAAGCAACAATTCCAGAATCTGAGAGCCTAAATTCCCTGATGAGGGGAAAAGGAGAGCATGAGAGAGGGAGAGCGGAGTTAAGAGAGGGAATTAATACCAGTGAAGTTTGCAGTTTCTACCATTTTAAGCCGTATGTGTCTCGGCTCTTGATGAGAATTTCCCCACAGAGGCTGAAGGGGTTGCCCTGCTGCTGGGCTGACCCTGGCACCAGCGGACTGAATTTCCCTTTACTCCCCTTCTGCCTGCAGTGCTCCTTTCCCTTACTCCCCAGGTATGCAGGACACCTACAGCAAAGTACAAATTTGTGGCTTTTTGCCCATGATGATTTTGGCCGCAGCCTCAGTGGAGAGCTGCCAGCTAGGTGATGGGTGGCCACTGGAGGATCATAGCTGAGGTTCTGCAGGAGGCTGCTTTGTGCCAGTGGGTCCCTGCTAACAGCAGCTGAAGAGGCCAGGTGTGACATCAGCCAACAGCCATTCAAACTCAGTGCAGCTGACTGATGAAGCAGAATATCAGGTGACAAACCTAATGCTTATAGTCTACAGTGAATTTATATTTCCATACTACAGTCTTGAAAAATATTGTTTAGCATGTCAGCAGTAAGTTTAATTCCCCAGTGAAACTGATTGCTTTATTAGTAGAGTGGCAGTTAGGGGTCTTCCATGGGACAGACACCATCCAAACAGATGGAGATGTGATAACAGTGTTGATTGTCTACTCTTTTTGCTAGTCATTTGTTTTATCAGATTACTTGGATTTACAAAGCTCTGATTTGTAGTAAAAATATTTTTCTACTCACATGAGGTTTTACAGTATTGAAACTTGTAAATGTCAGAACTGAGTAACTGTAAGTATAAAAAACCACAGAGATATTTTGCTGGGTCAGCTCAGTGTTTAACTTTCTAACCATTTTTATACATTAAACATATATAAAATTTTTAAGGTCAGTCTGAGATGTAGGAGCCTTAGGAAAGATGTAGGAAAGAATTAGGAATTTCTAAGCAATTGGAACAGAATCATTTAATGGTCATAGTTTGGTCAGGTCTCACTCAAGTAAACAGGTGTTAAGGACACTGAAATGCCAACATATGTTTGGGAAATACCTGACTGCAATGAGAGGAATATCAACACTCAATTTTCCTGCAATTATGAGTCCTGAAGAATTCCTAATTTAATACTTTTGGGGAATAGCTATGCCTCATTCTAGTTTAATTTAGCTTGCTCTGTAAGTTGATTAAATTACAAAGTAGTAAGACCATGCTTATAAAATGCATCACATGCAGATTTGATTATGAACAGTTACTGTGTTTAACTTTGTGCCTTGTCAGAACCAGAGTAATGTTCAGATGTAGATGAACACCTTGTGAGCCTTTATTTAAGAGATTGAAGAAGGGATTTGTCATTTGCTTAATTTTATTTTCTTAAAGAAGAAAGAGACTTGTATTAGTTTTATCTTCACAGCTGCAGAGTTTAGAATGAAGCTCTGTTATCTCATTTTGGCCATCTCATGGATGATTGTAAAATTTTCTAGAAGTTAGTTTATGCCAACAACTTATGAAATACAGACCTATCAGCACACAGTAAATCCTTGACAGTCTTTTCAAACACAGCCATCATATGGCAGCTGTACTTTACTCAGGAAAAACAGAATTATGCAAATAGAAACATTGTTCAGTTCTAATGACACATTATTTAGCAAGATAGCAGCTATGCATTTGAAATATGAACATGCTTTAATCTCATTTTTATTGCTTTGTTGATTGTGTTTTTCCTTTAAGGTACTCCAGGTTTTAACTGGTGAAGACCTAACTAATCAACAATGCCTATTTTTTTTTAGTGTGTTGTGGATTGTCCCAAGTTACTCATGGCCAGAGCAGATGGAGCACAGTGAGTCACCTACCAGACGTTAATGGAGCTGTGACAACAAGAAGACAGATGAACCCTTTAAAATGTATCTGCTTTCCAGAGCACGGGGATATAGCCATATTGAATTCGCTTTGACTGAGGAAAACCGCTGAAGTGCTGGGGCCTGGGCTGTGGGCCCCCAGTTGGAGTTGACCTATGGATGAGTCACAACCCAGCAGAATGTTTTGTTCCCCAAGTGGTTTCAGGCCCCACAGACAGAACCTGGCCCAGCTGTGTGAGGCCCCAACTTCTCCCAGGTGATCATGGTTGGGGTGGTGGGTGAGCCTAGAGCTGTATTAACCTGCAACTGACCAGTTTGAGAGAAGTAACAAGGAGCTGATCAGTTTGAAGAGAGTTGCTGTTGGGAGCAGCTTGCTGAGCTCCCTCTCAGTGGTGTGTTCCCCCTTGGCTGATTTGAGACAGAGAAGAGCAAACAGATGAAGAATAAAAGATGAAGTTATGCTGAGGGAATGTTGCTGGGTTTGGTGTTGGCCTGAGGAAGAAGAGAGCTGGCAGCACACCTGCAGAGCCTGGTAAGGAGTCTTCTACAATCACAAGTGTGAATTATGCATGTAGGCAAACAGCTGTGTTCTAGGATATGTCCTAGACACTTTAAATGCCACTCCAAGCCATTGGCTCCATTTGAAAATAATGATTTGTGGCAATAAGGTTCTGAAAGTTATAAGGAAGTATTTATTTCTATTTGTAGTGCATAAATCCATGGCAGTGGATAAAAATATTTTTGTTGCTCAAATGTATTGTCCATGTGCATTCAGACGTGTCACTGGGGGACATGGTTTAGCACTGGACTTGGCAGGGTTAGGTTTATGGTTGGACTTAATGATCTTAAAGGTCTTTTCCAAGCTAAATCATTCTATGACTCTATGTAATCAAATTACACTTTAAAAATTCTGCTTGCCAAACTATTCTAACTATCCAGGAAGTGCAATATTATCAGACAAATGAAAGTCTAAATTATTTTTACGGAAGAGTGCACGTATGTTTTCTGTTTGGCTGTGGGGAGGATGTCCACTGACAGTGCATAACTAAAAACAGTCTTATGAGGACTGTTGTAGTATTTCATGCTTTTAAGGCTTGATGGTTAAGAAAACTTGGAGTGAACCTCTACCTCCTGATCTTTTTTAGAGTGTATTTCAGATCAGCAAGTAATGGTTGAAAGTTTTTAGAGATTTATATGAAACTAATCCGTGTCTCCACTCAAGTTTGTAGTAGATAAATGATAGCTTTGTTGATACCAGTTCCAAAAAGCAAGAGGGTTTGGTATCAACAAATATGAAGCCATTCTCTCATTATCAGAGGGGATCCTTCCAGGCCATCATTGAATCATATTGCCTGGCCAGCATTGGGAATCTGGTGCCCTTTTGCTTATATGTGATAGATGTAGAAAGAAGCCATCGAATTTTCCCTCTTGTAGATCTAGTGAGTGTGTATTATGCTAGATGCTGTTTAGCCACATATCTTAAACATTAATGAAGTTAGGAGAAATATAAAACTGTATATTAAAACATCATCAAAAATAACAATAATTGATTAAGACCTAACAAGATAATTTGTGGTCTGTAATGTATATAGCCTTTCTTTAGGAGTTTTCCACTCTCTCTAAATAGTACACTATAAGTGAGCATCGTTACTCAATTTTTCTGATGTATTA
This sequence comes from Brachypteracias leptosomus, assembly GCA_013401335.1. Taxonomy (NCBI): domain Eukaryota; kingdom Metazoa; phylum Chordata; class Aves; order Coraciiformes; family Brachypteraciidae; genus Brachypteracias; species Brachypteracias leptosomus. The sequence goes on from VYZX01000944.1 coordinate 13,666, forward strand.
CATAGTCAAAATTTAGTTTAATGTCATTGGCATTCCAAAATAGAGAAAAATGCAATATGATAAAACCTTATGAGAAATTCAGTCATTCCTATGTTCTGATTTTCCATTTCCTATTCTAAATATATCTTATGAATGTATTTCCCCTATGCCTCTGTATCTGACATCACCAGGCATTATGATTTATTTTTTTCACAAAAGACAGAAGAGAGTTTAAGCTAAAATTGGGCATTGTACCTTACTTTCGCAGATTTTAGCACATTTATCATTATTTATATCCATGTCAGAAGACCAGCTCCAATATTTCCTGTTTTAAAATTGCTTGCCATTCTGAGTGATGGTATTTTGTATGTCTTTCCATTATGAAATTGAAGTTTACTTGAATTAGTATTCCTTCAAGGATGGGTATTGCTGCCTTTTTTTTTTTACTGTTTCATGCCACACAGTTTTTAGCAGTTGTTATGGTGAATAAGTTTGTGTATTAAATAGAAGAGAACAGAAATCCCACATTAGAGGTTAGCCATTCAAAGCTGGCTGCTTCCCTGAGGCTACAAAAACATGTGAGTCCTTCATTTGGAGAGATCTGACTTTTAAATTTCATAAATTAAAGACGCTCTAATCCATTTGCTCAAACCAGGACTAGCCAGTGTTCTCAACTGACTGTGAGCCTTCAGAGTTGCTAGTGCAAGTACAAAATCATTGATACACTGAAAATGCATATGGTCCTTGCAAAAGTACACAAGAAAAAGCCATTGAACTATTCAGAACAAAGAAAAAAACAGGTGCTCCCTCCATCTTGCCTTACTTCAGCCTGTGAATCATTGTATGATCCATTTTTTTTCATGGGTATGTTTTTTTCTTTAGTACGCTGTTTCCCCACATCGTCATCTGCTTTTCAAGGTTGTTATTGAAGCCAACAGAACAAGGATTCCTCTGTGGAAACCAGTTCACTCAATTTCTCTTGCAATTTTCCTTTTCTGATGAGGAATGATCACTGGTGACTCAAATTTCCCCTTAACTTTGAGGACACAAGAAGGGCATAGGTAAAGGAAAAGGTGGCGGACTCTGGTAGCCTCCCCACAGACCAGTAAGATTTGGGGGACACCCTCCCTGTGTCTCTCCCTGCATCTCCCACAGCACCCTTCACTTGCCTGCTGCCCTGGGGAGATCTGTCTCTCTCCTGCAGCATTTCAGTTGCTGCTCATCCCCAAGCATGTGAGACATCTGAGTGAGATTCCACTAAAAAGTGGCATTTGGGAGAAGGCATCAGTTCTGGCATCACTGGCTTCAACCTCCTTGCAAAAATGATAACAAATAATTGCAGGAGCTGCCAATGCTCTCATAAATATTCTGAGATGCGCTTTCTGAGATAAAAGAACTGAAACCAGCATGTGTATTCAGCTGTGGTTTTCTAGCTTTTTTCCAATATTCTTCTGGCAAGGTGCTTACTTAAATTCCTATTGAAATATGAAGGGCAAAGTTCATAATCTGTATAAAGTATCATTTGAAAAAAAAAATTACTGCATATCCATCTGTAAATTCCCATTATCTGCAATCTACTGGGACCGTTACTATTATTTAGCTTTAATACAAAATTATTATGCACACAAAATATTTTTAAACAGTTTTCTTTTAAATTCAGGATATTAAAAACTTTTAAGTAATGGATTATGATAACTCTTGAAGATTTTTAAAATGAATTTTTATTGTTTGCATAATAAACCATAAACTTACTAAAATAACAGAACTGGGAGTGGGTCATCTACATGAAAAGGTTTTAATAAGCATCTTGATTTAAAAAAACCCAAATACTTCTGTGTACTTCAATACAAGGGAGGATTCTACTTTTGATGAAGCCTGAATCCTATGCTATTTGAGAATCAGAAAGGATCTGGGAGCAGAGGCAATGACTAAACTATGAAAATTAGAGCGCATACTTTGTTTTGCAAGTTATTTTCAAGTACTTAAATGTGAGTGAGCCAGAGTGGTACTGTGGAGTGCAAATAAATCGTTGTGGTCACACTTCAGGAGCAGGAGCTATCAGCCCTGTACAAAGTAAAATCTAGGTGATGTTGACATCACAAATGGCCCAAAGGGAGGTGAAAGTGCTAGAAGAGTGGCACGTGGATAGCAAGGGCAACAAGAATTGCTGTGTTGCTGCAGAACTGTGAAATAAATAGCAAGCAGTACCGCAAAAGCAATCAAGACAAGACTTCCCAGAACATCAAGGTTGTCATTGTCCATAAAACACTATTAAAACCAACCATCAGAAACTACAAATAGGCACTAAACAGAGATGTTTTACAAACAGCAGAAGGAGCAACACTGCAGGTGGAAGTAGTGGCAGAGTGGTGACGACAAAGCAGCTGCAGTGGAGGACTGATTTATCATTGTTGCCAGGTGTCATAAATGTTATCAGTAGATGTGTGGCTGTACAGCAATGGTTGAAGAGGATCACAGACTGTTAAAAAGTCTTATTGACGAGCATTTAGCTTTTGGACTTAGTCTGAAAGTTACAAAAATATGGCTTGCCTGGAAACTACAATCCCTGAAGATGTATTCCTGTAGCTGATCTTGTACTGTGCAAAGATAGGAAACAAAACAATAGTTGGAAAAAATTTACATCGTATCACCAAATTTATCATTTGGAAACAGGCTGTCAGAAAGAATAAAAAAAGATGGATGATGTTACTGAACTTTAAACAAAGAAAAAACAATCAAATCACAATACCTGCAGAAAAGCAACACGGTCATTAGCTGTAGGGAACAACTGGAATTAAAAGTACAAGTTGTGAAAAAAGAGCAATTGTTGAAAGAAGACAATAGAGAGATTTCAACTAAAATTCGTCAAGAACTTCTCAAAAGCATTAACAATAGCCACTTTTATATGGTCTTATGCAAGAGAGGAAGAAACACCCATAATTTGCCCCGAAAGAATGAATGGATAAAAGAAATTACTATTTGTGCAAAGTAAAGAAAACTAAAGAAACATGCAAACTCTTGGTGCTGATTTCAGTTACAGCTCCCCTTTGGTTTTTTTTGAGATTCCTTTTCAGGGCTTGAGCTGGCATGGATGGATGTCTCTGAGATTAGGGTAAGAGGAGTGGGCTGAAGACTGATCAGTGGAGCACACTGAGCTCATTTCTGGACCTAAACCTGGGTCAGAACTGGGTCTAACTAATCTAATATGACTGGTAGTATCTCTATAGCTATTCAGCTGTTGAGGCTGGCTTTTAAATATCAGTCAAAACAGTTGTTGTAGGCTCTATGTTTGTTTGATTAAAATAGTTTCCTCGCTCTGCGGTGGGAATGATGTGGAAGCATGAAGATGTTGGTGTGATAAGGAACTGTGAAAATGAGAATTGCTGTTGAACAACACAAACCATGATGCTGATAGCATTTTTATAAAAAGGAAAGAGAGGATCATATTTGCAGTGTGGAACACAACAAAGCTGTACCAAAAGCATTTCCTAGTGACTAATACTTTGTTGTAAATGACAGCAAGAGTTAAAACATGAATCATTAGAAAAGACTGACTTTACTGTTGTCTCTGTGTAATTTCTGATGCTGGTTTGGGCTAGATTCTCAACTGCCTGTGCATCATTCTTCAGCTCTATAGGACTGGAAAACAAAAGCGGTTTTTAACCTAAGAGATTCCATAACCTCTGTTGAACTGCAAGGCTGAGCTCACTGATGCCTGAGAAAATCTCAGAGGGCTGCTTGGCACCTGGGAGTCTGGACCATGCACAGACTCATCGTTGCTTTGATGTAAAGACTGCTGAACTGTGTCCCTGGTACTACCATCGTGCCTCTCCCAAGGAGCTAACCTTTTTTCCTTTGTTCACAGCTGCTGGACTGTGATTATAGTGTTCTGTTTTGTAGTTTGTCTAATACTGTCCACCTCCTTCATAGCAAGATTTCACTAATGGTAGTTTGGTCTTTTGAAAGCTTTCACTCTACATATTTGAGAAAGAGTCTCAACATTGCACAAGCATGAAGTTAATTTAGGCATTTATTTAAAGGACGTGTAGCACCGTGTAAGTATCAAGAACAACTTTTTAAATGGCATTTCTAACTGTTTTCTTGAAGTGGTGTGTAGTCAGACTGAGATGTAAGATGTTCCCCACAGCACTTTGAATACACTAGTGTTTTTTCAAGTTAATGGGATGTTACAGTTTGAAGTATAAGTTTTCTGGTAAAAAAAAAAAAGGGACTAGGAGACTAGGCAAACACTTCTCTGAAAACATGATTTTGCAAAGAGCATCTTGTCTTATGATAGAAATTAGATTTAGCTTGATTTAATTTGGACAACTTTTTCTGGCTGTTCCACTGGGTGGATGCTGGAAAGTTGTCCAGAATTAAGCTTGCACAACTACTGACTGATAGTTTATTTCAGGAAAACTGCAGGCTGTGCATAAATTGTCAATTTTCTTATTGATGGCATATACAAGTAATGAAACGGGGCCATAAGATGTTTTTTCTATAAGTTATATACTCTAGTCTAATGCATGCTTCTAATTTGCCCTTTGAAATACTTCTGAATAAACAAATTAGGAGGAGCACAAGGGAAGGCACTTCAGAGAATTTGAATAGCACCAAACAGTTAAGGAAAGCTAACTGTGTAAAAGAAATATAACAGAGATCGAGGAGTTAATTTGTTCTGGTGGATCATCCCTACATACTTTTCCCAGCCACCAGCTGAGTTATTTCTCAAATGCCAGCCAAGAACTACTTGCAGCTGGCAAAAATCCACCATTATCAGTGCAATGGAAAAGGGCGAGACAACAGAAAGAGCAGTGTGGCCCTGTTGATAGAGAGGTGTGGGTTCCTGTGCTCCTACCTACCTTGTAGGAGTAAGAGAATAAATAGTTAACAAAGATAACATTTATAGAGTGATTCAGCCCAGTGGTATGTGTGATGGTTTCCTAGGTCTCTGGAATCTGTTTTGTGCTGTGGAGTGCATGAAGTTCATACAGGACTTGGGGAGTTCATAAATGACCTGATTTCCCTGAGGTTCATGGAAAAAAGGTTTTAATTGTGTTTTCAAAAAATATCAAACAACTAGTTCTTCAGTTATTTGGGGTAATTAGTGGTACAGAAACATGTTAGTAATACAGAGAGGTTGAGTGGTGGAGAGACCAAAATCAGGACTATGTGGTGTTTAGCCTGGAGAAAAGGAGGCTCAGTGGAGACATGACTGTTCTCTACAACTACCTGAAAGGAGATTGTAGTGAGGTGGGGGCTGTAGTGAGATAGAGGTTGGTCTCTTTTCCCAGGTAACAAGTGATAGGACAAGAAGAAATGGCCTCAGGTTGTGCCAGGGGAGGTTTAGATTGGATAATAGGAAAAATTTATTAACTGAAAGGGTTCCCAAGCCCTGGAACAGGCTGCCCAGGGGAGTGGTTGAGTCATCATCCCTGGAGGTATTTAAAAGATGTTTAGACATGACAATTAGTGACATGGTCTAGTGGTGAACTTGGCAGTGTTGGGTTTATGGTTGGACTCGATGATCTTAAAGGTATTTTCCAGCCTAAATGATCCTATGATTCTTGCAAGCAGAAAGTGCGTGGATCCCCAAAGCTCCCCAAATCTGTGCAACATAAGGTGAAAATAAGGGATATTTCCAGTTGTGAACACCTATACATAAAATAGGACTTCATAAAGCTCAGTATTTCTGTAACTCCTTATTCCTTGTGGGCCCTGTTGCATAGGAAGTACTGACCAGATTCCTACAGACTGAAAAAAATACTGGGCTGTAGAAAAGGATGTTGCACACAGTCAAATCAGCCCTGGCTGAACAAATACAGGAGGAGGCACACCATGGAAGATTTAAACTGGGGGTGAATCTTTGTTTTTGAAGAACTAGGAGTACCATCTAGGAAAAGCCATGCTTCTTGTGGCTGACTCATCACCGCAGTTGGCTGATCTCTGTAGTATGTATTAAGGAGTCCTGGAAAATCAGACCATTGAAATTAGAAAAAGCAATCAGTATTAATGCATTCTGGTGCCTTTTTCACTGTAATGATGACTGTTCAATACAGCAGCTGTCTCTCAATCATTGTACAGTCTTTTGTGCACCACAGACACATAAGCACACACAAATGAAATCAGTGTCTGCTTTACAAGCAAATATGAAATATTTTTTTAAATTGTAACTGAGTTCAACTAATAGCAAACACGTAAGGGCCATTGAAAAGTTAGTCTTGCATATCTGAGTTGCCTAAGTGTTAAAGGCTGTAGAAGCATTTACTCTGACTAAGAAGCAGTAGGATCTGTGCTCCATTTAGGCTCTTGAATACATCCACATGTGCAAGTATGGGTATGTTTGGGTGTGTACACAGGTACATGTTCATCTGTTCTTTCTAATGTAAAAAAAAGTTACTTGGATCTGCTGCTCTTTAAAGGGAAAATCTCCCCAGACTGTCCCAAACTGCATGTTACAGTTTTGAATTAGTGTTTCTAACAAGTTAACTCTGATCCTATCCAAAACTCAAAAATGTGAATATGAGCTGGTGTTGGTACAGTCATGGCACACTGAGCACTGCAGGGACGGCCAGCGCCATCCAGGAGTGTCCTATGGCAATATCCCCATCTAGTGGGTGTCACTGGGCTGTGGACACTCCTGGCATGCCAGGATACTGCCTGCCTGCTGTTTTTATGGAAGTTGCACGGCTATTATTTTTCTGAGAGGAAACAGCAAACCTCTTACTCTCTGTAAAATTATTTCAGATTTTACATGGGTATTCTAAAACCATGTACAATAATTAATACGGTTTTTCAATGATAGACTGTTCTGCTTATCTCACTAGAGGGTTTACTGAGCCCATTAAGCCTGAATAAGCTAAAATATCTTTAATAGTTTCCCCAGAAATGAATGGGTTTTAAAAGAAATTAAAATCACTGAAGAAAAGTTTTCAGGCTTGACATACCCTTCCCACAGTTGAAGGTATTGCTTTTTTCAGTGTATTTTACACAAGAAGGAGTTAATTGGAATTAGAGGACTGGTGTGTTTGTAAATATTCATTATGGTTTTCAAGGCAAAACCTGTGAGAGCAACATGAAAATACAGTATTATCCTGATGTGAGATGTGGCTACAAAATCCTCTATCTAACTCTCTCCCCTATCTTTTTGAGGGAGTTGTTCTTTGTTGCTAAAAAACCCAAGTTTTTTCCTAGATCCACTAAAATTAGTAGGAGTTTTGACATTAATAGAGTTGGGGCTTAGTGAGGAATATTTCAGGAAGGAATACAGCACAGCAAAACCTGCAGTACATTCAGTCCTAAAGAAAGTATAGTACTCATGGAGTGGTCATCCAATTAATGCTTTCTTACTTGTCTTTCTCAGAAAGGATTAGTGTCTGAAATAGCGTAATAGTTATTTAAGGATGGTTGAATAACGTAACGGCATCGCACTAATCAGCTGTCTATTGCTGATATTTGTAAGCAAGGCTTCAGATTCTCCAGCATCCCATCCAGGCTAGGAATTTCTGTCTGAAATCCAGGCTGCAGCACATTCTGGCATTTTGGGTGTTAGATGGGAAGGGTTTCTGAAAGGAGCTATGCAGCACCTCAGGTGACTGGGATTGTAAAAATCTCTCTCGTCACACTTTTTAATGTGTGTCCTGTTATTAACACATATAGAACATACATAATTTTACACACGCACATACATAGATATATTCCTAAGAATAGTTAAGATCCTTTCTCTATGAATACATTCATAGATAAATTTTACTTTCTTACTCAGCTTGTCACATGTATACATGCTTTTTCTTCTCAGAAAAATTTCCCTCAAAATAGTTTACATCACAATCTATGAGGCATTGTTTTAAAATGTAGGTTTGACTAGTGTGGTTATGAAACGAGGCGATTAGCGTCGCTCGCTCGGGCAGGCACCGTGGAGACAGGTGCCCTGCGTGTTCCTCCGGGCAGCTCTGCCAGTGCACATTAGTCTTGATCTGCAACATTCCTGCTATTCCAGTCCTGGGCCTCTCTTGTGCCAAATTTATACAGTTTATTTGTTTATAGGTATAGCGATGTTTCTATTGAAGCAGACGTTGTTGTGAATACCTTTTATTCACTTTCAACTTTTACTTTTTACTGTGCTGGTGTGACCTGTCTTGTCCAGGGTGCCTGTTATGAGGGAAAGGCCCAGACATGGGGTTGACTGGCACCAAAGTAATCCCATGATTTTACATGATCTGAATGTCAAAAGTGAAGAACCCTGAAGTTAATCATTGCTTACTATGACTGACTCAGACTGACTCTAATCCTTTTCCATCCTCAGTCCTTGTCACTGTGGCACTTGACCTGCTTCCTCAGAGCTGGACTATGTACCTCCACTGTGCCCAGGAATCCAGTCTGAGAAGGGGACATGATCCTTGCAAAGCTTTAGGGGCCAAATCTGCTCAGACCAAAAGTCACTGGGGAAAGGGATGATGTCTTTGAGATCACTTGACGTAAAACTTCATATCTCAGGCAGTTACTCACCCTTCTCTTCCTGTGCTTGCAACAGAACTACTTTGTCTTTTAAGCAGAGTATCAAGATTCAGACAAAATGGATGTTTGTATGCGGGAGTTTTGCCTCCAGGATTGGGAGTAGAGATACAATCTCCTGCCACCACCACACCTATTCTGAATCTACAGGAGGTCATTTTTATTTCCTTTCATGCCATTCATCACCTCTGGCAAAGGGATAAAGGCAGCGGAATCCTGCTGAGCGATTGATATGTTTGTGCTGCTCTGTATTCAGAAGTAATGTTTTTGCATCACTTAGGTTACACACTTCTAGTATATTCTGTTACCCACACTTAATCCTTTCAGGATTTTTCTGCCAGCAGGCAAATGGAAAGATATGTTTTGCTCCTCCTTAGCTCACAGTGTGTACTCTTCCTAAGGAGTGATATATGCCAAGTACTTATGACAGTAACAAAGCACAAGTTTGTCATAGACTCCAACTGAACTAGGATGGGCTTTGCAAAGAAATCCTGTGAGGTGGCATCTAGATTTCTAATACTCTTTCCCTTACTTTCCCAGTGTCACCGTTAGCACCCTCTACTATCTCAGATGCAAGAAACAGTCCTGCAGGAGGTGACAATGTGCTACAGCAATCTGCCCAAGTGAAACGTTCTCAACACTGGAGCATCTACCCTGACACACGGTGCTCGGCCGCTTGCCCAGAACGTGCCACTGGTATGGCTGGGAGCAATGAGACCAAGCTCCTTCTGCACTAGCGCTTGCATCCATAGGGATGAGGAGGCAGCAGAGATGGATAATCCCTTTCCATGTGGGACCCTGGTATATATTGTATCTACTGGCATGAGATCTCATCAGAGCCACACAATGTACAGGTGGGCATCCTTCAGTATTTCTGAGATTTCACTTGATTGCTGCTTGACACAATGAATGAAATCCAGCAGGGTCATTCTCTTGTGCAGAAAGTACCGGGTACTGACACTTTACTAGCAAGACAAAATAGTGTACAGGACCATCAGCCACAAGATCACGTTACCAATATTTCTAGCTTTAAGCAGTAAAAATGTCTCTTTTAGTTCCTTAGAGCATCCAGCTGGTGGTGCCAAATAGTAACTGCAAAGGACATTCTTTATGTATTTTGAATAGTTGGAATAGAAATTGTTTGGATAAAGGCATCTTTACTGTTGTTTCATAGACTCTTTTAAACAACTGTCCTCTCTCTCACTGGACTTAGCAGGTCAGCTTCTAAAAGTCAGCTGTTGTGTGGTTATGCCTTACACAAAGGCATATATCCCCCTTCTGCTTTATTTTTAAGCTCACTCTGTGCATGGGGTGTAGATGTATATACATGTACATGGATGACAAGCAGGGAAAGATCAGGCATGGGACACTTGGGCCTGGAGTAACCTGTTTATTACTTATAAATCATAATAAACCTTAAGAACACATACACCTGTTTTCTTGGATGGTGAGTATCTCCTGGCATTTATAGAACTTGTATGATCTGACTGATGTTCTGTCCAGGATCTTTAGCACATTTATTATGGCTGTTGATGAGTCAGCTTTTGACCTTCTTTTTCTGTGAAGTTCAATAGTAAAAAGTATTTAGCTTGGAAGAAGATACCTGTTTTCAAATTTTAAAANAGGAACACCGTGTTAGGTTTCATTGGCCGAAGAGTGACCTATAAAATGCCCTGGTGAGAACTGAAAATGTAATGCACCAATGACTGCAGCCACAGTTTGTTTTCATTCTTTGCTATATTTAATTATAAAGGTTATTGATATTTGATTATTAAGGTTAAAGCAGGGGAAAGGGAGTGCTAACCTGAAGTGCTAGCTTTTCTATGGCTCCCTGCCATGTGAGTTGGTGCTGATTTCACAGGGTCAGTTTCTTCGCTGGCACACGGGAGGCAATGAGGAATAAAAGCCAGGAAAGCCAGTTTTTACAATGGGGTCATAGATATGGCTGTTTTAGGAAGTATTTTGCCACATTCTGGAGGGTACCCACTGTTCCCATGGACCTCCTGCTTCCTACTGAGAGATTGCAACAGACTGCTGCTTGCACAAGAGATGGGTTCTGCTGAGATAGGCTGAGCAGGTGGCAGAGTGTGAGTATGACCAGTCGGGGCGGGGAAAGTATCAGAAAGGTGAGTCAGGCAGAGAGAGGCACGTGGAGAGTGGCACAACTAAATCATTCTTCTTTCACTTGGACTCAAGAACTGGTAGACTTGTGGCCAATGCAATTCATCCATGCACCTTCAAAGTCATTTTCCAGAGCATAATATTCATATCTTTGATCACTGAAAGTTAGCAAGTAAATGTTACGTGCTGAGTGAACACTGAGAAGGACCTGACTCCAAAGGCATCTGCTTAAGACTTCCACTTTTCCACATTTCCACTTACCGAAATAATTCCTGAATTTGTTTTCAGGGATGGAGGCACTTCAATATGCATGTTTATAGAAAATAACATGAGAAGGAATATTAATTATATTGTCAACAAAAATTTGATTTTACTGTATCAGAGACTACACATAAATCAGTGTGATTGATTTGTTCAGTATTTTAAAAACACACTGTGCAGTAGAAGTATTAGAGGAACAGCTCGCTCTGTTCTGAGATCTTGAGTCCAACAAGTTTGACTTTGTCCATGTTGTTTTGCTCTGCTAAAGTATACCTCATGAAATCTCCTCAAGTATTGCCTGTGCAACTGTGGAGGCTAATGATTTACTCAGACTCATTAAGAAAATTAAATCCTCTTAAAAGAATTACATCCAAACATTCTGCAAATGTTTTGAAACACAATGGCTACACTCTGCCCCCAGTTGCTCTTGTGAAATCCTGCTGCAGTGAGTGGAGGCCACGCGTGAGGACAGGGCTGGGCTCCAGCCTGTTCCTGCGGGCTGAGCAGTTACAGCTCACCTTTACAGCATTTCTTCAGGAAAGTGGGGAGCCCATTTAAAATCCCTGAGTATCAGTTGGTCTTCTCTCCACAGTACCTCGAATCTGTCTTACAAGAATGGCTAGAGATGCAACAATGGAAGAAATGCAGGACAAATACTGCTGTCCTTCACATCCACATAGGCAATAAACTTGTTTGAGCACAGAGAGGTAAAAAAGCAACCCCTGATTAAGCTCCAGTTGCTCATGCCTGTGTTGTGTCACTGCAGCTAAGAACAGCATGTAGGTGATTGTCCTTATGTGCATGTACAGTCTTACCATTTGATGAAATCGAGAGGGGAAATTGTACCTTTGATGGAATTTCTTAAGCTATGTACATGCTGCCTTTTCTCCTGGGTGTTTAGTTAAATGAGGTTTTCCCTTTCCTGCAGGCAAGCAAATTGTTTTCTTTTTCCTTTTGATCTCTCAGGACTCTGTTTTTTAGCCTGGCCTGTCTTACCTTAATTCCTTTTGCTAAAAGAGCCCTTTTATCATGCATGCTAAAATTGTTGGATAGGTCTATTTGACAGGCCATGACGAAACTAAATAAGCACATGACATTTAAAAAGCTATCACTTCATTTTTCCATATGCCTCATCAGTAGATTTCACAATATCACGTGTGTCATGATCTTTGGTGGTTTTTATTGAGCTCCAGCTTCTGGATTATTTTCCTTAAAATAAACATGAAAATAGCTTACATATCAAGCTCTTGTGGTTGCAGAAAAGCACTTAATAACCTGCTCAGTTGTATATGAAAAGCAAATTAAAAGAATATTTATTGTGCAAAAACTTCTGATTGGAGGTCCTGAGCCATGAGTTTAGAATGCTCAGGATTGGTGATATTTCATACACAGTGTTTTGCTGTTTATTAGCAGATAAACAACAGGGCAGGATTCCTGTACCAGAGAATTTCAGTTAGGAATTTAATGACTATTTAGTGACACGTACTGAATGCACTCTCTTAGGCACATGGCACTTTTCAACACATCTAGAAATGTGACTAATAATTTAGCCAATCACTATAAAAACAAAATATACTTTTATGGGCTAGTCAGATGATCTCCTGCTTATGAGTTTTTTTGTAAAAGAGGAATATCTGAGCTACTTAATGGTGTGCGGCCTTTAGTTCCTGGGAGACCCTGATATTGAACATAGTATTTTAAGGAACAACTAGAAAAAATAAGGGTTTTAAAACTTTTGGAAGCTATTGGATAGAAAACTGTAAACCCCCCCCAACTTTCAGGGTTTTGTTTAGATGTTTTCTTTTCTCTTACAAAGCTGTTGTGTGCTTTGGAAGCAGCAACCTATTTTTGTGCCTTGTCACTTTTATTTTAAACAAATAATTTAGCATTCAAATTTCTTGTCCTAATCTAAAAAACAGTGTTTTCTATAGTAAATAATAGTAGCAACTCCTTTGACTCTTCAGTCAGAAAGTATAGAAAGACACTTTAATACCATTATTTTTTGTCTAAATTTTAGAAACTTGTTTAAAATACTGGAAAAAGACTACTGTAGACCTTCAGCTTTTCAAGACTTTAATGCCTTTAATAAGTTACTTTCAAACAAAAGTTTGTTCAAAACCTTGAATTTTGCAGCAGATATCCTGTAATGATAGATGGGGACTTCAATTTGTTTATCAGGAGTGAAATCAATATACAAGCACAGAAGACATATTTAGATGTGAATCTGCTGTGGAAGCTACTCTCTCATAGCAGGGACATGCTGTTGTAAAATAGTTTGCATTTCATAACCTCAGTTTTACAGGCATCATATCACTGCAGCCTATAAAAAAAGAGTTGACCTATTATGCAACTGTTAGAAATTAACTATAAAAGGTAATAGGAAGTGATAACTTCCAGAGAAGCATTAATACCAAATATTTCTATTACCAGTGAAAGTATTTTTCACACATGATTTATAAAATAGATGGATTTATTTTATAAATAAAGGACAGATTCTGCACAAAGTTAGATTCTTGGTAACTTGCTAAAAATTGCTCCTTTATAGATGTAGTACTTGCATTGTTCAGTATTTTAACACTTATACATAATTTTCTGATTGGCAGGAATGTCTCAATTTACTCCTTACATTCTGTTCTTGTCCAGCTTTTCTTCCAATAGGATCTGAATCTTAGTTGTACACTGGTCTACAAAACCAGCAGTAGTTACTGTTGGGTTTTTTTCTGGTCTTATTTTCTTCATATTGAAAAAGTAAAAGATACATGCAATAAGCAGCATTCATTCTTCATGTATAAATTGAGTAAACCAGATTCCAGGTCCAAGTAGTTGTTTTCCTCCTCTTTTATTTCCACACCACTTCATTTTTCTGAGATTGTTTGTTCCTAAAATATAATATGAATTTATCTCTATGAGAGAAAATGTGTAAGCAAGAGGGCAGGGGCTTTCTAATGACAAATACCAACCTAATCCCAGGAGGGCTGTAGCAGATCCCCAGGTAGAAGCTCTCGTGGAGAATTAGATAATCTATTAATTGTCCAAATCAAACCTAGTGGTGACTGAAAAAATACTTCTCACATCTATAGCCTGCCTGATGTTTTAGAATATATTTTGTTTAGACACCTCTTTTTCCGCTCAGTTTCTTCACCCCCTGCAAAAACATACAAAGCTTGTTCAAGAAGTACAACTATTTTCCCTCAAATCAAACTTCTAGTGCGCTACACAGAGGTAAGAGGCTAAATCCACAGCCAAAATTTTCGAGGTAGCAAGGGCAGGGTAGCCCAGATCAGCTGAGGGCTATAAACACTCATTGCTTAGCTTTTAAATTAAAGAGTAGCTTCTCTCTTTCAGCTCTCCTATTTCTAACCTTATCTTGGTTGTTGTTGTTACAGGTAAAGGCCTCACAGCATTTGCACTCCGAGGGATCCAGGTAGGTATTTTGCTTGATGGTTTGGAGAATGAGGGTTAAAAATGTAAAAAAAAAAAAAAAAAAAAAAAAANAAAAAGGAGGCTTAGAAACAGAGGGTGAAAAATACTAAAATAGGCATTGGGTCACAGCAGAATGCAGAACGTTTGTGTCAGAAGAAAGCCTGCTATAGCCCAGGTCTCTATCTGTTGCAGATGTACTTAGCTTTGCGTGCTGATTAAAAAGCTTTGAAGCTGGTAGGACTGAATAGTTGTGGGTGAATTTAAGCTGATATGTAAGTCCTCAAATGCTGCATATTGCTAAGAATCAGCTTCTATCAGGGGCCACCATAACTTTTATTTTCTTGTTTCTGTTGTGTTCTTGATAGGTATAACCAAAGCTGGAATTTGTTGAATGTTCCAATTCTGACCTTGATCCTCCAACATCCCATTTAACTACTCACATGATAAAGTTATTTGTAAATGTTAAATCTTTGCAGGATTATGATCTAAAGGAGTATTAGAGCCTGATCCAACTACTTCAGAGGCCTGCCCTAGATTTTGCTGATCAGTGTATCAGAGCCATAGTAAAGGGATTAAGATGCTGCCAGTGCTTACTGAAGATAGTTTTCCTGAAAGCACAGTTCACTATCCCAGTATTGACACATCCAGGGCATGTGATATAACAGTGCACATTACACGGTGTATCTCACCACACTTAGGCCAGCATAACTGTGATGGTTTACAGTGGCTCCAGTAGCCTTCACTTTATTTATGCTTTCATAATCCAAATGCTTAGCAGTGTAAATATTTCCTCTATGTGGCTATACACAGAGAAATGTATTTACTTATATAATGTGTGAAGCTATGTCATGGAGAAATGTAGTTTTTGCTAGTAGGTGAGCTGAGTGGGTTACCTGCTGCAGTGCCATGGAGGTGTCAGGCAGGCTGCCATGGCCCTGCCCCAGTGACCCTACCATGCCCAGGGCTCCCCAGGAGACTAAGCCTTTCTTCAGAGAGGGCAGCATTGCAGAAGTAGAATTACACTTTATAGCACTTCAGCAGTTTGTACATATTAGGCTTTTGTGAAAAATAAAGGAAGAAAACATTAGAACCCTTTCCCCCGTGCTGGAACAGAAACATTCTGTGGTCCTCTCTTTTCCTCTATCCACTTATATGCTTTCAGCTTACTTCTCTGTCTTCCCTGTGTCAGAAGAAACTTCCCTTTATTTCACAGGTATGGCAAGCAGGACTGGGGAAATGATACAGGCATATTTTTCTTTCATCAGCTGGCAGGGGATATAGGATGGCCTACAATGGGAGAGGAACGCTTCCTGAATGTCTGTGAAGTATGGCTGAAATGTGAACCAGGTGATTGAAGACTGGGCAATACTAGGCAACTTTTTTAAATTTTTTTTTGCGGTGAGTCCTTTTTCTGCATGTGAGAAATCTGCTAATGGACCAAAAAGGCCAGAGACCCAGTAAAAGCAGGCAACTTGTTAGACTGGAAGACTTTATGTACCAAAAAAACCCAAAGACATTTCTTTTTCCTTACATGGTTTGTAATTATCTCAGGACTACAGAAATTGTTGCCTTGATTAATATAATGATAATCCTGTTGTCATGGCCATTCCATCCAAGCAGCTCTGCACCCATCACAAACCCACACTAGTTCTGCTTAAGAATGCTAAGCGGGGAAAAAGGAAAAAAGAAAAAAGATCACTTCTGTTTTGTGGTGAAGAAGGCGAAGCTCTGAGATGTAGCAATGCCACATGGACATGAAATTTTGTTGCAGCCAGAATACAAGTTCCCCTGCCAGAACAGACAGTCTAGCTTGAGAATACTTCCTTCCTCATTATGTGACATCATTGTGAACAAACTGATATTAAATGGTATAAAATCATCATTCTTGTGTAATACCTTTCATCTCAGGATTTCAAAGCAGTTTACAATCATTAATCTGTACCTCTTAACCCAGTAATCACATGAGTAAGGTCTTCCTCACATAGAAGAAACATCTCAAAGTACTTTCACATCCTGTTGAAGATGAGAGAAGAAGCCAAGTTTACCCAGACAGGAACTGGGATTAAAACTCAGTACATCTGCTCTCCATAAGCATTTTACTTCCTTTCAAATGAATCCAAAAGTCCCAATAAATATTGAAATATGGGTGGTTTTAGTGCATATCTGAAATCTGATGCTGTTTAGTATAAATTTAGGATCTCCAGCTGACACAGGTCTGTTTCTCTTGCTTTGTAGAGAAAAAAATCTGTCATGTCATACATCTAATCACAGCTGGTTTGTTTGTTTTACAAATGGCTTTCTTCACAAGCTGGGTTTTGTTCAATATGCACTACCAGCTCTGGCATATTGGTCAGCAGCGTTTGGGCCAAGAGGAATACTCACCCAGATGAATAGTCTTCTCCCACATGAATAACTGGTGACTTCTAATCCACTCAATCACTCTGCATAGGGAAAGTATAGAGACAAAATCTCATCCCATCAATAGAACACAGCAAGTTATGGGAAAATTTAAATTCTTCATAAAGGACAGAATATTGCTGTTACTTTTCAAAGTCATAGGTCAGTTGTCATGCTTTGTGTTCCAGTTTTGCCCTGATTTTGTTTTAGGGTCATATTTGTTTGTTCTAGGGTGCAAGGGCTTAGGGCCAGTATAAACCTGGACGTACGGTGTCAACTCTGTGAATGAAATTGTTTCCTTTGATTGATCAAACTCAGCCATAGAAATCCACAATATCAGATTTTGATCCCTTGCATAGCTACTATGTATGATCCAGTGCAGCCTTTCATTACCTTTTTCTGCTAAGTCTTGGTCATCTTTGTGCTTGTTTTTCATGACCCAAAACCAGCCTGTTTGATATTATTTATCTTTAGAAGGAGAAGGGTTGGCAACAATTCATTACCAGAAAAAAAAGTTGGCACTAAGGCCTTCTAAATATAACCACTTATGAATTTACTGATTTTATTTTTTTCTTTATATGGAATTACTTTTCAGCTACTGTATCCTTTTGGATTCAGGCAGTTGTGTTATTTTTGAATCTTCCCATTCGAGAACAGTATTTCAAGCATTTGGACATTTTCTTTTTACCATTTGTAGAAGAGTGCTGGGCTTTGACCCTGTTGCCACCCGAGAGGTTTTGAAACTTGCCCACACCTTTATTTACTGCGGACTGGGTTACTGTGATTCCTGCCAAACTTCCTGCCCAGGCACTGCTATTAAAAGGGTTTGTTAGAGTCAATATATTGAGAGCAGAACTTTATAACCTTTTAAAACTTTCAAGTCACATGATTCTGCTATTGATTCTTTGCATTGTGTGATGGCGCGCCCCTCTTGATTCCTACTTTTAATTTGTTGTATATACAAAGATATGTTTACAGCTTTGATTGTAGTCCAATAATTGACAGGATATAACTGGGATGATTACAGAATTTTTTTGTTAAGTAGCATTTTTACCAAGTTCTAGGATATAGTGGACTGAAAATAGAGGATGTACCAGTATTTAAACTGGGAAAAGGTATGGATGGTGAACTTCAGAGCAGTTACTCTAAGACTACTAGAGGCAAAATGAGACAAAATCTGAGCTGGGTTGCAGTAAGAAAATAAATAGTTGGTGGTAACATAATTAGTATCAGTTGACATGTTTGTATGGGTGATAGAGCTTGAAAATGGACATGTAATGTGCATTTGTGAGTATGGCTAATACACATACCTGTGTTGGTCTAATAAATGATTCAATAAAGATATTGGACATTCTGATTTTAAAAAAGAAGGAAATGCAGTATTAAATATCTAATTAACTGATAGGCTGAAAAAGTCGTCATAAGAGAAGATTAGTTAGCTTTAATTGTTTCTATTACTCCCAATAATTTGTTTTTGCTCTGATGAAATGCCATGTTTTTATCAGTCAACATGGAAAATGCTGATAACTCCAAGTCACTTACAAAACCCGACCTGAATAATTTGATAAGGCATGAGATCACTTGAGTAATGTGTGTGTGTGAATACTAACAACCAGTGCTTATGGAGGAAGAGTCTAACAAAGGCTAATTTATTTGTTTAATCCAAGAGTTAGCGTTTATCACAGCCCACAAGTAAAGGTGACTGTCAGTTCTATAATCAAGCAGAAGAAACACCCTAAATTTGGAAGCAGAAACTAGATACATTCAAGCCACAAATAACCTGCAGCAGCAGGTTTTTTATTCTGAGGCAAGCTAGTTAGTGGTATGATCTTCTTTGGTATGCAGAAACTTCTTTAATACTTTATCCTTTTTAATAAAGACTAAACTATTTCTAAAATGGGTACTATGATGCAAGCAGAATATATATGGTTGAAACTTAATAGCCCATGTTAGATAGGAAGTCAAGTTAAATTATGATAAAATTCCTCAGGCCTTAGTCTATGCATATATCTTCCATTGAATCCTATTTTCCTTTTGATTATTCATAACCTCTGCTATCAAGGGTTTATTCAACATGTGTTGAAACAGTAGAAGCCATGGCTCCATTCCTGTTATTTTCTATTTCCACATACAGATAAAACAATTCACAGAGAATTTTATCAGAAACAGTGAAAGTAGTGAATAGTTTTAAAATAAGCCAATACTTGAAGTGCTTTAATGTTCAGTTTTGGTAAAATGCGTCACTTATTGTGTTTGTTAATTTGCCTTGGCTTGGTGAAGTTTGCTTCTGTGACTTCCCTAGAAAGGTACACTGAAATACCTGTGGATGGGATGTGACCAAGCTGAAGCGTGCTCTTTGCATCCTTTTCTGACCTCACCATATCAGAATGGTGGGAAAGGTGGAAAGGAGAAACTAAGTGAGTTACCCTCCACAAAAGAGGGTGAAGGAGTTGTGTAAGAACACAGTGAAAACAGGGGCCTTGGAAGCAATACTGGTGCCTGGTATTAGTTTACTTTTTGTTCTGTACTTTATACATCTCATTTGCTCCATCTAATCTAAAAATGCATTTGCATAATGAGTTTTTGTTAAATAAGAGGTACACAGTTGAACTATTCAATTATACTTTGGTTAACTTGCATATGTTTTCAAATCCATGTTTCCTAATTACTTTAAAGGACATGGAGTTTGCCAAGGTCTCTGATTATTTTACCTATGTTTACTTGGGGGAGTTTTCTTTAATCCAGTTTCCTGCCTCTTTCCCTTTTCTTTGCTGCTTCTTTCCCCTCTTTTACAGAACATAACTCCAGGCATTCAGACTTAGGCAGTTGTCCAAATCTATTTTAAAACAAACTTTTAAATCAAAACTTCTTGCAGTTTTAGGACAAGGGTCACATGTACTTTCCCTGGGTCAGCAGGAAAACCTGTGATGACATTGCAGACCCATCCTTCTTTTTATCTCCCAGTAAATAAATGCATAATGTAGAGTTATGATAATGTTATTTTTCGTGAGAAGTCAAGGTTACCTTGTCCCGTATAGAAGCAGTCGAAAGAACTCTGGCTAGGAAAAAAAGAGGGGGAAGGTAGGCATATCTTACCTAAGAAACTAATGTTTTTCCTAACTAACAGCAAAGATGTAGCAAAGCGTGTCTAGAATTTGCAGCTTCATTATCACTGTAATATTTTCACTTGGTATCAGGGGCGGATAAATGTGGAACCTGAAATGTCATTCAGAGAAGGGAGAAATCATGGCATTTTGTAGATACTGAGATGTACAAAGCTTTTGTAAGCACTAGGTCAATGTTCACACCTTCTGTCAGTTTTCTGTGCTGAACCCACAGTAAGCCTATAGTGATGTAGAAAGGTAGATGCTTTGAACAAAACTTGGGAGTAGAAATAGATGTTAACACATTTGATGCTGCATTTGTAGCTGAAAACATCCTACTATTTTTTTCCTGATGTTTCTATGGTAGTTATCCTTGTATGTTTTTCAGCTGCTTTTGAATCACTTTGCTGTAGTGCTGGCTGTGAAAGTGAGAGAACAGCTTCTGCAGATGAAAGGCCAGCAATGATAGCAGTGGAATGTGACCTCGGACTTTTATCAGAATGACATTGTCTGTTGGATGATACTGCATTCTTATTTTTCCAACCACTTTTGGCATGGAATCAGGTCAGTTCAGGATGCAGGCATATATTGCCATGCTTAGTTAGTTAATATGAAATAGGTTTCATTTCAAAAGCCCTCTCTTGTGTATAGGTATTTAACATGTTCCTCTGTCACTTCCAACATGTTTTAAAATTCTGCTTGAAAGAAACCACTGGAATTAGAGAAAGACTAGTTATTCTCTCTGAAAAAAAGTGAAATAAATATCAAATGAGGATTGAAATAACTTCACTTGCTGTGAATCATGGGTATTCTGCTTAAAAGACTAAGGTCTCATAAACTGTAAGTGATTATTCCTTCCTGTCTCAGATTTGTGAAGTACCTGAAACAATAACACAAAAGAAGCTATCTAAAAGATAGATTTTTGAGTAAATGATGTTACTTGGGTGTAATCTTCATAGGTTCCTTCTCCCTGCCTGTCATTGGAAATAAGGCAAGTGTTTGGTGACTAGACTGAGGGTGAAAGCTGGGACTATATGTCAATTCTGTTCTCAGCCTGGTCGTTGGCTTGCACTGTGAGCAAGTTATTTCCTTAAGCCAAAAGATCCACAGCTGCAAAACAGGGTGAGACTCAAGAGCCCTCAAAATAATCTGTCGTTTGTAATGCAAATTCTATTCATTCTATGAAGTAGTACAATTTCTGACATATTAATGATCTAGAAAAAAAGAATCAGCTTAAACAGTATTTTGACTCCTCAGCCAAGTTTTGAGTATGTTCATAATTTTCTCACTAGTTTTGAACCCTGTGTTTGGGAAGTACGTGAACTGATTGGCTGAGTCATGTTCTGGTGATTAAGTGGTATGTCTGAACAGGAAACATACTGCAAAAGGCTTAAGGGGCTTATAAATAGAAAATGCTCTGAGAGCAAATCATTACTCAGAAAGCAAATTCTATTGATACATGAGTACATAGATGTTGTCTGTTTTACAAGACCAGTATTTTTTTTAATGGAAAATTTTATACCTTTAAAAAACCCACTTAAATTACTTGATACAATTTCTTTATGTCTTCATCCTACTTGGATGAATGTGTAGGGACAGTAATCACTTTCAAACTTCAAAACAAACTGCCTTGATAGCCGTCCTTTTGTTTTCAAGGCTTATGCTTTTGATCCCAAGAACACATATTTCTTTAAACTTAGGTTGTTAGACTGACAAAATCCTGATTTACTGTGCACTTCCAATGTGCTTTCTCCTGTGATACAGCATGCGTATGTCATACATGCCAGGGGAGCAAGGAGTGGGACAGAGAAGCTAGGAATTCCTGCATTAATGTTGCTTCTGCCATTGTTAAATTAGTGAGCCACCTTAGACAAGTTTTCCTGTCGTTCCCTTAGTTTTTTCTAGGGCTGCGATTTGTCTTCACTTTGTTCTTCTGGAAATCTGGGATAACAGCTACTCCTCCATTTCAGAATGGTATTTTACCATGTGCTGAATACAAAGCACAATAGGATACTGCACGATTCCCTTGAAGTCAATGACTTTGTCCACAAAACCAGAAGGGGTGTCTTTTTATCGCCTCTGCAGAAAGCAGCAATCTTAGGATCCCTGTCTGGTCCTGTCACAGTGTAAGTTCCTGACAGACTCGTCATGTGACTGAAAGAGCAGTTCTGTCATTGTTTACAGAGGAGCAATGTTGTTAACACAGGAAAAAAATGTTGTGGACAAGTAATGGAACTAAAATCAAACTTCCCTAATTTATGGCCGGATCCAAAGCTAACCAAAGCCGGTGGGAGTCTTTCCACTGACTTCATTGAAGTTTGCATATTTATCCACAGAAATGCTGGTAATACAGCCAGGCAGGCCCTGGCAGATGCTCCAGCCTCTTGTTCTCAGCTGACCTTTGGCCAGCGTACAGAGCTGCTAGAACATGGTACTGCTTTACTTGGTACTACAGTAGCAAGGGCAGGCCAAACTAAAACCTGAAACAAAAAATCGTAGAATCATAGAATGTTTCAGGCTGTAGGAAAACCCTCAGTAAAAAAAAAAAAAAGCTAAATAAAAGTAACAGTAAATGGAGAAGTATTACGGGTTCTTTGGCCTCCAGGCAAGCACCTACACATTTCTAAATAATGACATGCAGACATTAGTTTAGTTTAAGATACTTTTTGATGCTTTGTAGACTAATGTTTTAAGCAAAATAGAAGGCAAGAGTTGGCTAGTTTCCAAAATCTCAGTATATTGTGAAATAAAAAAGTACATATAGGCCTTCTCTCCAAGACTGCACAGTGAAATGTCTGTGTTGGCTAAAAATCCTAATACTGTACACTAAAAACAAATTTACTCTGTCACTGTCTGGGGTAAATGATAAGAGAAGTGGCAGGACTCATGAAGATAACCAGCCATGTAATTAAATTAATTAAAGATGGAAGTATGCATGGAATTTCTTTTTAATAAGGAAGTTTAATCTGTACATTTTCACAGTAAACCATTATCTGAAATAGTCTGTTAGATAGCAACTGTCTTTTATTAAAATCTAGTATGAATTATCCATATATTTCTAAACTTTCATTTACTCTGTGACAACAAATATTTGTCTGTGTGGGTGAAAAGGAAAAGCAAATGATCACCAGGAAGTGCTGCACTGCTGTAAATAAACCATAAGAATCCCATGAAGTTATTTCAAATTGACTTTTTTTCAATGCTAAAAATACCTTTTAGCCTTTATACATTTACACATTTTTAAACAGTATGTTGGTGAATGGGTGATGCCAGTTGCATATCTTGAAAGAGCAGCATAATTGCTACTTATTAAGAAATCATAAGGATGCAATATAGCTAAAAGAAGCACTTCACATGCAGAAAGAAGTGCTTTCAAATCAGGAAGGTTGAATAGCAAAAGATGCCTTTTCAGTTGCGCTGAGTTTCACAGGTCAACCTCATGTATGAATTCTAAATAACCTATGAAGGACACTTGAAAATGCCAGTTCTGTGAACAACATGAAGCAGTCGTACAACAAGCTGGCGGACTAAGTTTCTGCTCAACAGGATTTCCCCTGGGAATGTGGCAGTTGTTAGATGTCTTCATTTCAGCTGTTGTGAAAAGCACTTGTACCCAGGCTATGTTTCTTTCCCAAGTGCTGCTGTTGCCATTCCAGAGAGTTCAAAGTGGTTTTGCCCTCGGTGTGTTTGGGCTCCTCCTTCACCAGCTGAAATCTGATATTTCAAACTCTGGGTACGCACGAGCAGGAAGGGTGGAGGGATGCCAGCTGTCCTGTTGACAAATTTGCAGATGCACAGAGCTTTTTTTTTTTTTTTAATTAAACAATACCTTTTTTTTTAAGCTGGCACTGAGAATGGAAAGCTATTGGCAGATGATGCAATTCTGAAAAGGTCTCTCTTCAAGCTATGCTTGTTTGTTTGAAGTTGCTAACGTTACATGTTTAAATACTAAATTATGGAGTTCATAAAAATACTTTACAGGTTGTTGAGAACAGTATTGCTTGTGCTCTGATCCAATGAGATCACATTAGCTAAGAAAATCCAAGCAACAGAAAGGAGGCTGTTCCGCAAGCCTCAGTGCTACCTTGGGAGCTGGTGGCAGTTCATGAGGTGGCACCTCTTTGTCAAGCACTGAGCCAACAGCCAAGGAGTGGTAGAAAATGTGGTACTTCAGAGCCTGCTGTCTTGGGGCGAGGCAGAAGAAGGGGCTGAAGTTCCTGCAATATCTTTGAAATCTCCAAAACTTATGGCAGGGAGGAGAATGACCATGGCCTTATTCCACACGTGGTCTCGGATGCTTGCTGTAAAACTTCTGCTCTGCCAGCTGGGGTGTAGCACTTCTCTTCCCTCCCATAAGCAGTGTTGAAGGGGGTTGTGTCCTCCTGAGCCACTCTGAATTTGGCAGGTGGGTTTTGGTAGCACCGAGGTCTGTGCGCGGCCTGTGGCTGTACAGCAGAGGTGTTACCTAAGGCTGAGCTCTTCCCTATAGGTTTACAGAAAACTGACAATGCTGGAAGGGGGCCAATTTATCTGGGAAAACTGAAGTTGACTAAGCTTAAACAACTTAATTATCGCATAATTTTTAAGACATAAATGGCTTGAGGCCTCATTTAAGAAACCAGGGATGAAAGGGTGGAAACAGGAATAAGCTGCTTTTTTCTGTGATCAGATAAGAAAGAGAAATCTTCAGTGCTGCTGTAGCTGTAGTATAAAGTAAAAAACCTGAACCTGCAGTGGGTAGTTAAAAAGCAGTTAAACTTTCAAGAATATATTCCTGAGTAGCAGTTTGAGAACACTGCTGTCATTTTTACCCAGAAAGAAGTCCAATCTTTCAGGATAGTTTTCTTGAGGTTAAGGTAGTGATTAGAGACCTATAACTCATAACTTTATAACACCAGATTTAGGAAAAAGTGTCTTTTGTGTCTGTACCGTGGGTAGCCTATCAATGCCATGAGTATCTTTAACTTTAGCAGTTGTGTTTGCTGCGCTGTTATTTTGCCTCCATTGAGAACTATGGGGTCCTTGTTTTTAACAGATGTCTTGGTCTTTTTTTTTTTTTGCAGTCAAGTGAGGTCAGAAGAAAAGTTGATTATTGGTTTAAATGAGCACAAGCCTGATTCCAGTAAAAGGTAGGAGGCTGGATGGAATTTTCTTTCTTACCAAGAAGTATAGTAGTGAAAAATGTCAATATGCTTATTTCATTGAGCACAACAACTTACCTCCTGAACTATGACAATAACTGAGTATTTTTGAACAAAGTTTATGTATGCAAATATCTGTAACACGTATAAATCAGATTGAAATGCAAACCGACAGGTAAACTAAATTTTTATATGCATCAAGACTTTTCTTGCTGAACTATGTATAACCATAATATACATGATTTCTTTTGGAACCTACAGGTCCTTAGTTATTCCACTTTCATTGACAGTATCCTTTGGAAATCCATATAAACGTCATCTTGAAGAAAGAGTAAATATGAGAGTAAAAATGTTAGTGATACTAAATGACATTTCCTACAGAATCCAGAACACAAAAAGGAACTTTAGAAGTAGTAATTATACATTGACCAGAGTCCTAATTATGACACGACAGTGAATTTCACATTTCTTCTTTGCCCAGACCACAAGTTTGCATTTTAGTTGCACTGTCGTAGTCTCCCAGTGCATTGTGGCTGTGTTTCATGTTTTTATATAAATGTTGACTGTAAATTGCACTAAACATGCATAACTCTTGTTTCTTAGCAACCTTATTTTTTAAACAAAGGGGGTTTGAATACATATAACTATTTATTTTGTGCTGTCAAGACAGACAATAATGTATAACAGACAAAACCAGCAGTTGCTGATTGTTTTCTATTATCTCCATAGAGCAAGTTAGAAACATTTGTGTTAGAAATTTTTTTTTTAAAAAAGACTACATCTTCCTAGCCATTCCTTCCTGGCTAAGCATGAGAAGCGAGGTCAGCTCTTCTCTAATACAGCATAATGCAGCACAGTAAACAGTCACTAGAATCTCCCAAAGTAAACTCTGGATTTGCCAAAGAAAGTACCTCCTTCCCTGAGAATTAACAAAAAAAGAGATTTAGCATTAAACTTCTAACATGGATTTGCTCATGCATATGGAGTAATTTTCATTAAAGAAACAATTAAAATAGTACAGACTAACTAGAAGTGTTTACCTTAAAAATGAAGAATGAGAATCTGTGAAACTGGAAGCATGGCAATTAGAAGTATTGTGGTTTCATCCTTGAGCTAGGCAAGTTGTCTGAGTGCTCAGCTGTCTGAGAAACAATAATTTCCCTAAAACATCACCAGAGACTATTTCTGTACTCAGATTTATCATAATGGTCCTCACTGGTTCGAACTCTCTGTCATTCTTCTGTTAATGACACTCAGGGAAGACTTTGTTCAGTAACACCCACAAAACATAAATAACATTTAATTAAATAAAGTCTCTGCTAAGATTTAATATGCTAACATCAAAGCATCTGGAAAGTGATCTTTGTCTCTGGCAGAAGGTTTCCCACAGACAAGAAATAATCTCAGGTTCTTGCTGACAACACATACAGAACAGTTAATTTGTATTAAGCACGTAGTTACAGAAGATTCCCTTTGTTCACTGACAGTCACATTCTAGGAACTATTTTCATGCAGGTATGTGCTAAATACACAAGTCTTCCGTGTTGATTTTATTGTTTGGGGTTTGTTGGTTTGTTTTCTGGTTTTGTTTTTGTTTTCCCCCAACATCTCTATCACAGATCACTGTATCTTTCTCCTGATATGATCTGAAGCAACCTAGCTGGCTGTTTTGCAATGTGACATCCTTTGAGCAGCTGACAGTTACCGGCTCATGCAGATGTTTTAGCACCCTAACAGAGCAAAATCTACTTACCAGCTGTCCTCGGCCTGGAATCATTTGGCTTGAAAGACTGTGCCTTAACTTAAATTTCTTTATCACTTCAGCTGACATTTAAGTTTCACTTTGCTCTGCAAAGTCTTAATTTGAAATCAAGTATGACCAAACTCAGAGTACATTTTCAGGGAAGGTGTTAGCACAGCAGTGCAGGAAGGAAATCTTATCAGTTTTGTGGAGCTTGGCTGGTTAGTTTTACAGAAAGTCGTTTGTCAGCAGAATCCAAAACAGCAAAGCTGCAAGTACTAGCTAGGAAAATGAGGCCTGATGGAATCCATGCAAAACAATGTTTAATTACTCGATCCTTTTCTTTCTGAAGTCAGTGAGATGTTAACATTTATTTCAACAGGAGAAGTAGCTCTACACCTTTGATATTCTCTTTTATGTATTTCTCAGAGTAGTTACTTCTGCGAATCAAAGCAGGATCCAAACTGTATCTAAGCACATAAACCCAAACGTCAGAAATAAAAATATATAATATCTGTGGAATAAAGGCTTTAGGGCACTGAGGACTTGACTTTAATAAAATGAAGTCTTTCAGTGATATTCTTAAGGGAAAAACTCCAAATATATCCTTATGGAAGACTAAATAATTTAACAGCTGACTAAAAGATTGGCTACAACAAGGACAGAAAAAGAAGAAAACGCAACTCCTTATAATAATGATTTGTTCTATCTTTCATAACGTCCACCTAATTTGATTATCTGTCTAAGCTTCTCAAAATTCAAATGCACCTTACAAAATGATACGTATCCCAAGAGAAGCTTCAAACTTCTTAAGGTTCTGGTTGTTGCTTTTCAGAACTCAAAAAGCATTTCCATGCTTTTCAATCACAGCATCACCAAAGCTGACACTGTCCCTGACACAAAGCAAAATGACACTGAGAGGTAACTATGCTGTCGGTGCAAATACAGGATTATAATTTTATGCCTTACTAAAATTAGAGTTGTCCTAGAGAGTGTGAGGCTCATTTCTTCTGCCTTCAAAGGAGGAATTTTTTGATTAATGAACAGAGGATTTTGCAGAGGCTGGTACCAGCTACCTGGGTGCTCTCTATATGAGATTGCAGTTATCAATGTCTCTTAGGAAATGAATTAGTTAATATTGAATGATGCTGGGAGCAAGAAATCATCCTGTGCTCAGATTTGATGTATTATTAGAAATTTCACACCAGTAAAATCCTTTTTAGCTTTAGCAAAGACATGTGATCCAAAGAGTGACATTTCCTAATTTGTGTCAGAAACTGCATCAGACAAGCTCTGTCTTTTTTTTTTTTTTTGTCAAAATATCAGAGAAAATATTAACATATGGGAAAAAACCACCCCAACTGAAATAACACAGCACCACCACCACCTAAACAGAATATTTACACTGAAGGAAGGGGGGCTAATGTTACCAACCTGGGGCTGTGTTACTGATCAGGTGTGCTATGGGGTAGTGTGGTAGAGCTGCCCCCTGAAAGGGGAGAGGCAATCCAGGGCAAAGGTAAATCTTGGTGGTTCTGTGCTGATGTGGAAGAGTCCTATGGCTGTTACTGCAGCAGGAAGCAGGAGTGTATGAGAAATTGCTAATGTGAGGAAGGCAGGGTGGTGAAGGTCCCATCCCCAAACTCCACCAACAAATGAACTTGTAGTCTTCTGTGGGAAGAGGACTAGAAAATTAGTTAAGTGTGTTTTGTTGGTATTTCTGTCTTTTTTCATTTTTATTTTTATTTTTGTTAAGAAATGAGGATCCTGTGGAATAGTTTACATATTCATTATTTACCAATGGCTCAAAGTGGTTTGAACTGTTCCTCAATAGACATTTATAAATCTGTTAATGTGTTTAGATACTTGAACAGAAATGCTGCTTAGAAGGTGTCTCACACTGGAATAGTTCCATTATATGCTAAGGGTATTATCTGATACATTCAGGACTGGGTAGGAAGGGCTATTTCCTGCACATGTGGTAAGAAAATCCTGCTATTCCAGGCTCCAGGAAAATTATATGCTCCTACATAAAGAATTCAGCTTCCTTTCCTTAGATCTGTTTTCTTTTCCTCAATCTATAAAGCAAAATTCCTTTAAAAGAACCACTCTAATGGCTTTATATGATCATTTAAAGCAAAAAGCATTACTGAAGGAAAGGAATATGAAAATTTCTATTTAACTACTGATTTTCAGCAGAGATAAATGCAATGATAAACTTCAAACCAAGAGCAGGAAAATATCTATGCTATCCATAATGGCCTTCCATATGATGTAGAAGTTCAAGGTTTTACCCTTGTATGAAGGCTTCACCCTCATAAGCCGCCATAAGACAGGGAAGTCTTATTATGAGCTGGTACGCATCATGTAGGCATGAACTCTCCAAGTCATAACAGAGATGAGTGTTGGAGGAGAGAGTTCCCCATGGTCTCCTGAGACGCAGGCTGTGACCTAACACCAGACTGTCTTTTTTTTTGTTTTGGATTAAAAAGTTCAGTTA
Source organism: Brachypteracias leptosomus (assembly GCA_013401335.1). Classification (NCBI taxonomy): domain Eukaryota; kingdom Metazoa; phylum Chordata; class Aves; order Coraciiformes; family Brachypteraciidae; genus Brachypteracias; species Brachypteracias leptosomus. Next base: position 42,847 of record VYZX01000944.1, read on the forward strand.
ACTTTGAAGAAATCCACAATTAATCAGAAAAGATTAGACAGACTGTTTGAATACCGCAAGAAGGGCTTTTATTGTGTTGGATATGTCGATAGTATTACATTTACAAGAATTTGACTAGATAGGTTTGCACATGTCGGGAAAGGGAGTGTTCTACAGAATGGGCCGCAGAGAGGGGATGAATGTCCTACAGCGGAGTTAGCAGACAGGGCTTTATACTGGTTGATAAGGCTGGGTTGTTTTGCATAAGGGCTATTCTTGTTCCTTTTTCCTATCCTTGCAACAGTGGAGAACAGGCTAGGACTGAACAAAAAAATTTACAAAGCAGCTGCACTGTTAAAAATAATGGGTTGGGATCTTGGTCTTGCTGGAAGGGGAGGCTGTGCAGCACCCGGGGAAGTCCCTGTTTCCCTTTATGGCTGAGTGCCCCACACTTCATGGAAGGGAGAGCGGGCCAGGGTAGCCACCAGAGCCACATGTAATGCCAAATTTGTGGTTCTTGATTAGTGTTTATTAATGTAATCTTTACTGAAGTGTGTTCATCTTAGCCCAGAGTGATTAGTCTGTATCTTAGTGATGTTTTTCCTTTGGAAAGAGGTAGGTGTGACTCTGAATAAAGAATTCCTTAATTCTGGTTAAGTAACATCTAATGAAACATAATTTTAAAAGATAGTTAATAACCTTTTCCAAGAGGAGTGGAGGGAGGAGGATGGCTGGTAAACGTGAGGAGATATATAGGAAGCCAGTGTGGAAGCATCTTTCCTGACTAAGAAGGAACATCTTTCCTAAAGAAGAAAGTTTTGGAATATTTCCCAGCAGGGGTTAGATTTTTTTGACTTGATTTTTTGGGTTCCCTGTTGAGGAATCTTGCTTTCATGTGGCTCTCAATGCTGGACGGAAACTAGGAAAACATTGTATAAATCATATAAATATTATTTCTTTCATACATCCTCCTTTGCTAACTACAGATCACTTTCACTGGAAGTTTGCCAAGATCATTTTCTTATTTCTTTTTTCCTGCCTTCCTCAAGGCTGCTAAAGAAGATAGGTTTTTAGATAAGCGGGAAATAGTATGTATCATTTCTATATTCTAGCTTTTATCAAATTGAGGAAAAAGCACATTTAATCTCTCAAGTTAAATAAGTAGATAACCATACTGCGATTCAGAAGTCAATGATTGAGTAAAACTTGGGTTCAGCCAAGCACGATGCAAGGAGCTAGAAGACAAATTTCAACCCAAGTGAGAGGTATTTTCCACAATAATATCCTTACCTCGAGGTCAGCAAATTATTTTGGAGAGTTGGTTAAATGTTTGGTTCAGTAGAGATTGTGTTACATTCAGCTGTGCAGGGATAAATAGGGCCACATTCACACTTGTTTTCTCTCCACGTTATCCAAAGCTGCTTTAAATTTGGCTCGGAGCAGGGAAGTGTGAAAAAGGTCAGGTAGCTCCTGTCATGACAGAGTCGGGTCCTGCTCCCTTGGTCTGCCACAGCCGCCTTCAAGGTCACTTAAGGTACAGTGTCTGTGTGGCACATGTCAAAATATTGATGAATGTCTTAAGTTACCTAAGAGTAGGCCTGCTGAGGTATTTATCAAACCTTTAGGTTAGTAGATATGAGCTTTAGCTGCAGAGTTTTACCCGCCCGGATGCAGCAGATCAAGTGACTCCTATATTTCTTTTTTTTTCGTAGAACTTCACTTCTACCATTATCAGAGTGTTATTGTTGATAAAAGTCAGGGAGTTGCAGCGTAAGTGCTGTTAGCTGCATTACCTGCCAATCTTGAACATTCTTTCCAGTAGTTTTACTTTTGTTTGCTGACCTAAATCTCCTTCAATATTGTGAATATACGGCAACCTTTAAGCTTTCTCAAATTCAGGACCTAACCAGAGAGCACAAGTGGTTTCTGAGTTCCCTGTTTCACGCTCTCCGGATGACACCTCCGCCCCTTCCCCAGTTCACAGGTGCCATCGGTTCTTCGGCGGGGACCACCGCGGGGGGTCGCGGCTCTCGGGCCCGCACGCGATC
>VYZX01000944.1:45127-190805 GCA_013401335.1 Brachypteracias leptosomus
CGCCCCGGCCCACCGGCCCCGCCCCAGCCGCCCGGCACCGAGCCGCGCCGAGCCGCGGGCAGCATGCGGAGCGCCGCCGGTAGGTCCGCGGGTTTGGGGTTTGCTGCCGCCGCGGGCCGAGCAGGTGCGGCGGGGGGGGTCTNCTGAGGTATTTATCAAACCTTTAGGTTAGTAGATATGAGCTTTAGCTGCAGAGTTTTACCCGCCCGGATGCAGCAGATCAAGTGACTCCTATATTTCTTTTTTTTTCGTAGAACTTCACTTCTACCATTATCAGAGTGTTATTGTTGATAAAAGTCAGGGAGTTGCAGCGTAAGTGCTGTTAGCTGCATTACCTGCCAATCTTGAACATTCTTTCCAGTAGTTTTACTTTTGTTTGCTGACCTAAATCTCCTTCAATATTGTGAATATACGGCAACCTTTAAGCTTTCTCAAATTCAGGACCTAACCAGAGAGCACAAGTGGTTTCTGAGTTCCCTGTTTCACGCTCTCCGGATGACACCTCCGCCCCTTNTCCCTCGGCGGGACGCGGGCGGCCGGTGCCCGGCTGAGCAGGGGAGTGCGCGGTTGGTGCTCGGCTGAGCAGAGGAGTTCGCGATCGGTGCCCGGCTGAGCGGCCGGTGCCCGGCGGGCTGGGCGGTGCGGTGCTCTCCCAGCCGAGGGCTGTACCTGCGCTCCGCGCCCCGGCAGCAGCGCGGGGCACCGCTGGGCTCGCTCTCGTGCGGTGGCGGAGGGCGACAGGAAAAGTAACAATAATCTTTGGCTTCGTAAGTACCCCGCGATTAAGACAGCAAAGTGCTTCCTAAATGTGTTACAGCACTGAACTAGGCTATTAGTTTGGACGCGTCCTAATGAGTGTGTTAATAATCAGCATAACATCCTTCTCTGCTCAGCTCTTGGGCTAATTGAACGTGGCATCTGTTGGGTTTTCCTTTGTGCTTTGAAGTATGTGTTAACCTGTGACGGTAATTGTCTTGTCATGTTCACTACGTTTTTAATGTGTAAATTCAGCTTGTGACGTGAATTCAGATAGTTAGCCATGGGTTGGCTTGAAGACTGATGATTGTAGATTTATTTGCCCCTAGGCTTATAGGGTTGAACCGGTATCAAAAAGTTTTAAGTTCTCTCTCAAGCTTATCGGAAGAGATCTGGAGGTCTCTCTCTACTTTAAAAAACCGTTTCCAATTGGCAACCTTGCTGGTACTTTCAGCCAAAATGCGCTCTGAGCATGGAAACCAAACTGCATTCTTGCATCTGAAGATGGCCCCTGCAGGTCAAAACGGAGGCGTGTTGGCATGGCCAGGAAACTTCCTATGAGCGTCGAGTCTTTTTTTTTTCNAGGTGCCATCGGTTCTTCGGCGGGGACCACCGCGGGGGGTCGCGGCTCTCGGGCCCGCACGCGATCACCTGCCTCCAGCCGCGGCTGCGGGCCGAGCGGGACCTTCGCGGCATCGGGCACGGCCGGCCTCGAAAAGCCACGGCGAGGGAAGCGCATCTCTCCCGCAGCACAAGGGCGCCCGGCGGCGGCTCGCACGGGGCTGGACCGGCCCCCNAAAGTAACAATAATCTTTGGCTTCGTAAGTACCCCGCGATTAAGACAGCAAAGTGCTTCCTAAATGTGTTACAGCACTGAACTAGGCTATTAGTTTGGACGCGTCCTAATGAGTGTGTTAATAATCAGCATAACATCCTTCTCTGCTCAGCTCTTGGGCTAATTGAACGTGGCATCTGTTGGGTTTTCCTTTGTGCTTTGAAGTATGTGTTAACCTGTGACGGTAATTGTCTTGTCATGTTCACTACGTTTTTAATGTGTAAATTCAGCTTGTGACGTGAATTCAGATAGTTAGCCATGGGTTGGCTTGAAGACTGATGATTGTAGATTTATTTGCCCCTAGGCTTATAGGGTTGAACCGGTATCAAAAAGTTTTAAGTTCTCTCTCAAGCTTATCGGAAGAGATCTGGAGGTCTCTCTCTACTTTAAAAAACCGTTTCCAATTGGCAACCTTGCTGGTACTTTCAGCCAAAATGCGCTCTGAGCATGGAAACCAAACTGCATTCTTGCATCTGAAGATGGCCCCTGCAGGTCAAAACGGAGGCGTGTTGGCATGGCCAGGAAACTTCCTATGAGCGTCGAGTCTTTTTTTTTTTCTTTACTCTCCTTAGAGACTAAATCCTGCACGGAGGTGGAGCAGTGCAGTCTTGTGCTGCTGGGCCCGGCTGAGGTGTAGCTTGCCCCCTGTCCAACTCCGCTGTCGGTTTTGAGGAAGTTCTTAATCTCTCTGTGACTCAGTGCCCTAATCTTTAAAAGGGCTTAATAAGACCTGTCACACTTGCCTCCCAGGGCCATTAACATCTAATTGATGTTCATGAAGTGCCTTGATCTGGGAGAAAAGAGGGCACCTTGCTTCCTTCATTTTGCCACTCTATATTAGTTGTTACACGGGTAGAAAGCAGATTATCTGACAACCAAACTGGAATCCATGTCTGTTTTCATTTACACAAACATTCCGAATAAGCGTGCCTCTGTATATGCTTGGTTTGAAGTATCTGGGTATTTCTCTAAATACAGTGGGTTTTATGCTTTCTGGAGGATGTATATGAAAAATGTACTTCTAAAATACTGTACTGTAGCATCAGCAAACTTTTGCTCCTAATTCTAGAGATATTACACAGCTTTTATCTGTGTATTATGAGGTCAGTAAATGTTTTAGGAATTAATTATGTTGACTCACTTAACAGTCAACACATCCTTGGTCTTAGTCTTACTCAAACTGAATCTTATGTTCAGTCGCAGGTTTTGTCATGTTTCACTTCTTTAGGAACTGGAAAAACGTACAACAATTTTACAGCTCTCTGCTTGAGAATGCAAGTCATCTGTAAATACAAGTGCTGTGTTTATCTTTGTAACCATTTTACTTGCTGCCCAAAGCAGTAATTAGTCACTTTACTCCCTTGACTTGAATCTTGCCCCACCTCCTCCTTATTGCTGCTGCCTCCCGCAGAGCCTGCAGTGGCAATAGCACAGAGTTGGGGTGATGGGGTCACCAGCAGCTGTGCCAGGAGACATCAGTATTGTGTAAATCAGCTGATGTGAATGGACACACCTACTGGCAGCACAGGTGTGATGGTCTTTTTCAGCTAAAGCCTTGGGTTGAGATATTCTCAATCCTTTTCTTGTGACTTAGTTTCTCCATACCATAAGGCTGTATGCTGGGATTTATGACTTTATGGCTGGGCTGACCTGCCAGGTACCAGCACATGCGATTCATGCATTTTATTCCATTCTCCATTTCAAGATTGTTTCTGCAAAACATGTATTATCCCCCACGTTCAACAGTCCCATCAAATTGATACCTGACAAATAAAGGTTCTGAAATGCTGATTGATATTGATTAGTGCTGTTCTCTTCATAGTTCTAGAAAAAGATGTTAGAGATGCAGCTTATACTGTGTGGTGGAGTAATGAAGTTCTGATGGAAAATTGAAGAATGTGGCATCCAAATTCCTCTTGCCGTGGAGCCTGCAGCAAGTAACGTGACTTTTCCTACCCTATCTAAAACTAGGTGAATTCTTAGCAAACCAGTAATGTATACGGACATGAGAAACCATCTCTGAAACTCTGGATTTCTTTTTGGTTTTGTTCTTAGTTGCCTTAATGCTAAAGATGCACAGCAGCAAAATATCCCTGATATCAGAGTGGTGGTTGCACTGCTGTTCGTGAGGAATTCAGGTTTCCTTCAGTTGTGTCTAAAATCTAGAAGTAAGTATGATCTGAAAAGATTTTGGTTTGGTTTTTTTTCTAAGATATTCTGAAGCAGAGTTTTCTTGTTTGGTGTCACCGTTCCTTGTGGAGCTGAGAGAGACTGTTTTTGGCTGGAGATGTTCTTTTAGCATAAAACAAGAGAGGTGATTGCTACCCGGTTTCTCCATGAGTGTGCTTTGAGTCTTTCACCTCTTTCAGCACGTACCTTGTATCTGCTCCAGCTGTCTCACTGCTCTGGTATTTTATAATTAGTATCTTGAAAACTCAAGGGAAAACTTTCAAATGCTATATATTTCCCATTGGGACTCTTCCACGTGGCTGTAACATTTGTTGTGAGTCCTTGGTGACGTGTAGCTGTTCCTCAGGAGTCCTTTGTCTCAGTTTGATTCTCCTGGCGTCAGCAGAAAACCTGTTTTCTAGTGGAAGAGGCTTTGCTGCTTAGGGCTGTGGTGTGTTTTGATTCCCTTAAAATGAAGACAATTTCAGATGACACAAATTGAGGTCTGCCTCCCTGTATGGTCCTTCTGTTTCCTCAGCTTGCTCGTGTGTTGTATCCAGAGCCAATGAGCTACAGGAAGGCTGAAGGGTTGCTTTGTGTGGCTGTACAGGCAGCCCAGCATGCATGCATCTGTAGAATACGTGTGTAGCTGTATAATAAACGTTTACTGTGTGCGTTTCATATGTGAACATGTTTCTTTGATGCACCTTTTGAAGGTCTTTCTGTGTGAGGAGTCCATTAACTCGAAAAGTGCAGCCTCTGCTGTGTGTCTGGTGGCCTGGCTGCTGTGGGTTGGCACGCTGCTTGCTTTGCTCATCACTAGGACCAGTTTTAGAGGTGTTTATGCTGCAAATTGACTCCTTCAGAAGTGGTATTAGTAGTTTGGGGAGTTCCAGCACAGTACATTAGGCTGTTACCAGTAAATACAGATACTCTGCATTAAGGCTATTAAGCATCCACTGATTCAGTGACCATGCAGATACACAGTTAATATCGTATTGTGACACATTCTGGAAATTGCTAGGTTTATTTTTGACATGGAGAAGATGACTAACTCTTTCATCTATGCATAGTTACATTTACAAGCAAGTAAAAACTTCTCCAAAATGATCTTTAGTCATATTTAGACTCTTAGTTCCATGAAAGGGAAAAAAATTCTGACTTGTGCTTAAATCTGAGCTGTGTGTGCTATCAACCTTCTTCCTGCTCTGGACTGGTGTTCAGTGAGGGGTTCTGGTTTAGGTTTTTTTTGTTTTATCGCCTCCAAATTTTTGTGGGTACTCTACTGTGTGGGGAATGGGGGAAGAGAAGCCTCATTCTTTGTAGGGATTGGTAGCTTTACCACAACACAAATTATACTAGACACTACTGTCAGTTCAAGTTCTGATTGTTTTTATTTCAGTCTCCCGGTAACACTGATGTAACAAGGAGGAAAGTCTGAACTTGTCTTCATTTCTCGCTTTTTTCCTCCTAGAGCTACGTTGTTAAGACCTGGAGAGGAGGGAATAGTTTTGAAGATTATCCATGGGTTCAGAGATGGCCTGCTTGTCTGTTTCTGAGCATTTTACATTTTGTTTGTTGTTCTCCGAAAGTTTCCTATTTGGGGCCTGACTCCTTCAGGCAGATGGTTTACTGAATTGTTCTATGGGAATATGTAGATTAGATTTAAACTTTTGTTCTTGTCACTGGCATCTCATCTGCATTGGTCTGGACAAATAATCCCAGCAGTTTCTCCTCTTGCTGCATTCAGCCAAGTGGATATGACCAATTCAGTTTTTAAAATGACTGTGCCTGGCATTGTGTGTGTTGTGGAGTACTGGCTTCCTAAAAAGCAGGTTCTTTGAAACTTAAGTCCACGATAAATCCTTCTCAGACCTTTAAAGCTTGCAGCTTATTGCCTGTGTAGACTGCACTAATGCCCAAGGGGGTGTTACAGTTTATTCCTCAGTGTAATTACCATAGCCAAGCATCAAAACAGAATTTCCAAAGCCATGTGAAATTTTTGTTGGGAATATCCAGGGGTGTTTTGTGATAAACTTTAAATAGTCTTATGGATTCAGTTGCTCATCTTAACTATTCTGCATACTTTATGGTGGGTTTTTTTTTGTGTAATGTTACTTTTGAAAGACTAAGTACATTAATGTATTTGGTTCAGATGACATATTTTGCCATTTTCTCACTTGAATAGGCAATTCCAATAACCAATTCGCAGGCTTTTAAAATCTTCCAAGATGTGTTTTCCTAGTCTATAATGCCCAAATCATATAATGTAATCCAGCAAAAATTAACAGTTTTGAGAAAAGCAAAGCGGAAGGTGGAGCAGGAGCAAAAGCTAATTTTTCTCTTCTCTTTAAGAAGACTTGGGTTTGGCAGATACTGGAATTTTTTGGTGTGTACTCTGAGTGTATATTGCAATAACTGTAATCTGTGTTGTTGGCTGAGGTGAGTCCCATCTGTTAGTGGTGGTAGGGATGTGCCTTTGGCCTCTGAACTTCTGCACACAGGGAGCAGAACAGAAGGATTTAGAGAAACCAATGCAGTCTCTGAAGGCAGTTCCTAAAAGCAAGGGAGAAATTCATAATGCAACACAATTCTCTGCTGACACACTTCCTGGCTGAAAAAAAAGCCCTGGTTAAACAGCCTTAATGAACTTCACAAGATACTTGGTAGATTTTGGTTTCTGCTTGCTTGTGAGAGGAGCTTCCTTTCATATAGGATCCTCTACTGTATATGCTTGTTATCAGGTTGTTCATTATGGATTTTCTTTATGCTGTGTCACCTTGTGCTGAGTTGGGGAAAAATTTGAAGTAGCAATCTGAGCTGATTAGGAGAAAATTCTGGGCTTGTGTTGCAGGAATTACTTGGGCTAGACTTCATGGTAGTTAAGTGTGTAGTCAGTGCTGATTTTTGAAATTCATTTATTAAAAATTTTCTTGTCATCATCATTTCATCCCATCTGTGAATCTGGCACAGTATATGCCTGTACACTTGAGTCATCATTGCTTTTCTTCTGTTAGAGGTTGTAAAGGACTGAGCATCCTGAGAAGAGAACTTACTTCACCAGGTCTCATTTCCATTCTAGCTGGGTTGAACTGATTTCAACTACTGATGGAATGTGATATTTGAGTTTGGATAATTGATGTGAATGAGTTCTCTTTCAGATCTGAACTCCTAGCCTTCTGTTCGGTGTTTGTTTTTTCCCTTTCCCTGAGTGCTACGAATACCTATGGTTGCCACCTATGCAGCTGACTGTTTCTGTCAGCTCAGAAAATTAAGTAATTGCACAGCTACAGGGACAGAAGAATATTGAAGTCTGGAGCAATTTTTCAGATTTCAGAGCTTTGTTTCATAAGATGGATGCAGAATTCCTCCCATTTCTATCTATGGGTTTTTAAAAGTAACAGCTGATGCTCCTCTGTACGGTATTTGTGTTCAGAATGTTAATATGGTTGAATGAATATCAGAAATGTGCACATTTAAGGCTTGGAAATGAGCTCCATAAATATGAACTGTTGGTGCATATTCAAAAGTGAGTTCGGTGGATGTAATCAAATGCCTCTTGCTGCAGTTACTCTGAAACTTTGCCCTTGCACCAAGTCAACATTGGGTATCCTAGCAAATGCATTAGGAAGAATAAGGCTTGTATAAATAAGTACATCCCAACAGTGAGCCTGTTAAGACAAACCACCTTTCTGTTCTGATGGGGGGTGGATGTGAGAAGGAAGAACGATTAGGGTGGTTGACTTTATTTCCTGGAAATGAATAGCATACATTTTTCACTGCATAAAACGGATATTACTCAGTTTGTGACCTGTTTCCTAGTAAAAGTGTCTTGAAGTGGGGATTGGTTTAAATCTGTTGCCCGCATTCCTGACATACAGTGTTGTGTGACGCTGGCCTGTCGCAGGGGCACGCCATGCGCCACCATGTATAAATAGCCCTGTGTGTCAAAGGTAATTTGAGACAAGCTGCCAAATATTTAATGAAGTGCTGGGTCTTGTCCTGGGTACCTGCTGTATGTTTGGGAGTAGGTATCTGAGCTGAACCTGCAGCAGAGGGGTGAGGAGTAATGTAATACTCCCAGGACTTGCTGCAGGGCTGCTCGGTGTGGTGAGACACAACCCGCGCTAGGGCTCAGCCGCGTCCCCTGGGCAGCTCTGATGCTTAGATAAGGGGACAGGAAAATAGGTAAATGTGCACCAGGCCAACCTGCTTTGTGTGTGTTGTGGAGAAAAGGGATGCCCTTTAGTATCCTCTGCGGTCATTTTAATGAAAAACTTCACGTATCATTTTTCAAGATAAATATAGAATAGCATAGAGAGGGGCATGGCTTTATCCCCTCGGGAGCAGGGCTGCTGCCCTGGAGGGGGCTCAGCGGGATGCCGACCTCGGGCAGCTCAGTGCGTTTTGTGCTTCAGCGTCGAGCTAAGGTGTCCTGGGGCTGAGGGCAGCCCTGTGGGGGAGATGGCTTTGGAAGGTGTGAAGCAGTGCTGCCATGGAAAGGAGGAGCTGTGTGAGGCTGGGAGCTTGGCAGAGGCCTGGGTGTGGGTGGCAGAGGTGGTCCCTCAGAAGAGAGACTTTCTGTCTGGGTCTCCTGATCTGGGAATGAAACTCCACAGTAGGGAGTTTTCCTCTGGGTATTTTCATGGGAAAAAAGATCCACAAGGTCTTTATCTCACACTTGTCTATGCAAAAATGCAAAGAGCAGGGTTCTTTTCTTTCTCTGTTTCCTTTTTTAGTGAGGAAGGAGTTGTGATTCTTTCTTGAATGCATACATGTAGAGCACTGCAGCACTATTTCTAATGCTATTTCATGAGAAATGCAGAAGTTTGATAATATCTAAAGGCCTTTATGCAGGCATTTAAATATATACTGCTGAACCTGTGTACAACTACTTCTTTAGCTACTGCCTGACTTAATGAATGGATTGATGTTATTAGTAACTTGCATGTAGAAACATCTTCAAGCTCAGTTATGGAGTCAGAATATTAGTCTCCCTTTTATTTTATGTTTATCATGCATTAGTAGAGAACAAAAGGAGTTACTTGGCTGTTTCAGAGCAAGGTGAGACTTTTTTATGTGGTGTTCACAATACTTTCCTCTTACAAAGGTAAGTCCAAGGTTCAACCTGACATTCAATAAAATACACAAATGACTTAATGTTGTGTTTGACAGAGTTTCTTGACTCAGCTTTTTCTAACGGAGCATTTGTATGTATTCTTCAGATGGTCAAGTAAAGCATGTAATTCTACAAAGCAATGCCACTATGAAACTCTTTTGCCCTTTGAGGTAAAGCTTTGTGGGTTCTTTGACAAGTAAAACATTCAACAGGACATAACTGACCCAGAACTTAATAGGATACATGTTTGTAAGGGAATGTGGCTCATGGGAAATCTCAAGCCAATATAACTACAAACACTGGCTTCTGGAAAATAGCTGTATAATTATTTAAGTGTCTCTTTTAGTTCACTGATTTCTAAGATAAATAAAGGAATGGCATATATAGTGTAGCAGGTCTGCATTTGCACACAAGGTTTAATTTAGAAGTAAATATTGATGCAGATATATCACAGGTTTTTTTTACTCTTATAGTTCTAGTGTGCAAAGAGACTGGGAACCACTACTTTGCAGTTCCATTTGCTCTACTGAAGTAGCACCCAGAGAAGCAAAGAATGGCAGAGCTTCCCCTGCCTGTCTGCCTATGGGCTGTTGTGCAGTCAATATCCTAGCCCGTCTGCAGGATTTATTGAATATGTGGGTGAGCGAGAGAGTCTCTGATGCTTCTACAGAGTAGAAAGCAAACTCAGTTCATTACTTTGGTTGATACCCAGTAGGAAAGTCAGACAGGCTTTGTAAAGTTGTGATCAGTGCTTCAGATGAGTTCTTGGAAGCATTCATTATGTTTATTTTTAATGACTGTTTATCTAATGAGAAAAATACACCTTTGTCATACTAAGAAGCAGCTCATGTTTTGAATCCACATTTTCTACTTTCCTTATGGGTTTTGTCTGTTGTCTGATATTTTGCTTGGATATTATGCCAGAAACAGGGCTGAAATTTTTTTGGAGGAGGAGTAAGTGAAGTCAAAAAGTGTTTTCCTTCGGCTGATGGTTCCACTACAATTTTAATAATTACTCTGCTTTCTTGGGGGAAGATATGCAGAAGAGAGAGCGTTTTTCTCTTTTCTACCAGGTCTTGGGAAGTTAAAATGAAATCTAATTGATTGTTCTGGACCTAGTCATTAGAAATGAGTATTGACAATGTAAGGATTACCCCTCACAATTAGAATTACACAAAAAAGGCAACATTTACATTATTTACCTCACTGCTGCTTTTTCCTGTATTTACAGATTGGTGGGAGGGGGGAGAGAAGAAGAAGTTACCTTTATTTTCAAATTGGTGGTTGAGTATTGCTGTACCCAAATACATGCTTAGTCATGTGCTGTGATGCTGATGAGTTTCACTTGGCACACCCCGGCAGATGCAGTCCCTCCCCTGTTTTCAGCAGAGCCATCTTCTCTGTGGTGCAATTGTAGATGACTGGATTTATTTTACAGCAGTGACATGGTGTAATAACCTTGATAATGCTAAGGGGAGGTGGAAACAGCTGAACTTTTTGCTTGTATAGCGTGTTTAAAAACTTCACTCAAGATACTGTGACTTGAAGGTTTTGGTCAGTGTCACAAAACTGTCATGAACTTCTACAAGAAAGCATCAAAGCGTCACTGAGACTCAGGCCAAAGTTTCTTTTTTTTCTTCCACCAAAATTGTATTTTAGTTGCTCATTCAGGTTTTTTTTGCCTTTACCTGTTTTTTTCTCTCCTCTAAGCCTACATTTTATATTATGCTCCTGTTGGTTTTGGTTAAAATTCTAGCAGTAAAATTTTCAGCTTTAGGCTGTGAGATGTGCTGGTGTGTAACCTCATAGTTCTGTTCTAACTCAAACCAGCACAGGATGAGAAGAAGAAGAATGTAGAGAAATCCTTTTGAGAAATCCTGTGGTAATTGTGTTGGTAACTGTTGCTAATAATGTGGGGTTTCTGTCTGGGAACTGTAAGCACGTTGGATCAATTGTCCTTCTTAGCACATGAAGTGCCTGTGAGAGCAGGGATGGACTCTGTGGAGGTCGTGCCCACGAGCACATTGTGCTTCCTCTGCCTGCTCAGGCCTTCTGTAGATCTGGAGAAGTGGAGCCATGTTAGCAGTGGCTGTGCTCAGTGTCCTTGGTTGAGATCCTGGCCCTGCCTGTCGGGTGTATGCCTTAAGCAGATTGACTAATGTGACCTTTTAACCCACTGGTGACTAATAGATCTGCGCCAGAGCACTATGAGACATGGTTGCTCTGGAGTGGCCTTGCCAGTAAAGGGCTGCCATGAGGTAAAAGGAGTCATCACGTAAGTGCAGCTGCCCCAGAGGCAAGAGGCTGGGCTGTAAGAGGCCTGTGCAAAGCTGTCAGCTTCTCTTTTTAGAAAGGAAGGGTGCTTGCTTTCTGCCTGGTGCTGCACTGACCCGCTTAGGATGTAGTCTGACCTGAAAATACCCAGGTGAACTGTTCATGCGTTGCTGTACACTGCCTGCCAAGATGCCTTAGAGAAATATGCTTTGCAGAAGTTGATTCACAATTAGTTGATAAGCTGGATATTAGGAATCCAGTGAAGTGCTAGCTTCTTCACTTTTTTTCTAGTAATCTCCTTTAGACCCAATTTATGTGTTTAAAGTGGTGTTTCACATTTTCATCTTACGGGCAACAACAGGATAGATTGTGGTGGCTGCTTGTGTAACAACATCTGTAACTTACACGTCTTTATAATTTATTTTTTTTTAGTCCCCTTTTATGCACACATGTGGCATCTTGTGGTGGAAGAAAATAAGCTAATTGAAGAATCCTGCAATGTCAGTTATAGAAAGCTAGGAATAAACTGTTCTGGATGCTGTTGACTTGCTGCATCACGGTGTCTGATGAGCAAACACTTCATTACCAAGGCTTTTGAATTCTCAGTGTGCTTGCGTTGCTCCCCCAGAGAACTGGTGGGCAGTAATGGGCAGAGGTGGAAGAGCCCCAGCTATATGTGGTGGGGTGAGGAGGGCTTTGGATCATGCAGCACAGATATAATGTCATATGAAATACAACAAAAGAGGTTTTCATAAAGGGCAGCAGGAGCCCTGGGATATGTGCTCACAAGCCAGATCACTGTAATATATCCTTGGATGCATGTGTGTGGTTTTAAATGTGGCAGTTTAAGGTAGCAGGTTACTCTGGCTAGAAAGGAGCCTGTTTTCCTCAGATGCAGACAGTGGTATGTCTGATGGACCTCATTTGAAAGGAATTCCCTGAAGTTGATAGCATCAATGAAGAAGTTGTGCTCCGTCTAGCTTTGATAGAAACATGAGGTCTGACAGCCCTCTCCTGCCTGGCTGCACCAGGCACCAGAAGCACCACAAAAGACACTGATGTTCAAAGCCTTTGCTATGATAATCTGTGCTGCACACAGGGGAGGTTCTGGAGTATTTGAACTTAATGTATTTCATAGGGATCTGTGCTTGGCAGGAAGGAGGGTGGGGATAAGAACTCTCATGATGTACCTTACAGAAGTGGGTAGATTCAGTGACTGTTGGAGTGGCTTCCTGGCTCCCTTTCATAAGGAGTTGTGGTTTAGAAATGCATTACAGAAGTATCTTTATTACTGACACACGAGCTTTTCTCGTGCTGCTGTGGCTCTTCTTTTTTTTTTTTTATCCTTTGCCTACTGGTTTAAGAGTTTTCTTTTAAGTAGTATCTGGATGTAGTGTAGCATGCAAAAGGAAGCACTATTCTGTGAAAATTTTGCTTTCAGAGCTGATATAAATACCCTTTTAACTTCTTCCATACTTCTTCCTCTCCAAATTCTTTCATCTGAGGTTTAGTTTATATGTTGTATGTTGATCCCACCCATGGCGTTGAGATTATGCTATGCAAATTGTATCCATTTGGACCTGATGTGCCAACTGGCCAAAACTTCTGGTGTATGCTTTTTTTCTTCTTTTTTTTTTTTTCCTCTTTTCTCCATGCAATAACTGCACAATACCTGAAATTCAATTGTGATCACATGCCTGTGGGTGCAGCATGTACTGAAGAACCTGTTTTTATCTTCAGTTCAAAACCGAAAGGGGAAATACTGCAATTTTACATGCATCACAATTCACCTTTTACTTCAGAAAATAGCATTGCTTTGCTTTGTTTTATGCAGTGTGTCATTTGTTCATTCCCTTTGGTAATCCAAGTATCAGTTCCAAGGAACTGTTCGTGGGGGAGAAAAATTGAATATATTTGTGTATCTTAAAACAAAAATGTCCCAGCTGGAAAGAAAAGTTGAGGAGCAAACCCAGTCCAACAGTACCTCTAAAGTTCTTTTTGCCCTAGCACTTTACAAAGCTGAAAGTTACTACATGATCTTTAGGGGTGTTTCTGTCAATTTGGGGGAAGGTTTGCAGCAGAGTAGTGAGTGATGTTGCATGAGGGTCCTTCAGCTGCTCCTCCCGAACCAGTGTCTATCACTGTGCTGTGATGGAGGTAATGGCAGAATTTGATCTGCCCTCCTGTGTCTGTGCCTGTCCATCAGCAGCCGCCTCTGAGCTCATGCCTAGGCCAGAGGTCAGGCTCAGCATGGCCCGGCCAAGTGCTGATTGCTACAGTCTGTAATGAAATGGGTAAGAAAGTGCAACACGAGCAAAGGCTGGTTCTGTGCTGGTTTTGTGGGTTTATGAACACTCAGAGCCCTGTGTCGAGAGCTCCAAGGATGTCCTACTTTTGAAAGATGCTGCAGCAAAGCCTGTGCTGTTCTGTATATGTAGCTCTTGGGGCACTGCTTGCGTTAGTATTTAATCACAGTAGTAACGCAGCCACTGCATTAGGCATTAGCTAACTCTTTTTATTCCTAGTAAATTAAAGCTTGATAACTGGAGTGTAGATAAAGATCTTATTTCAGTGAAATAAAAACATTACTGTTTAGCTGTGTGCAGAAGAGGGAGAAATCTGTGCGGTTGTAAAACCAGAGAGAAGCCCAAGCCAAAATATGGTCTTGGGCTCAGTAGCAAAACTCTTTTTAGAAAAATCATGTTTGTAAAGTGAAGAACTTAACAGTATTTCCTTTGTGAATAGCTTACATCTAGATTTTTTTTTTTTTCCCCTCCATCCTTTTTCTGATAGTCAATTCTCTGTTTTCCTTCTTGGTCTCTGTAAATTAGGGAATATTAAGTGTTTGAACTATGTATGAAGGAACTGTAATAATGAAATACATCTTCATGTCTTTTGTTGGTTTGCTTTATGTAAGCACATTAGATGAATGGAATTTGGATTTTCCTCTGATCAGAAGTTGAGTGAAAACTTGCAGTGTTCTGGCAGTTCCCGCTCTTTGGGGAGCAGGCGCGGCCAGGGCAGGGCACAACGCTCCAGGGCTCGGCCTCGGGGACCACACAGGGACCAGGGCAAGGGCACAGCCGCTCACATCCTCCCCAGTGTGGCCCTGGGGCCCAGCACTGCTGAGCCATGGGCCAGTGGGCATCCACTGGCTGGCAGAGGCTGGGCTGTGCTAAAGCAAAACCAAAGTGACCGAAGATATTTCTGTAAACTGCTTTCCTCCCTAAATTGTTTTCTCTAACAAAGCCAGCTCTAATCAGGATCTTGTGTACCGGGCACCCTGCAAATCCAGAACCAGTTAATCCTTTTCTTCTCTCTGAAAGTTACAGACTGTTTGAGAGTTAGGGCATCAAAGCAGCTTTAGCTCTGTCTTCCTGTAGCTGTAGGAAGGGGAAGAAACGTCATGTCTTTAATCTACTGCGGTGCTGCAAACAGGCTCAGGTAAGCAATGTGTAGTCACCACATGGCATCATTTCAGGATCCCCAAACCGCTATAGCTGTTACATGCAACCTCATGTTAATATATGAGAATGAAATGGTAACTCTATCTTAAAACTTCCTGGGTATGTCTTACATACCTGCGACGCTTTTGCACTTACACATGCTCAACTTTGCAAGCACTATTAACGTTGGCTTTCGGTTATTATGTGTTGGTGCTGGCCATAGCCTCCTACAGATGAGTTCTTTCATTATGAAATTTTGAATCTTCTTACTGCAAAGCAAATGTTAGGACTAGATGACAGTGAGAAAAGAAACATTTTAGGAAAAAAATGACATTGTTCTTTGCTTTGGCACTTCAGAAGTGTGTGTGTTCCTACAGTGTCTGCCTGCTTACGTGCAATGAAAGACAGATATGTGGAAAAATAAATTTTTCAAATGAAAGAATGACTAATGAAGAGCCTGATGATAACATCTGCTATGTATTTAAGTGTAGGTCATTCTGCTTGGTAGCTGATTGGAAGAAAATGGCCAGTGTTGCAAAGAAACCTTTAATATGAGGAGGTGCATCCACCTGTGACCTTCAATATTGTTGACAGGGCTAACATAGAGAACCTCAGCCTTTTGGAACCAGGCTGTGTGAGGAACAGTTACTATTAAGAAGCACTTTTTTGTTGTTTCACATTTTCTAGTAAACTATTCTGTGCTGGAGAAGATGAATCATAATCTAATTCTGCCTATACCTCATATTGTCTTGTGAAAACAGTGATGCATTTGTCATCTCTCCTATTATTGGTTAATGATGTTCTGCCTTTGGTTTTTTCTCATGGATTTCCCAAAAATAATGTTTCAAAATGTATCTTCTTGTTTGACAGGATTTTTCTGCAGAAGAAATGGATGATGTTTTTGTAACTCACTTGGAATCTTTATTTGGCTTTTTTATACTTTTGTTTTTCTTCATTTTTTGGGAATTCAAGACTGAGGGAGGGTAGAAATTGTCCCTGCACATTTTCTTCCAAAAATACTGTTTCTACTTTCAGAAGTAATGGCTTTTTTTTTCTAGTCTGTTCTAGTAAGTATGGTTCCAGTTTACAAGGACAAAAAAAGTAAACAAATACAAAGCAATCCCAGTAGCTTGCTTTCTTTTTCATCATCTCATATAAATGTTCCCTGGAGCAGAGTTTGGTGTTTAACCTAAATGTTCTGGTTTTCCACCACCCTCTGGCTGACTTGTCTGGGTGTGGCTTCACAGTTCTCCACTGACGTTCAGTGGGTGGTTTTCAGTGGTGAATTGACATTACTCTAACCGAGGAATCTATCATTCACAACTCAGAACTGCTTTTGGGGGGGGGGGGGGGGTGTTGATTCTTTTTATTTAACTTATTTGTGGTTCCCATGGATTTTGGTGTGATCGATACTTCCTGTGGCTTATTGGAGTATTAGTGTTATTGTATGCTAGCTTGCATTAAAAAAATTGTAACAATGGAATGTGTTGATTCCTAAAAGCGTGTGTGTACACATATGAAATGTTGCCCAGAATGTTTTATTTCTTCAATGATTGGCAATGCAGTACTGTCTGTGTTTGCAGTGGAGTAATCCTGGTTGCTGATCTGGAAGTCTGATGTCTACAGATGAGGGCAGCTCTGCCAAATGAATTATCATGGCCTGGAGCCCTCGGGGTCTTGCAGCCCTTGTGCTGACTGTTTATTCCTCCTGTTCAGCTCTTGGGTAACTGCTGCAGCCCCAATAATGAGAGGGAAACACACTGGGGAGAAGATAGACAACCAGAAATCCACACTTGGAAGGACAATCTGAAACATACTCCAGAGAGCTTTTGGCATATATTCTGTGAAAACTAACATTGATGCGTTCTTTTTCTTCCTCCAAGATGTATCCTGGGCAGTTTGCTTCAGCACAGCCATAATTTTGTTTTTTTGTGTAAAAAAACCTCCAAACAAACATTAATTTCTCACAGAAATTCTGAGGGGAAACAAAAGACAGTCTTATTTTGGTATCTACTGTTTTCCAGTCCCTCCCTCAAGGCACTTTTCTGTTGTCTTCAGCTGGTGTCTTTGGGCAGTCCTCCATTTGACTAGCAGCACTGCTGGTCTTCTTCCTCTGCTCTGTAGCCCCTCTGGGTCAAGAATGCCACAGTAAGGGGACAAGCTGTGTCTGGGCATAGAGTGGCTCCCAGCTGGAGAAGCCCAGGAAGGCACGAAGACTGGCATCCCCCTTTGCCCCATGCTTCTTACTGGTGGCTGCCAGCTGCCTAGAAAAGTGGTGGCACCTTCCCAGGCACTGCCAGAGCAGTCTTGTGTTGCTGTGTCAGTTCATA
Organism: Brachypteracias leptosomus; assembly: GCA_013401335.1. Taxonomy (NCBI): domain Eukaryota; kingdom Metazoa; phylum Chordata; class Aves; order Coraciiformes; family Brachypteraciidae; genus Brachypteracias; species Brachypteracias leptosomus. Next base: position 62,057 of record VYZX01000944.1, read on the forward strand.
GCCTATCTCACTACCCCATCCTTCTGGATTATCCCTATTCTCAAAGTGTCATGAACCAACATTAGTTTCATGATTGCTGACTAAGAGTCTGCTTTTTCCTGGTTGATGCATTTGTTCTTTTTTTCATGGTGTACTTAGCTCCATAATTATGTCCCCATGCATACAAAGAGAAAGCTGTACTAGAGGGACCACTGCTGCCAAATGTGGCTCAGTTTTGTTGGTATAGCTGCGTGGATACCAGGGATTTTGCTGACATAGTTCTGTCAGCTAGTGGGTATGCATTTTTTTGTGCTCCTTACAGACACCGTTGTGCCATCTAAGCTTTCCCTGTGACCTGAGGAGCAGAGAGGAGGACATGGGGCTGTGAGAGCAGCAGGATGTTGAAGCTCCCGCTGGCAGCTGGGAAGGGCTGTTGCCAAAGCTCCTCCATTATCCTCTCATGTCATCCACCCCTGCTTGATGTTCCTGGCCCTGCCGCATCCCTGCTGGATGTGATTATGGTAATAGTAAATAGCATATTACTTGCTCTGAATTAGTCTGGCCCAATGTCCTAACATCCTTTTGAAAGCAGAGTATTTTGCACTGATCAAAAACCAGCCAACCCACTGCCTGTTCTGTGATTGACTTTTATATCTTTGCTGTTCCAGTTTGTGAGCTTGAAATTATAAGTATCGCTATAGGAAAAGAAAGGCAGGATTTTCAAAGAGCTTAAAATTTGTCCTTTTAATTGTTTTCATTGACAATATTTTCACAGCATCTTTCTAACTTAAATTACAGGTGCCTTTTCTTAAGAGACACTCTTAACTTGCTGGCTGATGTTATCCTTATGGTATACTTTTTCCCCTTACTCTTGTAATCCTAACCTAGGAAAACATCAGCATAAATTTTCTACTTTCGTTTATATTGTTTCTAATCTACTACAAGAGAGATGAAAAATGTTCTTTCTTGTAACCGGTCTAAACAAGAGTCAGGCTTTAATATGTCATTTATGCGTAACATTAACCCCTAATGACTGTGGCTTAATCATCTACAGTTAGCTTTGAAGATGCAGACTACATGGAAACTTGGGACCTTGTAATAGAGCTTTTAGCACCCCTATTAGAAATAGTAATTTTAAAATACAAGCTGTAACCTTCACAGAACAATAATTAGACTAGAGACATTTTTCCTCGAAACCATTGGACTTAAAAGTTTAGAGTTACAATTTCCAGTGATATGGGTACAACACCATTACATTAAAAAAAAAAAAAAGGTCTTTATTTTACAACTCACTCCTCATAAGTGCATAAATGCGTCCGTATTTCCGATGAATAGTTTAAGTATATACTATATACAGATGCCTGGAAAACTATGCATTGTCATTCATTTGAAATACTTGTGCCTGTGCTTTTCAAAATGAGCATCCAGGAGTTTTAGTGATGCTCACAGGAGCACCACGTGCAGGTGACAGGATGGTGTGAACCCTGTGATTGCCAGGGTCCTGTTCTGTGCTGTCTCCGGGTTGCAGGAGTGGCCGTGTGACAAGGCTAGTGCAGCGTGGCAGGGGAGGTGCTTGAGCCTCCGTCGTTGGGATTACACGTGTGGACCCGTGGGCAGCATCTCATGCTTTACCTCTGCCAACACCGTGTCTTTGCATAAATGGAGACACAGGCAAACTCCTGGCTTATCTCGGACTTGATCTCGTTTTACTTGTCAATGTCTTAGTATATTCCCACAGTAAAACTGGAAAGCTCAGACCAGTAACATCAAGAAACAAACTGGACTATTTTTAAAGCTTTCAACTTTAAAATGTGTGGAATGTGGCTTAGTCTGCATGGCAGATAAAATCCTACAGATAGGTCATTTTATTCTATATTCCCTGTGAACGTATCTAAAATATTCACTGCGAAGTGTTAGTGTACTTGTGCACATGCTTCCAGCTCTATTTTATTGTAGGGTGAATCCAGATGTAGCAGGCTAAGTTGGCACAGCAGCACTTGTTGGAAGGCCTGTGTTTGAAATGTCTCATATAACTTCGGCAAAACAAGCTGATAGCGTGCACGGTAACCTTGTAAGTTCATAGGCACAGAGTGTCTCAGTAGGAACTGTTTTGAATTCCATACTTGGCCTGAAAAGTTATTTTGCAGGAGTTCTGTGGAAGTCAGCTTTTTATAAAAATACAGAAAAGTAATCTGGTTGTTTATAAAGAGAGACTGTTGGCGAGGCTTTGTTCAGAGGCAGTTTCTGTTCATTGATGTTAGGATTGTGCATCGTAAGAAATGTGTTTTCTATTTGTCATCAATAGAAAACAAGTATTTTAGGCAAATGTACTTATGTGTTTTTTAACTAGTTTTATAAGCAGAGCGAGGAAAGCTTCAGTAGTTACCAGAATCACTTTTTGAAATTGTTTTTCCTTTTATGTCAGTTCTAGGAAAACATGCAAAGAAACGAAACCACCAAAAAGCTAGTTTCCTCCAGATAGAAATATTTATATTTAAAATGGTCACCATGAAAACAAAGTGTCTAATGTGAGTAGAAACTAAGTTGAAAACCTAGATTATCCCATAACACAGCCAGTCTCTCTTGCAAATTTCACTTATTGCAATGGTATTGAGATTTTAGACAGGTTTGTGTCAAGGAAGAGGTAGCAGAAATACTGTAGTTTTTACTGGTGATGAGGAAGGGACAAAGTAAATGATTACTACAGATGCTGCTGAAACCAGTCTTTTGTTTCTCCTAATGTTTCTAACTTTAAGCAAACAATAATTGTATTGTATCCTTCATGCCAAACTGAAGTCTTAATAAAAGAATTTATTCTTGGTAAACATGGCAGAATTAGGGCTATATTGAAAATGGAATCAGGATTAGTGGTACTGAAATGTGGGGAATTTAATTCTTTTCCAATCTCCCTGAAGAACAGGCTCTCAAATATTAGAAACAGAGCATTAAGGGACTAAGGAAGGAGTTATGTGCTGCAACTTTGCATTAAAAGCAGGGTTATTCTCTCTCCAGTGGGACAATTAAACCATAAAAGGTTTTTAACTTTTGAGTATTCTACCTCAAAACTCTGGTGACAAGCAATTCACATGGTACTACTGTCAAAAATTTAATTTACTTTTGTTTAATGACTCCTATATGTCTACTTTATTGCTTGCTCTATTATGCTGAAAGGCTTCATGTGCAGATGTGAATCGGCTCCATACATCCATTTAACTAGTGGTAATTAGTGGAATTACCCTGACAGTAGAGGTGGTTTTTTTCATCATTCTCAAAATCATCAGCAGTAATAGAGCTTGTTTCACTGGCAGGAAATACCAGCCAAGATTGGAGGCATTTGCTTTCATATGTATACATTTGTACATGCACCATTGCTTTAATTCCTGCTTCTCCCTGTCCCTCTTGCCATTCTTTCTTTTAAGTTGTAATAAGATCTTCACTTTCTCCTTGGTTAGCCACCAGGCATGAACAGCACTTCTCAGCTTTTCTTATCTGACATTCCTGTTTGCCCCTGACCAGAGGCAGAAAGGAGGTTGGGCTAATTTATTACAGTAGAAGGCATCATCAAAATGCAATACTTCTTCTTCCCAGTGTCTGCACTTTGTGTTTGGGAGCACTCCAGAAACCCCTGCAGTACCATGGGAAGCTGTGTGGAAGGCCCAATTCTTGTATGTGCTTAATGCATCATGTGTGGAACCAAAAATGACATTTCTTGTGAGCTGTGAATCTGACCCATGGATGCTTCAGTTCTGACTTAAAAGAGCTGTTTGTCCAGATTATTTCCTGCTCTCTAATTCTCTTTCTTTCTGTGGCCCAAATTTTTACTGGGCTCTGTAGCACTTAGTAAAGTTTCAAATCAACTTCATTATGTTTTTGGATTGTGCTTCCATAGGAAGTTCAATGATGGCTTTAGAAAGCAGAGTTTGCAGTTTCAACATCAGTACTCACCCCGATGAGACTTCTGTTATCTGTATTTTATCCCTAGAGTGGTGAAGGAAGAAAAAGGGTAAATGATGATACTCTAAGTATTTCCCCAAACACTCTTTGGTTTTTTGTTGTTTGTTTTTTTTTCTTGCTACAGGTAAGCAGTTTATGCATTGCCTCTTAAGTCTTTGGCACAGATGCAGAAGAGGATACTAAATCTAGTTAAGAATTACTTTGTTCAACTTCTCATCCTCATTGCATTGTTCCTAGTGAGATATATACTATACTGCAGTGAAATATTGATGACTCCTCAGCAAAAAACACAAAACACATACTTTTCCATGAGCTGTATATACTTAGAACCCTATCTTCCTCTTTGTCATCTGTCAACACAGTGTTCATGCCAAAAAAAAACAGGAGAAAAAAAAGTAGTTTCCAGCGAGCCAGAAACCCAGAGTCTCCTGTCTCATCCTGCCTTTCTGACCACAAAATGTGGCTTTCTTGGAGAACACGACCTCTGACATAGCAAGCAGAAATGCCTCGCTGGTGAGCAAATGTCTCTTCTGAGATGCCACTCCACAGCTTTTCAGTGTGGACAAGATGAGAGTACTTTGAAAGTTCACCAGGAGATTTTGTGCCCAGAAGGAATAGCCTCAGTCCTGGCTTTGCAGTGAAGGAGCTACTCTTACAGCTTTTCTCTTCCCCCGCTTCCTTCCTGGGCGGAAACAGCTGAGGCTATAAAAATCTCCTCTCTGTGAGCAGAAAACATATTAAAGAGCTTGTGATCAGACCCACTTATCAATTACTCTTTTAAGGGTATTTGTGTTACAAGAACATGATAACAATCTTGTGGTGAGCTAATGAAAACAATAGGGAGGAAGTATTGTTTTATAGCTATTAAGTCAGTCAAAGTCTTTGGTAGTACTGAGGCAGTAGTGATGTGAGTTTGTAGTGATTCAGAAAACCTAATCTGGCTGCCACTCCCTTAGCTGAAATGTCCAAAGTGGAATGTTTAACTGATGCTTTCCCCCTCCCCAAGAAGTTATTCATTATTATTTTGAGAGGAGAAAAGTATTTTGGCTTTCCTATAATAAAAAATATCTTGGGCAGGTATGGAAATTGAGTAAAGTGTTTATCCTTAATTTTAATTTTGATCCTGGGGTGCCTATATATTGAGCTGTTTAAGCCACATTGCAGCATCTTAGACTGTGCCATTGCTATCTTCAGTTCCTCTGTGTTGCCTTCCCTTTGTAATAGCACTCGTGTGTAAAGCTTAAGCCCAGACATACCTCAGCCTTTCCGTGTGGCAGTCCCCTGCCTTTCCCCTTCCTCTAGGAACTTCTGGATCTATTGGCTGGGTTTGGACTGACCCAAAGCCCACTGTGTAGCTCTGTGTTCCCAAAGCTGGGGTTGGTCCCCCTCACACCCATACCAAGGTAGTGAAGGTGGCCAGGATCCCTTCTGCCAGCATGCAGTTGTGGAAGGAGTTTGCTCATTAATCATTGAGGACTTGAACCTGGAAAGGTGCTGGATGTCCTGAACTCCTTTTGAGTCAATTGGAGTTCATGGCACTCAGCTTCTTGAAAAATTAGACCTTCTGGAAGTCGGGACATATAAAATGTTTGTGTTTTTACCTCATAAAGCCACAAAGCCCTTCAGAAAAGGGCATGGAGCATACTATAAATGAAGTATTCAGAGGGGAAAACAAAAATTTCCTGACTTATTCTTGGCACCAAACATTTAATCATGACATTGGGTCTAAGAAAATGTACAAACTCTCAGCATTGCCAATTTCTTTTACCCGCAAACCAACAACAGACTGATGATGTGCACATAAAGGTTATTTATTTTGAGTGTAGCCAGGGAATGTGAGTATCCCAAATGCTTCCCTATATCTCCCCACGGGATCTCTTTAATAAGTTGCATAATATCTTTCTGTATTAGAGGATTGTAAGATAAGGCATGGTAGGTGTCTTCTTTACTTAAGTACACTGGCTATGTTTTCTCTTTTCTTTGAAGGAAATACAAGCAAAGAATGAATAGTTTGTGAACAGTGTTAAATTAAAAAGCAAAGGCCTTTCTAACATTTTAGTCTAAAACTATCAGCCTGCAGATGATGTTCCAAGCAAAATAACTAATTATGTGGGAGGTTAGGTAAGCATTGATTTAGATTTTGGTTTCTTTAAAAGCAAGAATAAGAATATATGACTTAAATCTTTGGACTTGAGTTCAGGTAGACCCTCTTCTGAGGACAAGTTTATACATAACCTGTAATAATTTTCTTGGAAAATGTGAAAGCCACCTTGTGGACCTTGGCTGACTCTAAGTTGCTCCCCATTAGAGATTGAGAGCAAGGTTAAAGAAGGATAAGGGAGTGCCACAATGAAAGTATTTTAGTTCTTTCAAACTTCTGTTAATTTAGAATAGTTCTGCTCGTGCAGAATGTAAGGGTATTTATCTGGAATGTCAGGCACAGTTTGACAGTGATTGTATTGCTACGAAAAGCCAAAGGGGCTTAGTGGGCCAAACTTCATTACTTTATATCAGCACATGACAAGGTGAGACTCCAAACACATAACTTCAGCATTTAACATGTGAAGACATGGAGATAAAATTCCTTTCTGTGCACTAGAGCACTGAACCCTTTCTCCTTTTGGCAAGAGAATTAGAGAAAGGGGAACTCTCTGTAGTAACTTATTTTCTGTTTCTTCAGTTCTGGTGTAACTTGTGATAATGTTTTGGCTTGGCCTGTTTTGTGCGTTTGCTCGTGGCAAATGATTGTGCCAGTTCTAAATTGCTCTGGCTAAGCTGTGTTCTTGGTCCTAGCTTGTGCAAAGGGAGAAAATTCCCTCAAATAGTGCTGGCTTTTGGCTGCAGGTTTCTAAGAATTCTGAAGATCAAAATGTTACCAGATATCTACTTGCTGTGACATAAATTCTGCTTGGGAAAAGCATCTGGACATTTGTTTTTTCTTCATCTGTTATCTAGCGCTTATCACGGAACAAAAATGTAAAGAACTCATCAGTCTCTCCATGAAGGTGGTTGTTTTTGAAGCAGTAGACTTGAGTTTGTAGGGTTTTTATAACAGTCTTTGTGAAGCATATGTCGTGATAGCTCAAGTATGTTATGTTTAGTTGTAACACTTATCTTGGATGCCAGTACTAACTTTTGGTACCTGGTTGTCCAGTTGCCATATGCTGTGTTTTTATGTTCCTATCGGATATGCAGTTTGTGCATTTAATTTCGTTAGCCAGAACCTGCTTTAATGTGGCCTGTGTTTTGTCTTTTCTAGGAATAACATGCTTGGAAGTACTTGGTAGTGTTGATCACCTGTACCCCAGCACAAGAGCTCCAGCTTAATCCTTTTCAAACACTTCTTTTGGAACATGGGGGAAAACGATGATGAAAAATACAGTCAAGCTGGCCAGATATTTGAAAACTTTGTACAAGCATCAACATGCAAAGGTACCATTCAGGCCTTCAATATTCTGACTCGCCAACTTGAATTAGATCCTTTGGACAATAGAAACTTTTACACTAAACTGAAGTCAAGAGTGACCACATGGAAGGCCAAAGCTTTGTGGAACAAACTTGATAAAAGAGCAAGTCACAAAGAGTATAAACGTGGAAAGTCTTGTATGAACACTAAGGTAAGTGGAGATCAATTTTGGATTTCATAGCTTAGAATCTTTTAAACTTGTTTTTCTGCAGAAGCCAGGTTTCTACCGTCACGTGCAATGTGTCCCTTTAATATATCTTTTGAAACTATGCCTGATGCCAACTGATTTTGACAAATTTTTCAAGTAATTTTGTTTTGCAAGTTTTGTGGAAACACACAGCACATGAGAGTGATTCTGAAAGGACCCTGCTTTACAGCTTGCCTCAACCATGGCAGAAAGGTTTTCTGCCCTCTTCAGACATCAGTGTCAACTGGGCATAAGATGGAAACTCATAATACAGTAGGCTTTGTTCATTCTAGGCTCACATGAACTACTTGCTTTATTAAACAGTGTTTTGCAAGGTGCGAATCATAGCATATTCAGCAGGCTCCTCAGTTGGTGTTTGGGGCATGCTGTAAGCGACCAGGGCTGGCCAAATGTGTTTCAGCAATAGTTCCTAAACTGGTAAATGCTCATTTTTTTTTCCCTAAACTGGCAAATGGTCAATTTGCTTGGGTAGTAGCTGCTTGAAGGTCTGGGGATCTGTCTTTGTCACCTAGAGTTGGCTTTAGTTGCTAAACAACAGCGAGAAAAACCAACCCTGCACTATTTATGGATTTAAATACTTTCCTGTAACTGCTTTTTCACAAGCACAATGTGGATAATTGCTATGTGGTAGTTACTGAAGAAGGCAGTCTGCTTGGTTGTGGGAAGGACAGGAAATGATTCTCATTTCATCTGGCTATCACAGAATATTTTCAATAGCTTTGTCTCAGAGCAATTCACTTGTTTACTGCCAATTGACAGCTAAAGGTTGCCCTGAGAAGGGTAAGTTTTAAGAAATCACTTGACTGTATAAAGGTAGAACAGAGAGGAGGGGCACTCTGAGAGGTAGCTAGACACCAAACTGGGGAGGACTTTTTAATTAGTACTATCACCGAAGTGTTTTTGTATGGACTCAGTAGACAGGCAGTGTTGAAAGCCCCTTTCTTGTTTGCATCATTGCATTGAAACTTCTCAAGAGCAACAGGGAGAAGGACATCGTGTTACCTTCAGTACACATAGAACCCTCTGTTTATTCATTTTTAATAAGCTTCCAATGATTATCAACTTTTTCTAAGATAATGAATACAGATTTCTTTAGAAAACAAAGAGTGCCATTACAGCTGTTTGCACTGTTTTCCTGACAGCCTGTTTTTCTGTTTTCCTTTTTCTCTTCATTTTCCTTTTTTGCCCTGTGCTTCCTCCTTCCTTTAGTTCTTTTGAAAAGGTCTTAAACATATGTCATTGAGCATCTTTGTGATGAAAACAGACAGGAAAGGGAAGGAATGAGAAAGTGGCTGATGATTAACAAATTGTAGGTGAGGCACATGTGGAATATCTCCTATACGTACAGCTCCAGGTCCAAATTTCCATGGTTAGTTTGAGAAAGTATTTGCAATGTAAAGAAGTTTTAAGACCCATATGAAACATCAAAAATGAAGTCCTTCTCTCTTTAGTGTGACATTACAAAGCCGAGGCCTGTTTCTGCAAAGTCCTTAAGCAAAGTGATTAATTTTTATATATGGTGAGAAGACTCATGGGAATTGTTTGGTACATAAAATACTCCCTGTGTAATGCTTTACAAAGTTGCCAAGCAGGATGCTAATCAACACCTGCAGTGTTGAAGTATGGTATTGCTGCTCTTTGAGAGAGTAGATTTATTTTTAGTGGCACGGTGTAAGAATTTGCAGAAATTAATGTACATATCCATGACGCACTTATGATCAAATTACAAATTAATATAGAATGTATGTGTGTATAGATGTTCTGTGAAATACTTATATATGTCCCTTATGAAATGGGACCATGTCCAGACCTGCACCTCACTGTGTCATCACTGATTTAACGAGAGAAGCATGAATCTCCAGATTGTTGCAAATGGAAGCAGTAACCACAGCCCGTGGGCTCTCTGGGGCTATCAACCAAACATTCCTCACATGTGAATCACAGTCTGCTGAGAGAGCCTATCTGTGCAACATGAATGAGAGGGGACACGTTGCGAGAAGACTGCAGACTCCCTGATCACTTCAGCGGTGTGCTTTGACAGCCCCACTTACAGATAAGGAATTCCCAGAAATGCTGGCACTCCAACCAAAATGCCAGTGCAGACAGATTAGGCTATAATATACATACCATGATTTTCCTTTGGTGCAACTGGCGATTTTAATTTTCTGTCTTTTTTGCATGTTATACCAGCTACCACTTTTATCAGTGAAGCAGGCAGGGAGGGAGCAGGCAGGATCCTGGCAGCGGTGCCCAGCGCTCCCCTCGGAGATGCTGCCTGGGGACTGATTGGAGTAGATCAGCCTGGAGTACAAAAATCTTACTTGTTAAAGCAGGATCACAAAATGAGCTAAATGAAGTTTTGCAATTGCAGTTCTGTAAAGAGAGCCAAGGTTGCCAGTAGGCATAATTAAAAAAAAGATAGGCTTGAAGGCTTTGTGCGAGGTTGTGGCCATGAGCTCTGTAGCTGGGTCTGCAGCTCACAGTTCTCGGATATGGCTTTGTGACCTGGCTGGCTCCTTGCAATCTTCCCAAACTTTGGAGGAGATAAAGGAGACAAAACGCAATCGGGATCTAAAGTACTCATGGTTGTCTGGGGTTTTTTTGATTTGGTTTGGTTTTTTTTTCTTAACAGAGAATCTGCTGCCTCACCCAAAAACTGTTCTTTTTGTTTGCATGATATTTAAGAGCTGAATGCTGTACTTGTTGATTTTTGTGCTTATAAACTCTTCAGCTGCTCTTAAGTTACTCATTACAATATACACAAGTTTTATGCATACAGAATGTTCCACTCCAACTAAATAACAATAATACTGTGTCTTAACTGCTCTTGAAGAACGTTGCCAAATATGGATTTTAAAGTTTCTACAATGATATGATTTTAAGCTGGGTGCATAAAACCAGTTGAACAATTTTCAAGAAGTTCAAACTCACTGCTATTTCAGAGCTGCCTTACTGTGGACATTTTTTTTCCCCTTTAATTCTTTGTAAAAGAAAACACCCCAAAATAAAAGCAAAGTGCTATAGAAAGACATGCATAAAACTTGGGCAGAAATGAATGTTTTTGAAACTGTAGGAGGCCATGTGTATGTTTGTTAAATCTTTATGAAATCTACTTCCTTCCATCACTAACTTGTAAAATGGGAATGAGTACTGTTCAGAACTGCTGTTTCTGGAGCTGGTATTTGCACAGTTCACCAGTATTAGAGAGAAGCCTAAGTAGGCAGAACTTTAGAAATAATACTGCAATTTTTGTAAATATGTCTAGAAAAAGAGCACAAATTTATTATGCTGGTAAAGTTTCTAATTTTCGTGTTTTACCAATCAATGCCGAATAGCATGCTTGGAATCTGGAATGATCATTTCTTCGTGGAATGAAACTAGCTAGAAAATGCAATGTAAAGCTGAATGAAGCTAGCTAGAAGCTGCTAGCTAGACAATTGGAGAATATTAAAGGTTTAACTTATGTTGTTCACCATGCTAGCAGTTTGAATGTCTCTTTAAATTTCTGAACATGCAAAACATAGTCCAATGGTGAACAAGAATTCATCCAGCTAGTTGCAGAGTGTATTCAATAGCCTTTTAAAGATGTATATTCTCTCTAGACATTTATTTGAACCTCTCTGTATGTAATAGATTCTTTATTTGCCCTTTATTTACTGGCAGTTCACCTGTGTAAATTATACAAATATATGTGTGCACATATAAACGAGGCTCCCACTGTTGTTGAAGATGTGTATGTATATGTATTAGAGGGCAGGACCTAGCTCGTGCTGTGCACCTGAAATTCTGGCTCTCTCATGGCTGTAGCTTCTTGCTTGAGGACAGCAAAGATTGTTGCCCATGAAAACATCCCAGACTTACTCTGAAGGGATGTGTTGATTCTCTAAAGCATGCAACTGTGGTGTTGTCTTCCCCCTCAAACGTGTATACTTTTTTTTCAAAACATGCGTACACTTGAAGAGAACTAAGGGAACTTTAATCAAAGTGCTAATGCTTAATTACCAGCTGCCTTGGTAGACTGTAGCACTTCTCTCTGGATGCACAGAGATTCGGATGATGGTGCTGTGTGTTGGATGGGGGACAGTGGCAAATTCCTATGTGCATCTTTGGCCTTCTGAGCATTGTCTCTGTTGTAGACCCCACCTTGAGCATGGTTCTCGGGCAGAGGACTTGTACAGTCTGAGCTGCGGTTTTGAGGTCTAACTGGACAGCATTAGCAGAAAGGAAGTAAATACAACAGAACTAAGAATTTTTGAGTACTGTGTTTGTAAAGACCTACATATGTGCATTTGTAGGTACATGTGTATATAGAATCATATAAGTTCCTGAAAAACAAATTAAGTGATCTTGAACTTGGTCCCTGTTGGCCTCTGTAGTTTTCCTTGTTTCCTGGACTTGGCCTTTCAAAGCTTGTTCTATAACAGATTAGGTTTCCTTCCAAAAACTCCTGTTGGGGAAACTTACTGTAAGGGAATTAGTCTAAAATTATTTATTCCGTGTTCCCAGGGCTTATGTAAAAACACAGTGTCTTTTTGGTAATGTCATACGCTGTCAATCTCACTCTGGCATTGGTGTCTCTGCTTTGGGGAGAGCTCCGTGGGCTCCTCTTCCTGGGTGATGCTTTAGCTGAGGCAGCATTACAGAGACTGGGTGTGGGGCTTGAGGGGGTGTGGAGGTGGAGGGGGGTCAGGAGCTTTGGTGTGAGTCAATTGAGGAGGAGCCCTGGGTCAGAAATGGGGATGAAGAGTGGAGGTTTTGTATCTGACTCGGCACTGGCTCTGAGCCTTGTCTCCGTGTACTAATCACACTGATGTACCTGTGAGTGATACAACGGGACTGTCTTTATCTGCCAAACCCTTTCTGCTCCTTTTCATGCTGTTTCTGTTTTCAAAGACTGTCAAATAAATAGCTTGGGATTTCATAAAGCCTGCTTTGCTCGGTGCTCTCCTTCCCACAGAGTTGAGAAAGGGTGAGCTACTCCCAGGCCATGCTGGGTGCTGCCATGTTACGTAGCCGTAGGGTAATCAGCAGGATGAGGAGTGAATATCAAGTCTCTCTCCTTGTTATTAGGTAGAATTTGGCTTCCTACCAGTCTTCAGTTGTTTACAAACATCCTCATCGCAGTCTTGCCCCTCGTAGTACATGAGGCGGGTTAGTTTCTAAAAGTCTTCCTCTCCCCTGTCTCCACCTTCCTCTGTAGTGCTAAACAAATACTTGTCTCTTAATTAAGCAAATCATCCAGCATGTATAAACCTGCTGGTATCGCAGATGAGTTTCCTCCTAAAGTGCTGGCATTTGTTGATCCTTCAGAGGCAACTTGGATTTTCAACCAGGTTTCTCCTGTTCTGTATATACTGGTACAGAAGGTAGTGAGTTCATGTGTTCAAGTGTCGTGACTGATTGTGTCCCATGAGACAAATACGTTTTTGGAAGAGAGTAATTGAATTGCAAGATCAAAGAAGTGAATCCCAGTTGTGCTCCCACTCAAAAATATCCTTATTATAATGAAAACTTTAACCTGTTTATTCTGTAAAGAGCAAATATCCAGATGGCACATCCCTTTTTCTGGAAATACTTATCTCTGCAAAATAATAACTGAAATGGGAGATTTCCAAATCTGATAATCAGAGTTTATAATAAACACACCAAACTTATCTTAGATGTATTAGATAGCATTGCTAACTCTCTTATTACGGGAAAAAAAAAAGCATTCCTGTGAAGGTCATAAAACTTGAAACTAGAAGTTGACTACCATATTTATAAGAAGTGTAGTGAATGAAAGGTTGTGACTTTTCACAAAAAGATATTCAGCTGCCTTAAAAAAATTTAATTTATTTATTTATTTATTAAATCCAAACACATAGTGCTTGGGTATCAGAATCCAGAACATATTGAATTGTTGGGGCTGTTAAGGACCATGTATTCTACTGAATTTTGGAATGGCACCCAGGTGTGTTGGTACACTTGAAAGACAATCTGTTTATTTTGGTGTTTATGCTTTGTTTTTGCCTTTTAGGGCACCTAAAGCCTTGCAGTGGATTTCCCTTCTAAATTTATTTTTAAGAATTTTAATAAGTAACTTTAGCAGAGTTATTTCAAAGTAGTAGAAGATATAGGACTAATGGGAATGAGTGGCAAGGAAGATTTGTTTGAGCCAAGGAGAGAAGCAGCAGGTCATCTGAGAACATGCAGTGAAACTACAGTTGTTGAACGTTGTCTATGCATTCATTTCTGTAAGAATTTTTAGAGACAGGATGACGAGAAGCTCGGGTGATGACAGGACACACAGCAGACAGGGTTCTTTGAAAACAAAACAAGTATTTGACTCTTTGAGTAATGTTTTAAACTGAGATTGGGCCAAATTACGTCAGCAAAGGCAAATATTTGGCATGAGATTTGGTAATGAAATCACTATTTTTATTATCCTACAGACATTTCCACAAACACACAATTTTTCAGATTTATCAGTCATGAAAAGCAATAAAGCCTGGCCAAAGTAACATAATCAGACAGCCCAAATAAGACTCTTTTCATGCATTTGGGAATTAAAAAATTTTTTGCATGCAAGATAACAGTAGATTTACATGAGTAACAGCACTGGGCTGTTTATCTGTCCCTTGCTTAATGGCTTTGCAAGTAATGGACAGAAGGGAACTGTCCCACCCTGACCTGATTTCCTAGATATTTTATAAAGATTGGCAGAGGGTGTGACACCCAGTTACTTTCATGAAAGCCACTACTATTGTCACCACAAGTAGCTTCATTAATTTTGAATGAAACAATAGGTTATGACAGGGCGTGTTCCCACAGATGTGGCTTTGCGGTGCTGCTGGGGGGGGTGTGAAGTGGCCGGGCTGTGTGTCCATCCCCTGGGCAGGGTGGGGTGTGTGGGGCGAGGGGTGATCCTGCCTGGCCTCAGTGCCCAGCTTGTGCTCTGCTCGGGTCAGACCTTTCTCCTGGCTTCAGAGGGACCCTCATGGTGCCAGATGTGGTTGTTGGGGCTTTGTTAGTTACATTTCCAACTTCACTCTGGTAATGTTTGCGTACCGATAAGTGAGGAAGTACATAACTCTTGCTACCAAGAAGTGATTAAACACTTGGCTGCTAAAAACCAGATTTCAGACAATAAGGCAATTTCCTGTCTCGTACAGTTCAGGTCCTTCCTGAGGTTCCCATGTCTGTCCTGAGAACTGGGGTTTTGAAGATATGGTTGCTTGCTCTCTTTCCTCTTTCTGCTGAGAAACCCAATTCTACGTTATTTTCTGTTTTAGGCATCTGTGCACATAGTGTTTTAATACACTTCTGGTAGAATGTAAAATATCACAGTTCTAAGAGATGCTGTATAAGAAGTGAAAATGCAAAATATTTTAGTAGAAGTTGTTTTTTCTGAAGCAAACAAGATAATTTCTCTTTGCATTTTCTCTCTGAAATGACATGATGGAGTTCGTGGTTAAAAAAAAGTTAAACAAGGACCTGTTGTAAAGACTGAAATAGAAATTACCTTTTAATCCTCTTGAAATTGGGTCAATTTGCTTTACTTTCTCTGCTATAGTGTTTAAAGGTGGATTATTTTGCATCAGTTCTCAAATTTCCCAACATTCCCTACGTCTCCACTTACAGAATATGTTTGTTTCTGCAACCTAACCTAGACACCTGTTTGCCTTTTCAGATCTCTAGGATACTTGTGTCTTAACCCGTGTATGAAAAGTGCTTATTGAAAAATCAACAGTTTATAATGTGACATTAACATGGTTTTCTAATTCATCAATCTTTTAACCTTTTCCTCAGGTAGGGAATGTTTGAGTGAATTGAAGCTATGTTTTGAAACAAACCCAGCAGGCAGGAGAACTAAGTATTTCTGTGGTGAAAAAGCCCTTGCAAGGAAAGCTGTTGTCCCAGCAGCTGGTCACATTTTGCATCGAGTCTTTCAGAACTGCAAGAGTCTGGCAGGTACCCAAATGGGCCTTGGTTTCATTCTGGAGCCTGGGTGATGGTGGAGAGAAGAACAAGCATTGTATCGTTTCATCTAACAGGCTGTACTTCACATCTACAGAAGTTTTAAATTAGAAATACATGAGAGCTGTGGGCTAACTGACCACCTGAGAGATGAGGAATGAAATGGGTAATGGTGACATCTTGCACTGATGGTGAACGCTACAGCCAGGTACAGGTATTTTTCTCTTTTAAGAAGAAATTGGCCCAACATGTCCGAGGGAAGCAGAAGTTGCAATTCTGACTTGACCCTCACAGAGCCCTTGCTTTAACAAGCAAACTTGTGAATAATTACATTAATGTCATTTATGTTCTGCCACACAGGCAGCTAAAGAACTGCACTTACAGGGGTGCTGGCAGTAGTTTGCTGCCCAACTGGAGAAGCTCATTAATCACTGGGATTTCAGTGATTCCTGTTGTAGACTGGTCCTTGTCATGTTTGTTAAAAATCCGGGTGCTGGCTTGAGGCGGTGGGGATGTAACCAAGCTGGAGTGAGCTGCAAGTGCTTTGAAATGCAGGACTACGATTTTAAATTTTGGAGAAGTTGAAGAAATAGCCTGAGATCAAAAGGGTAAAATTTCTAAAGGCTACTAGAAAATTATGACCTTTCTAATGAAGGAGTGCAGCACTCAGGGAAGATTTGGCCTATGCTGCAGAAAATGATCTGATGTTTGTAACAGATCACACACAAAGCCCGAGTCCCTAGTGCTGACCCAAGTGGAGCTGATCCTGGGAGCCTGTCAAAGGAGGCCTGTGGTGTGTCAGGGACTGGGGTGGTTTCCTTTCCATCTAGTTGGTGCCCAGTTTGAAGCATGTGTTATAGGCAAGAGGCAGATACACTAGAACAAGTCCAGAGCAGAGCAGCAAGAATGGTGTTGCAAATATGACTTGTAGGAGAATACCTTCACCTAATCAGTGTTACAGAGACCCAAAGAGGAACACTACATAGTCACTTGGAGAACAATCAGAGCTGTTATTCATTTCACCTTCTCTCACTAGTACCCTGGCGAGCACTACTAGATCAAATTCTGATTAGTTTTTCAAAGCTTGCATTTTGCCTTGGACATTTGCTGCTCCTATTTCAGCCCTGAAGAACAGCTTGTGTTTCCCAAGGTTGTGCTTATTTCTGCTTAAGAAACCAACCAAGAGATATTGCCTTGCTTGTCTTGCATCACTGGATTTTTTCATTTGGCTAAGATACTAGCTTAGAAAGAACCATGTGGTTATGCCACACTTTGAATTAGTCTTTGGTTGCTTACTTCCACTGCCCTTTTGAATGAGTTACAAGAGCAGTTTTAAAAGGACCTGAGCAACAGCAAATACTCTCTGTCTGACTGGTGTCCACATGCCCATCCTGCGTGTGCTCTCTGCCATCCTCACTGGATTTACAATTCAGATAAAACAACTGCTGCAGGGTAAATTGCAACTCAGATTAGAAAACATTGCAAGAGGTGGCAGAGAGCTTCCTGCCAAGCTCTACACACCCCGATCACTAATAACAAGTTATGCTGATCAGCAACTTCTCAGTGGAAGGCAAAGGCATTTCTCTGAGTTGTTTGGTTGAGTTTTTTTTTCCTTTTTCTCTTGTTTGTTTGTTTTTCAGCGAGGTAGGCAGTAATTGCATATGGTAGGAAGCCTTTCCTGACAGGTGAGGGCTGTTGTGAGCGCTGGAGCTGCTTGCTGGCTGCAAGGGCTGGGCTGGGCTGCCTTGCTTGGCTGTAGGCATCTGGGGTAGGAAGTTCACTGCCTGTCAGCCCAGATACAGCCCTGATAGTGGCAGAACAAGCGCAGCCGGTGTTGTTGAGGCAGGTGCCTTCATCTGAATTTCACCCTGGCTGGAATGTGAAAGCAGAGTTATTAATCCGTGGCTGTGTAAATAAACAAAGATCTGTGTATGTTTGTCTCCCTTCTATTCTGCTGAATGTTGGTGTAAAAGAGACTATTACATCTTGTGATGTGCAAATTGCTGCCAAGTTTTATGTCTTCAACTCTCTGCCCCACTTTTCATATTTTGTCACCTTTTTTATATTTACTTTTATTTTTCAAATCTCTTTCCTTCAGTAATAAGATCTGTTATGTATCTTTTTTGTTTCAGCCAAAAAGGTTTGGCAAATAAGAACTAGCTGTACTGAAATCTAATTTTTGCTGTGCTCTGCTGCCAGCAACCTGGTTTGTTGATTCTGTCTGACTGCTGTTAACTTCCCCTGCTATCAGAAACCTTCCTAAAAAAATGTTAAACATCCATTTTCTAATTCCAGTTGTTTGAACTGTTCAAGCCTGTCTTACTTGTTGATTCTATCAGATATCATATTGCTAAGAGGTGCTGGTTGGTCAGTTACTAGTATTTTCAAATTGTAAATAAAAATGTAAAAAATAAAACATTGTCTACTCATGGTAACCTGGTATGTGCAAGTGACCAGTTAAAGAAACTGGGAAAAAAGTCACTTATCACTCTTTGGAGCTGTATTTGGCTTTACTAGGGAAGTGGCTGTGAATGCTAGCACTGGAAAATGCAGTGGCTTTGAAAGTTGCATCATGAGCTGGATGAAAATAGACTTCAGGAGCCCAGGATTGCTGCCTTCTTGCACAACGCTGTATTTTGAGCTCAGCTATAGCTGCCATACACTACTGTACAGTCTTTCTGCTTAGTAAAGTTCAAAATAATGGGATTAAGTGGTTCCCCTTGTTAAAGAAATAATATTTTAAAAGTCTGGATTTTGACTCAGACATGATGACTAGTTCCGTATGAGCTCACTTACCCTGTACTGGCTTCTAAAAGCCAAGTCTTACTCAGGGATTGATTAATAATTCACATAATATAGAAATGTATTTTAGAATGTGTTTTAAAATATTCTGTGAAATGACCTTGAAATAACTTGGCTCACCACTTTAAAAAGCCAGGTACAGTTTCTAAGTGGGAGCTTAGCTGATTTATTAGATTGTTGTAATTATTGTTGTTTACTTGAAAATTTTGGGTTCCATGTAGTGTTTCATCTCTGCAGACAGGCCAGGCTATAGCAACAGTGCTATATTTATTTATTTTTTAAAAAGCATATTACCAGCTTCTTCTTGTAGCAAAGCCATGATTGTTGACCAACTTGCCTGCATGCTTTGGATGCCGTAAAGCATGAGAAATCCCTTGCTCTGAATCTGTAGACAAGTCTCTTACTGGCACATCAGCCCCTGACCCTGAAACCACGTAGAGAATTAATTATTTTCTTGCAGTCGCAGTCCCATGAGTGTCGCTACTTGCAGGGCTCCCAAGACCCGAGGCTGGTCCCTGCTTAGTCTCTGCTGTGCTCAGAGGTGAGGCTCTTGGTGCCTTTGTTTCTTCATCGCTGTTCACCACTTCTCTGTTTCTGGATGAATTGTTTCATGGGTTTTTTGGGAGTTTTTTTGCTAAGTTTTTAAGGATGGCCTTAAAGCATTATCTCAGTATGACAGATGTAAGCCTACAAAAAAAGGCAGAGTAGTTAAATGCTGCCAATCATGTTCATGACTGGGATAGACAGGCAACATTCTTTCTGCAAGGTTTATCTTGTTTTCATTTTGATTGTTTAAGCAACTGGCCAAGAGAAAGAAAAGAAAGCAATCTCCTCTGGGTTTTGGGTGGGGTTTTTTTTGGTTTTTTTCCCCCCTTTGTTTTGATTACAATGAAAGACAGGTAAGAAAACAGCAAATACACTCTTAATCCTAGAGGATGTTAGAGGGTTTATTTTGTGCTTTAATTGAGGAGCTATTTGGATTAAAGCACTTGCCTGATTTCTAGTGGATAATCTGTTTATTAAAAATAGTGTAACATTTCTGGTCAGGCAATGTGCAGGTTTTCTTCAGATAACTGTAACTGTGGTGCAGGGTAACTGAAAGTTTCTAGAGATACTTTTCTGGTTTATGTCTAAAAATTTGCAATGTTTTTAAAACTTATTCTTGTAAATTGTTATAAAAGCCCTGAGATCAAGTCAACATATTTAAATATTTCCAATGCTGCCTGAGAGTGCTCTTCAGAAAAGCTCCAAATGACAAAGTCCTGACAACTTTGGTGCATCAACAAAGGAACTCTTGACCTTCTAGCACACTGCATGCATACAGCCTTTCTTTAATGTGTCACATAGCATAATGTATGTTTCAGATGTCTTTCATACCATTGTTTTCATTTCAATCTATGGAAAGGTTTTTATATACAACTCTAATATTAGTACATATGTCCAAGAGACAGAGAGGATGGATGGACAAGTGTGTCCAGATTGATCCAGGAAAAATGAAGGCACGTGACTTTTTCCATGCAGAAGCTTATCTTCCAAAAAAGAACAAAAAATCCCCGTAAAGATGAGCCAAATGAATGCAATAAATGTACTAATGTTTCGCTTCTGACATTTTGACCCAATAAAACAGAAGGGCAATAAAGATAGATCCTCTGATCCCTGGATTGTGTCGCATCCAGCTGCGAGTGCAGCAGCTGCAGGGTGCGGTGCTGGGAAGGAGCTCAGTCCAAAATCAGCCTGGATTAGGTAGCCTCAAATCCATGTTATACTCTTTCAGGAAGAAAAATAGTCATGTCTCCATTTTTGCCAGTTCCTGATGTGGGGGCTTTTGGCAGGAGGTGATAAAACTGCCTATTTCTGAGGTGCTTATCGGGGGGCACAGAGGGTGAAATACTGGTGGGGTCAGTGAGTCATCGTGCTGCGCTTCCTGCGCTGGCGCAGGGGTTGGTTGCTGTGGTTGGTGGCCGTGAGGGGTGTGTGGGCCTTGCTGTTCCCAGTTGCCACTGAACTTCTCCAGAAGTGCTATTTATGTGGTGTTCATTCTCAAAAAATGTCTATTCAGCAAGATCCAGATAGCCTTAATAATATTTTAAGGTAGATTCTGGAGGTGTCTGTAATGCATTTCAGTAGTGTTCACATAACCCTTTGGGGAGTTACAACCTCTCATTAAAATACATTTAGCTGAATATTGGTTTTGTCAAATGAAGCCTTTTTGACCTTACTAATTTTATAAGGAGCTCAAAAAACATAGTATAAGAGAGGAAATATGCTTTTAAAGATTACTTAATTTTTGTAGGGTGAGTTTAATTAGCTCCCATACCTTCTCCTCCCCCTTCCATTGATGGAAGAATTAATTTATTTGTTTTCTTTTTTTTTTTTTTTGATATTTTCATGTGGTATAGATCTTTTAACCACAGAAATTTTGTATGTATGCTTCATTATCTGGCCTCTTTCTAAAAGTGAAGAAAAGAATTCTTGGTTTAGGTCAGCACTGTACCTTTTCTATGTATGTAGTTAAATGGACACCTTCCAGATCATTGTCATATTAGCTACTATTATCATCACTGTTCTTGATAGGGTCATGCTCTTTTAGTAGAGCCAGCTGTAAAGGTATGGCAGCATCCAGTGAGCCAGGCAACAGGCCACGAGTACAAGCACCTTGAGTAACGCAGGGCGTGTTCCTGCCCAGAGAGCGTGGCCCTCATGTGCCTGGTAACCAGGGTACTTTACAGTGACACGTCCTCTGTTGGTGCCAGTGGCTGGGCTGGTTTGTAGGAAGGGACATGACAAACACTTTGTTCAGGGGTATTCGTCTAGAGAAGCAGCCAGTACCTGGATAGGGTTGTTGAGTTCAGAGGAGCAACCATCTGTTGAAGTGCTTTGGTAGGTCAGGGCTGTAGCAGGATTGGATTCGCATCTTAGATTGACAGAATGTGTCATGCCTATTGTGAGCTTAACCTTTTTTTCTTTTTTTTTTTTTTTTTTTTTTTTTTTTTTTTTTTAAATAAAGCTTTAGCTCTTGATATCTTTAATGTTGTCTGAAGTGGTATATAGAATTTTATTTTTGAGTGACTGCAGTTACGATGTTTCAAACTTCAAAACAGACATTGACTATTCTGTGAACTCAGGGTGTGTTTGACTGTACTGTTGGATCCAGTGACTGTCAATGAGTTTGTGATAAAATCTGAGACTACAAATATGAGATGAACTGTAAGTCAGTAAGTCAGGAATGTCCTACTGAGCAGTCCTATTTTTGCCAGAAGCCTTTTTATGTCTACTAAAGGGGATGAAGTGAAAAGTGTTGTGGTGGAGAGAGCTTCCTGCTGTAGCTTCTGGTAGCTGTCTGCCTTAGCTGCTTATGCAGCTGTTTCTTTTTGGAGCCTTTCCAGGCAAGCAGTCACTGCTGATCCAGAAAATGTGTTGTTTCATTACATTTCATGTCTATCTTGTGTTGCATCACATTTAGCTCTATCATGAATAATCACTTGCCCAAATCTATGTAGGGTGTATTCCTGTGGAGTCAGTCAATTTAATCATTGGTGCAACTCTGTCACACTGGATGTTAGTTGAAGGTCAGGGCCAGAGTGAAGTCCCGGTTCTGGTGTCTATGGAAATGAACACAACTGAGGCCCAGAGAAAATGATGGAAGAAGGTTTGGCATGGAAAGGCAAAGCATTCTATCCCTCTGTGTCCTGCAGGCTGTCTGGGCATGGGCAGATCCTCCCATCACTGCACTGGGAAGCCCACAGCCTCTGAGGGCATCTGCAGTGACAGGCAGAGGCTTAGAGACACATGGGGAAAGCCACCACTTAGTGCTTGTTTCTAGCAGCAAGATCCATTGCTATAGGTCTTAATTTTGAAGTTGAGATTTGGATAAATATTATATATAAGCAAAGGAAACTAAGTAACTTAGGCAGCTGGTTTCCACTATGTTTTCACTAGGACACGTATGCATTTCCATTCAAAAGCAAAAGTGATGCTTCTGACTTGCCATTGCCTTAGAACAGTGAAGTGTGTCTCTGTGTCTGTCTAGTTGGTGTTGAGCTGGAGTCTAAAATTAATCTCTCTTGCACCTCCAAAGCAACTGAAAGACAGAAATGAGAAAATTTTGAATTTCTGGAGTGATTGTAGTTTCTGTCTCCATCCAAAGAACATATGAGGACTGGATCATAATTGGACACACTTTTATTTTCCATGACTAATGTTATGGCTGGGTACTTTGGGCAACAGAGGAGAGAGGGATTTGGAGTTGGATAAGTGTCATGCTTTGGGCTACAATTGGATTTGATTATTCTTAATTGTGCAAAGAGGTTCTGGTTGATTGCATCCCCCACCCACGTGCTACTACCAACTGGTAGATTCCTTGACTATGAACCTAATTTTTTTTAATTATTTTTTTTTTTTTACATTTTTCAAGGTCAATGAGTAGATTCCGCCTTTCAATTGAAGTTGATGACATTTTTGTGACTGGGTCATTTTGGAGTGTTATTTTGTTTTTTGTTAAACATAGTACTACTATTCTTGCTTTCTCCCTCCTTTCTCTCAAAACCTCCATTGTTTCTCTAAGATTACTTTACTGTGTGAAAACCAGTGGAGGCATTCTGCAGATTCTCAGCTGTTAAAGCGCCTATGGTTTTTCCATCATGGGATATAGGAGCCTGGATTCACAGGCTGCTGATTTAATAGTGGGAGACTGAAGGGGTTGCAAGAGGCCCCTACTTTGCATCCCTTTATCCCTTTCCTACCCTTCTATTTTATAAGTCATATATTTGTACATTGTGTACAGGAGATCATGTCAAAAACCTGCACATGGTACATTCTGCTTTTGGAGAGGTTACTTGTGCTGCCTTTTAGTTCAGCCCTAAGTGCTCTTATTCAGTGTAGAAACATTTTCTGGCGATTTTCAAGGCACTGCCATTCTTAAACATGCTCATAGAGAGAAAGCAGCATCTCTTACAGTCAGATTGACCTTTGAGTAGAATCAAGCTTATGAGACTTACCAAATGCTGTGTATGTTTATGTTATAAGTGAAACTTTCTGATATCTTTTAATTGTACTGGGAAAAATAACACTTGAAGTTTCTGCTCTATCTCAGTCTGAAGATAAATCATGCAATGAATACTGTGCTTGGTTATAGCGTGGGACAAGATTTATACAGAAACAAGTAATTATCTTCTAGGGAAAACTGCAGTACTTTTTAACAGTACCATAGGGACATAGTAGTTACTCAGCAATTTAGATACAAGTATGCATGAGCTCATTAGTGTTTTATATTGAAGTACAAACATTTCCATACTTTACTTAATATTTGTAATTTTAAACAGAAATAGTCCTAAATTTGTCACTAGGCAACTACTACTGTCCTGTAAACTTGCATTAATCCTCTTCAATTGGAATTTTGTAAGTGGTATTCTAAAAATGCTCCCACAGAAGTTTAATTCAAACCAGCAGGTCCATTTACTTATGATAATTTATATCATAACTGTAGCATTTTCACTGTTGCATTTATTCTACTTAGTAATTATTAGCATTCATATCCAGTATATTTGCAGGAAGAATAGATTAATTTATCCCACATAAAACTGATGAAAATTGCTCGTGGTGATGGTTGCTTTTAGGAGTTAGTGTTTGTGGGCAGTCTCTTCAGTACTGGCAGTGACTGCAGAGCAGGAGCTTGGTGCAGGAAATTCAATGTAGGTAACCTTATGTGGTCCTGTTGCTGAGGAGCTGATGGAGCACAGGTGAGCCCGGGTGGTACAAGGTGTCACCCACCTCTGGGTGCATGCAAGGCATCCCCAGGGCCTGCCTTTTCTCCCCTTGGCTGGGGAACTCGTGGGCGCAGCGCTGGGCTGCGGTGAGGGACAGGGCCAGGGGATGGCCCGGTCAGCATCCTTGTCATGGCTCCTGTTCTCATTGGGAATGTGTCTTCTTCTAGGGGGTGTGTGCTCAGTATTTCAAGCATTTCTAAGATCTTTGGATGAAATACGTGCAAAGATAAATCATTCTCATGAAAGTTAAAGGAGGAATCTTAGCATGTTGAAATCATATGCTTTAATCTGCCCTTTGAGTCCACAACTATGTTGTTTTGTGTCTCCTCATTTATTCGTTCTGTACTTTTGCTTGCTGCTGTCTTGTTGTAATGCAGGTGCTGTTCTTGGGGAGTGTATTAAATGTAACGAAGCCACTCATTTGACAGGAAATATTTACATACGTTTGCAGGCAGAAGATCCACACTTCATACTATGAGGTTTTCACTGCCTTCTCTCAGTAGTGCTATCTTGCACTAACATGACGTACTCTTCAGTGGTGAAACAGGCTGTGCTGTTCAATGTGATACTGATTCTTCAGGCAGGTCACAGAGATCTAGTTGTGATCTTGTTCTTGGATAAAGCTGCCCTGTAATCTCTACAAGTCTCTCTCCCTTCATTTCAAGCCTGAACAAAAAATACTCAAAAGCTCCTTCTTGGTCCTACTTCAGCAACCGTTACTTTGATTAATGCTTTGAAAAGTCAAGTTACTCTTTACCTTTTTAGGAGATCATCTGGCACCACTAAAAGGCAGTTGAGCTGCGAACGGTGATATGAACGTCAAGAAACTGTTGGAGTTTGTCCAACTCTGTTTATTAGATTTCAGGATTGATTATTCAAGACTTCCTTATGTGATGTCAGTTGTCACAATCTTTGTTAAATTGCAAGAAATTAATTTCAAAAGCAGCCCCTGATGAGCCAGGAGACTGGGGATGCAGGATGTGCAAATAGGAAGCCATTCAAGGTTTGTTCTAGGCTCACTACTGAAAGGTCTCTTCTGTGACTGCTTGCAAGCAGGGAGCTGGGGAGGGAGGACAGGGACAGGACAGTGGTGTGAAGCCTTTCCTTACTTAATAAAGGTAGGAATATAAACACAGTAGGAATTACCTTTGTCAGAGTTATATGCTGGTTTTGACCCCAGAAGTTTCAAAAAAGATGACAAAGTGCCAAGTTCTACACCAGAAGGAAGTGTCCTTTATAAATGAAAGAACAAATAGTTCTGAGACATAGATAAATATGTTTATGGAAGGTAACCATGGATAATAGCAAATATACAACCATTTTTCACAGGGTCTCTAAGCAATTAGGAAGATATTTTGTCAATGGTGAAAGGAGGAGGGGAGAGGGCAGAATCCTCCTTAAAATTTTCACATACTGTATTGCAGAGCATCAGGAGGAACTGACAGTTTTTTCTGTGTGGGTTTTATTACTTGGCAGGATCCACTATGACTAAACCTCAAAAGACTGCTTTTTTAAAAGTTGCATTTATTTATATATAGTAGTATGTTAGCCAAAAAACCAGCCCCACCTTATCAAACCATGTATGGTCTTTATTTGTAAAATGTTTCTAACATTACTGGAAAACTGTGTAGCTGTGAAGGCAGTAGCTTCCCTGTCAGAGCCCAGAGTTCCCATGTTAATCACAAGCATGTGCAAAAAAGAGCTGACCCAGACTCCACCAGTATCCTTTTCAGTCGGGATAACATCTGCACTCCATTTTCTTCCTTTATATAATTACATCTGTTAATATTTTCTTAATATTTAGCGTGCACTGAGGAGTGTTTTGTGAAATTATGAATTAAATTTGTTCTTTTAGGAGGAAGAAAGCCAAGCTGCTAATGCAACAACCTAACTTCAACTTATTTAATATCTCTAGTTAACAAAACACTTGCCTAAAGCAAAGCAAAAGCACCTCACAGGAGCTCTTCTTTCAGTGGGATTTATTTGAATTATTTATCCAATTTAAAAACAAAAGTGCTTTTATTATTAGGTTGGACAAAAGTAAGCACCAGATAAGTGTTAAACTTGAAAACAAATGACGAACAAACCAAAATAAATGAATGACTCTATTTTATGAAATTGAAATGTAATGGGAACCAGACTCGTACCCGATGAGCCTGCAGATACAGCCTGTGCTTGCTCTGATCTGTGCTGGCTGGCTGCGTGTGCGGGGCGCACAGGAGCACATCTGGCGGGTGGGACACTGGGTTGGGATGTGCCAGGCAGCACAGCTGGGCCTTATGGCCAGAGCCCTCCCTCTGCCCCGGCCCAGCCCGTGCCCAGCCCATGCCCAGCCCGTGCCTGCCTCTTCAGCTCTGGCACAGTGTTTGTGAAGTCGGGGTGGGTTTGGGGGGACGGGGTGGGTTTTGAGGGGTGTGTGGAACAACGACGTTGTTCAGCTGTCAGACTATTTCTAATCAGGTTTTAGTTATCAGTCAGGAAAATGTAAGCATTAGATATGTTTGGGTTTTAATTAAAGCTAATCAGTTAAACTAAATAGTTTCCTTTCTGGAAATCCTTTTCCTGTTAGTCTGTGAAAACTTACAGCTGTCAGTTAAAATCTGAGGAGAATTCTCTGTAATAATTTCTGAAGCGATTCTTCTGAGGATGCTCAGACTTAGATTTAAGCTCCTAAAATGCAATTGTCCTGAAGATGAGGATGTTGACCGCTGGGTGAAGTGGAATAGGACAGGCCAGGTTCCCTGGTTCAGGTGAAGCAGGACAAGTCAGCCGACCTCTCTTGACATGCCCTGCTTTACAGCAGTAAGTGAGCCAGGCTGTTATATTCAGGATACACTCTCGCTTGAAATAGAGAGTAACTAATACTGTAAAACTACTGGCTTATCATAGATTTGTCTAACAAGTGTAGCAAATGTACACCGATTTCCTTTTTTTAAAAAAAAAAGCCTACACCAAGACCACTTTATTTCCTTTGCCCTCCCTTTTATGTAGCTGTACTCCTGTTCAGGCACTTCTGAAACACTAAACGTGAGTTAGAAATGTGCAAGCAGATACTCAGATGTGTTTGGCTTTCTGCTGTTTTTTCTATTACATTTTTTTATCAGATGCTTTTATGTCTGCATGAAGCACAGTTTATCCTCTTGTGTAAGCTGACTGAACACCACATGTGAACAAAATTTGAATGCTCATTGATTTAAATAGATGGTTTGAATACACTCTCAGTAGCACAAGGCTGGTTGATTATCAAGTCATATCCATAGAGTAAGTTAGAAACTGTGTGGAAGTCAATACAAAACCCTGTGTAAAACTCCCTCTTTTCTCTGCTAGTGTTTGATTATTGGAGGTGGCCCGTGTGGCTTGAGGACTGCCATAGAACTTGCCTTTCTGGGAGCCAAAGTCGTTGTCGTGGAGAAGCGGGACACATTTTCAAGAAACAATGTGTTGCATCTCTGGCCATTTACAATTCATGACCTCCGGGGACTGGGAGCAAAGAAATTTTATGGAAAATTCTGTGCAGGATCTATTGATCACATCAGTAAGTATCTGAGGGCATGGACATTGTTCAGATAAGAGGTTGGAAGATTAATGGAGGCTTTCTTGGTTTGGCAGAGAGCTCGTCTGCTTTAAACATGCACAAGTGTGTGTGCATGCAGAGGAGAAAACCAAACAGTCTCATTTAAGCAAAATGGCATTTGTTCAATGACAGTCTTACAGAGCAGCTTTTTTGTTAATCTGCATTTGTTAAACAATATGTTTTTATTACAAAGTAGAAGAATATTGATATTCATTCTAGTACATTGAAGGTAGATTCAACCCTTGATCTAATGAGAAAATATGCAAAAGTGGGATATTTTACAGGTCAAGATACTGGTTAACAGATCCTTTCAATATCATTAAGAAGGAAAGATTTTAAAAAGTATTCTAAGAAACTCACTGAAATTAGTTTTATTACCTACAAGATTAGGCTACAAGAGGAAAATAAGATGGAAGTGAACATCCTGTGGTGGTTGCTACGTTTCCATTTGTCCCAGTATGGGAAATAATAATGTTGTGTGCTTGTGTTAGCAATGAAATACCAGTTGGGTGGCTTGCTGATAGTGGCTGTGATTACTTAGATATTAAATACATCTTTGTTACTCGCTCTCTACAGGTATTCGACAACTTCAGCTTATCCTCTTCAAAGTTGCACTTATACTAGGAGTTGAAATCCATGTGAACCTAGAATTTGTGAAAGTCCTGGAACCTCCTGAAGATCAAGAAAACCAAAGTATTGTTTATCATAATGTAGTTCTGTTCACAGTGGCTCCTGTTTATGTCAGGCATTATGTGAAATCATTCATGGTAGTTGAATTCTGTTTAAAGAACTGGGAGGTTTTTGCCCTTCTTATATGCAGTTGTAGGCATGACAAGTATCATGACAGAGCACTGATAATTCTTAAAATACAACCCAGTCTGAGAAGCTGAGGTTTTGCACTATGCCTCCTGGCATATGTTTGAGGCTTTGTAGGGAGCCTGGTGTGGCTTTTTGGTATCTTCTTGCAAAAACATTTTTTTTTTGATTGATAATATAAATATTGAAGATGGATTAAGCTGCTTGGGCCTCATTTTGCTTTTGCATTTGGTGTGACTCCCACTGGCACACAAAGTCTTATCGGACATGTTATGCAAGATTTTTAAATAAAATAGAGAAAGATTTTTCTTTTTAGTTTTGTTTTGTTTTTGAGATTACAGTGTAGTAGCAATAGACTATTTTAAAGTTTTACTTTAAAACACTATGCTTAGTGTTTATCTCTCTTTAAATGATTGTATAGTGACAGTAGAATAAATATATTAAGTAGTTAAGGCATATGTAAGTTTTAAACATGGACAATACAACCATTTTCACATAATCAGCTTTGTGTTAATGCAAAGATTAGATTTAGCTTTGTGAGTATGCTTCTGTTTAATTTCTGTTTAGAAGACAAAAGTATTGCTGAAGGAATGCTATTTTTCTTCTTTCAAAACGCAGCCCTTCCTTGCTGTTACTACATATATGCACTGTCCCGACAAGGTCATTGTGGGGCTGTTTCTGTGAGAATGAAATGCTAAAGCATATTCTCATGATATGGGTCTGAGATTAATTTTAGTGTGTTAGGTGCTACAAATGAAGGCTTCCATTTCTCTTTATTGTCAATTTATGAGTTTGACACCTTGCTAATACAGCCTGAACAGAGCTTTGACTGCAGCAGAACTTCCCTGCATCAAACTGAGGCAGAACCTGGCTCCGAGTGAGAAATGGACCATTTCTTTTAATGCCCTTGCTTCAGGCTCTGCAAGCACTTTTCCATTGTATTACTGAAGAATGAATAAATATTATTCTTTGTGTTTTCAGAGATAGGTTGGAGAGCTGAATTTCTCCCTGTGGATCACCCTTTGTCAGAGTATGAATTTGATGTTATTATTGGTGCAGATGGCCGCAGGAATACATTAGAAGGTAGGTGAATGTGTGCTTTTAGCCTTATTAATGATCTTTAGGATATTTCAGAAGGCCCGAAAGTCAGAGGGGAACACAAAACAACAGGCTACCTTCTGAAGTCTGTGTGGAAACTATTTTATGTGGTAAAACCTGCTTTTAAGTTGTAGCTCAAAATAAAGACATTTAATGTCGTTACTGATTCTCAACACTGTGTATCTGCATTGTCTACAAAATGCATCATGATGCCATTGGGTCAGCTTCAAGTTTATGCAGTTGTGATGATTTAACTTTAAGGAGACTGACAAGATACGTGTCAGTCGTTGCTATTGCGATGTAAATTTGCACTGTATGTTTGAATTAATGACCAAAACATGATTGCCAGGTAATTAATGAAGGCATCAGAGGTATTGCTTTTTTATGGAGATGATTAAACCTCAGAAGCAGTTACCTTGGATACCAAAAGATAATAAATCGATAAATTGGTGGGGGGAGAGGGGAGAAATGCTTCATGAAATTGAGCCATCGCTGAGAATTCAGCCCACCTGAGCTGTCTGTCTTAGCCAGACACT
Organism: Brachypteracias leptosomus; assembly: GCA_013401335.1. NCBI lineage: Eukaryota > Metazoa > Chordata > Aves > Coraciiformes > Brachypteraciidae > Brachypteracias > Brachypteracias leptosomus. Next base: position 92,211 of record VYZX01000944.1, read on the forward strand.
GACCAAGCTGCTGCTTTGTCACGCAAACAAACCCCTTACTTAATTGTATATTCCCCTTGTAGCTTCAGTTATTTGCAGGTTAGTTTCAGCTTCCGAAGTGCACTATTGCCTTTTTTTTACTAGTTTCATAGTTTCTCTGCTTATTCTTATATCTGCCAACTGCAATATGTTTAGAGATAATTTCTAATAATGCTTATAATTAGAAATTTCTCCATGCCATTGTCCAACAGTCCCAGAAAAGACTGTTTAAATAGTCAGGTACTTGCAAAACAAAATTATTCTTACCTCAGCTGCAGACTGTATTGAGAATATCATAGTACCAGGATCTAAGGGAATATTTGGTGCACTGAAGGTTGTTTATGTACAGAAGTGTATAGTGTCATATTAAATTTATCCCAGGGAAATAAAGAGAACATATCAAGAAGCACAGGGACAAAAATTCATGGCTGATTTATTTCTTCTGAGAAAATACTTGTATTCTCTGAAAAGTCATCTGCAATTGGCTAAAAATACTCTAAGGACCCTCTGTCCTACTTCAGGATTTACTTACAGATAAGAGGAATATGCAGAGGGAAAAACTTAAAGTAATTGCAAGATTGTGGCTTGGGAGGGGCGGGGGGGGTGTGACAAGAGGAATCTAGGATAGAGCGAGAGAGCAAGTAACTTTGCAGTCAATCTCACTTTGGAAATCTAACAGTTAAGCCTCTGATTTTTTAAATTTTTTTTTCGACCCCTAATATATTTGAAAAACCTCATTATCTGATATGTGCACACCTGAACACTGTTGCAGAGGTTTCTAGTTTTCAGATCTCTCTCTGCTGCTTTTGACTACTGATCCCTTGCATGTTTTTTCACAAGCTGTTTGCCACCTACATAACAAAAATCTTATTTGGTATTTAACATGTATTTCCCTCCATTAATTTGATCTAGATAGATAATTAGATAGATTCCATTCTATTTTTCGTTAGTTATTTGTATTTAACCTCTTCCCATGTTCAGCTTCTTTCCATAGTTTCGCTCTAGACCTATGTTGTTGTGGTTTTGGGGTTTTTTTTGTGAGTCAGTTTGCACCTCAGAGTGTGGAGAAAAGACTCCTTGCATTCAAGGGAATTTTGGAGGGATGATGGAATCTGTTGATGTTGCATTGTTTGGTGAAGTGTAGGGCTATAGGAAAGAGACCGAGCTGCCTTGAGCTGACCCTCCCTGAAAGCACAATGTGAAGTTTCCAGTGTTTTAATTCTTTTCTTTGCTTACCAGGTTTCAGGAGGAAGGAGTTTCGTGGAAAGCTGGCTATAGCTATCACTGCCAATTTTATAAACAGAAATACAACAGCAGAAGCCAAGGTAGAAGAAATTAGTGGTGTTGCTTTCATCTTCAATCAGAAGTTCTTTCAGGACCTTAAAGAGGAAACAGGTGGGTACATCCTCATTTTTTCCACAATCAATTACAAGAATCATTAGAGGAGCTCTTTATCTGCTAGGCCACCATCCTACTCCTATTAAAATCAATTTAAATATATTGTATAAGAAAAAAAGTGATAAAATGCTGTTGATGTCAGAGTCTTGCAGATGGAGGTGTTCATTTATGGTACAGTGGGATTATTCATCTTTTTTTTTAGCTTGGATGTTGCCATATCATAGCTTGTTTTAATGTTTAAATTTTTCTCCACTGTAAAAATGTCTGCTATGTTGAACATATTTAGAAGAGCATTTTTAGTGCCCAGAGATTTCCCTTTAGACATGGATTGTTTTGTTTGTATCCGTTCACATACTGAACAGCTTAAACACTGTGAAAAAGGCTCTGCCCTTCTGGGAGGAGTTTATTCTTGCTTTTTGATGTGTAGATCTGATAAACTGAAAAGAACTAGACACAAATCTGCCATAAATACTTAAAATATAAACTGTGAAATACATCTGTATGAAAAGAGGTTTCAAAATAGTTGCATCTACTGTCAGTGTAAGCAATTCCATTCTTGATTTACAGTTTATTTTTTTAAATCATTATTATTATTATAGAAACCAGAACTCCTGGTTAGGCCCACAGCCCTAGCAACCTAAAAAACACTTTGTTCCCTTGGCTTCCCTTTTCTACCTCAAAAGATTAAGGCTGTTGTTAACTGGCTATTCCTTAAAAGGTTGCTAAATGACCTTAAATTATGCTGAGACAGACTCTTGTTGGGATAAGGCCCATCTCTCCTCTCTTGTTTTGTTTTAGGGCGTCTTGTTCTCTAATGATTCTTCCCAGCTGGGAAAGGGAATGTATCCCAAGAAGGAATTACACCTGTGGGGATCAATCACACGGTGGTAGTCAATGCACAGACAAGGCACTGTACTTCATGACAAATGTGTTATCTCTTTTCAGGAATTGACCTGGAGAATATTGTTTACTACAAAGATAGCACTCATTATTTTGTGATGACAGCAAAAAAGCAGAGTCTTCTGGACAAAGGAGTGATTATTAACGTATGTAAAAATGCTGGCTAAAACCCTGTTTTATTTACTTGGCACAGAATAAGTTTGAACATCTGCATAGACATTGAATATTATAGAGAGTATTTATAGACTTACTAGATCACTTCATTAAAGCTCAGATCACTTAGATCTTATTCTGATGTTTTTGTTTGTTTGTTTTTCCCTGCAGTCAGTTTCTGTAGAGAACTGAAAACAATGCTTCCTAAATTTGTTTGTTCTGAAATGGGATCTTGACTCACTTTGGAAATGCCTGGACTGGCCATCACACCAGAAAATAAAAGCCTCATTTATTTAAAGGAGAACTTAGACCAGCTATGTCCAGTTTTATCAGGCAAATAAAGAAGTCTTAAAACTTACCCCAGGCTAAATTGCAAATTCTCTAAAGTGGGTGAAACATGATAAAAGGAGGCTATAAACACAAGGGCCTGAACTTTCAAAAGTGCTTGGGACTTTAAGGATTTTTTTCTTCCTTTTTTTTCTTTTCCCTCCTTTTTTTTTTTTTTAATTTTTTTTTTTTCCCCCCTCCTTCTTCTGTAAGATGTGAGAGTTTGTTTTCTTTTGTTTCTAGAAAGTGTTTTGGCACCATTTTTCTCTTGGCACCAAATTTCTCTTCCTGGAAATCCAAAAGAGGTCTTTTTTTGTTTTTTTTTCTTGCAGAGTGAGACAATGCCAAAACAGTCAAGTATAATTTCCTGAAGGAAGTACTTGCGAGGGGTTATCAGAAGGCTTCTTGGCTTTCTGATGGGACCACTAAGCTCACTGGCACAATTTTCTACCCCTTTGGAGGACAGGGTCTCCCAGGGCAGAGCTGCTGGGCTTGCCGAGCTGGGGTGGGAGAAGGGAAGGGCAGCAGCTCGCAGCAGTGTGTGGGGGGAGCAGGAGGTGGGTCCTGGGGCTGAGGGGTTGGTCTTTGTAGATAAGTGAAGTCCCAGGACCTCTGTGGGGAGTTTGGAGAAGAGGAGCAGCAGCTAGCCTATCAGAGCTGTCTTCCTGACCTGCTCAGGTCTGAATAGAAAAAAACCCCAGACTGTCTAAAACAACTGGGCTAATAGCGGTTCTGTGGTATCATCCCGGTGATTAGGGGTCTCATCCATGATTAAGCTGTAAATAGAAACTGTGGTATTAATAATCACTGGCCTTAAGTAGGATGACCTGTAAAGGCAGGGTCCTTCACCACAAAGGCCAAACAAAACCCAGCCCAAAGCAGAACAACAGAAAAGCTTCTACAATCCCAGTTTGAATGTGTTGATACTGAGACATTAAGTCAAACTTTCAGGTTGAGTCCCACATGTTATGTCCTCAGTACACTGGTATTTCTGTGGTTTCAGATGTGGGGTGCACACATGCAGAAAAGCGTTGCAGTGATGATGGTAACATTTTTTGATGGAAGGGAAGTAATGTTATGGAAATAGCACATAATTGTGGAACTGGGAGGCACTATAATCTTCTATTGCAAAAAAAGCTGCTTATTTGGTGCTGGCTTAGAGAGTCCCTGTTTGGAGCAGTACAGTAACCTATGTTTGTGTGCTAACTTTTTGGAGGAGATGACAAGTCTTGCTTGGTTCTTTACGCTGTGAGATGTGTATTTGGCACACTGGTGCTATGAGACTGCAACATTCCAATCCAGAGAGGATAGTTGGGAGTATCTAATCCTGCATGTTTCTCTCTTTGCAGGACTCTGTTGACACTGAGTTGCTCCTCTGTGGGGAAAACGTGAACCAGTGCAATTTGCTGTCCTATGCCAGAGAAGCTGCTGACTTTGCAACCAATTACCAGCTGCCTTCCTTGGATTTTGCAATTAATCACTACGGGCAACCAGATGTAGCAATGTTTGATTTTACTTCCATGTATGCATCTGAAAATGCTGCACTAGTGAGAGAGAGGAACAGACATCAGCTCCTGGTAGCACTTGTTGGAGATAGTTTGCTTGAGGTACATCTTACAATGTCTTCCAAGTAGTTTTTTTTTTTCTTTTTCTTTCCCCCCCCCCCCTCCTTAATCCAGCCATTTAATCTACCATCCAAAACAAACGGTTATTTCTTACAAGTACTAAAACAACGGTACCTTCTTTGGAATAGGGGTTTTTTTTTCCTTTTTGTTATGCCATAATTTATGTCATAACTAATGCTTGGCTGGCAGTCTCTGGCTGTGATCCTGTTTTGTTTTATGCAAATTGTATTTCTGGCTGAAAATTGTAAGCTATGTGTCCTTAGCTTGGATGCATGGCATAATTTTCCTGACTTCCATCACAGACAAAAACTTGGTCCAACTTTTCGTTACAGTTTCTTTGCTGTAATATGTTCAGTTTTTCTCTTTCTGAAGTGAAAAATATAAGTTGAAACATTTTATTTACTTATTTTTAAACTCACGCCGACAGCCTGAAGTGTTTGAAAAGATCTGTTCAAAGCAATATTAAAAGATGAGAAGAAAAGTATCTTTTTTTCCTTAACTAATTCTTGAATATTGAGTGTTTGTTTTTTGTTTTTGACTCAGCCTTTACCTTTCGAGGTTAAGAAATGTGTTTTTAAATATAGAAGTTAACAAAAGACTGCTTGAATTTTTTTTTTTGCCTAAGTCTTGGAGGAGAGACACGTCTAAATACTACAAGAGTTGGCTGTGTTGTACTTTAGCTCTTTCTGGGCTACTTCTCTAAGGATATGAAACCCTAGACTCCAAATTCATGTTGCAAGTTACTTTTGTAATAAGACCTTAAGAAATAGAGGGAATTAAAATGTGAATGCTTCTTACAGCCCTTCTGGCCGATGGGTACTGGCTGTGCAAGAGGCTTCCTAGCTGCTTTTGATACCGCGTGGATGGTGCGGAGCTGGGCTCAAGGAAAGCCTCCGTTGGAAATCCTCGCTGAACGGTGAGTGCTGCTTCTGCCTTTGGCAGTGTTGGTGGAAGGCAGTGAAATTCACAGTGCCAACAGGAGAAATATTTCTCTTCACTACAATGACATTGGCTTGAAATTCCCTGTTCCTTCAGGTTACTGATCAGTTTACACCGCAGTAGGCCATTGCTCTATAAGCTTCTGCATGCTAATACAGAGTTCCAGTGATGTGCATGAGATGGGTTTAAGTCAGTAGCAACTAGAATTAGATGTGCTCCTTAAGGAAATAAACCAAAGACATCTATGTCTAAAGACCAACCCTCCAATCACTTCAGCACCTGTTTTTTTTAATTAGAAAAAAAATTCCTGAAACAAGTCTGAAAAAATACTTTAACACTAACAGCTTTCATAGTTGGCATCTGTGATTTTAACTCTGCATTTTAGCTTAATAGCCCTGATGTCCTCTTCTATTTAGACTGATAAAAGTGTGCAAAGGAGAATTGCTATAATACTGCATCATAAGCTTTTCTATGTAATGTCTTTTTGACCAGAGCAAAAAAAAAATAAAAATTTAAGTATGCCAGCAATTCTGGTGTCACCATGGTCTGGTGGTTAAAGTTGCTGACTTTGGTCCTGATGGTAGTTGCCCTGCTGCACTGCAGCTGCCCAGGCTGTTTCGGGGCAGATAGGCAATAGAAATAGTCATGGTTGTGGTAATGCAAGTGGAAACATTACTAAGCTCAGTGCTTTGAGAATTTTTAAGACAGAAGCCTGTGGGATGACTCAAGCACAGCATAGTCCCATATGGAAAATTGAACAGCATAATAAAAAAGGCTGTGGTGGTTATAGGAATTGCAGAATGATGGGATTTAGTGCTGTTATGTGGTAAAGAAGTTACTCCTTGGGTGGAGGTTAAAGCAAAACCAGATGATTGAATGATGTAACCTCCTTTTTTTTTCTTTCCCTCCTTGCTCACTTCCTGCCTCAGGAAGATATGGGCATAAGTTCTAAGAGTCTGTCTTTTTGTTGTCCTTTTTCTGTCTGGCATCCTTCTCCTGCTGAGCAGAGATAAGGAATAGGATGGATGCATTATGCATTTAGTGCATAACACTTGTCCAGGCAGGATAAAAGTAAGGTGTAGGTAACTTCAAAAAATAAAATACTCTTTATATAATAAATATTTATTTTAATCAATATCCCTTGCATCTTTTTTCTTTGTAAGAGAGAGCATTTATCGACTCTTGCCTCAAACTACCCCTGAAAATATTAACAAGAACTTTGACCAGTATACCATTGACCCAGGAACAAGATACCCGAACTTGAACTCAAGCTGTGTTCGACCTCACCAGGTCAGTATTTAAAAGGCTTGCTTGTGAAATCACAGGGGTTTTTTTGTCCAAGAGAAATAGGGCCACAAGTAGTGCATAAACAAAATTGTCAGGAGACTCCTTAACTGAGATTCAGCTGTCGATAAGTTAACCGAGGAAAACCTCCTCTTTTTTCCTCTCCAAGGAATTCTAACCTTATACTATCAATCACTTCTACTTGCAGGTGAGACAGTTATATGTTACCAATGAGCTACAACAATGTCCTCTTGAAAGAGTAAGCTCCATTAGAAGATCAGTGAACCTCTCAAGACACGGTATGTGACATCTCATGTTTGCTGGAGCTTAGCATTTGGAGCCTTCTGAACATACAAAAACCGATTGAAATATTTGCTCTCCACTGTAACTGCAGAGTCAGATATTCGACCTAACAAGCTGCTGACCTGGTGTCAGAAGCAGACAGAAGGGTACCGCAACGTTACTGTCACAGACCTGACTACCTCCTGGAAAAGTGGCCTCGCCTTGTGTGCAATTATCCATCGCTTCAGACCTGACCTCATGTAAGTGCCATCTGTAGGGTGTAGGATATGTTAAGCATTTACCATAGGATAGTGTCAGACCAACCAGAACAACACTAATACTCCAGTCCCCTCTATTTCTGGTTTTTGCAAGGAGGTGCACACCATTGTCAGGTGTGAGGGATGGAGAGGGTGGGGTTGTTCTTGCCGTGTTTTTTCTCTATGTCCTTGCATGCCATTTAAAATGAAATATATATGCTTTCAAAGAGCTAGGAAGGCTTTGAACCTTATAACTTATGATCATGTTTGTGGGAGTTACGTGGCTATTTAAAACAGAAATTGCAGTGCTTGGGAATGCAACTCTCACATTCTCCAGGACCCTGGAGACAGGTTTTTAGTGTATGTTTAAAACCACAGCCATAATGACGTTGTCATGAGTTACAGAAATACTTGGATAAGCCTTAAATTAGCCATTCCCAGTGCATTGTAGTGGCTGCTGTGACAGTCATGCAGGGAAACATTGAGCCATGGAGGTGTACAGGAGATGGGTTTACACAACTCTGTGTCCAGAAAAGCACGGTGTCCTTGCACATGAGTTATGCAACAAAGGCTGGCCCTTGATAATTAACTGCTTTAGGGGTAAGCCAACATTCCCCTTTTGACATTGTTTCTGGTGTTCTAACCCTACATGATCCAACTTCTTACGTATGAATATTTTGTTAGGTTTCTTGGTTAGATACAAGACTGTCAGTGTGTAACAGGTGTCAGGAAACAGCAATTGCTGGCACTGGGTTACTGGGCCTGCTTGATGCAGTCTGTGGTGGGGTGGCTCTTCTGTCCTCTCACTGGTCTCCAAAATGCAGTGAATGCATTCTTTTCCCTTTTGACAGACTTAGGAGTCATGGATTAATTATTGTCAGCCTCCATTTCTTATCCATAAGTGAAAGAAATGACTGAGCTCTTGTATAAGGTGTGGTAAGTTGGAGAAAGTAGGAGTGATACCCAGCAGTTGTTTGTATAGCTTTGCCAGAGGAAGAGCTAACACTATAATTTTTATTCCNACATATCTCTTAGGCACTGCTCTCTCTAGAAAGTTGGTGGATTTATCTTCCTGAGCTAACAGACCTCCTGCTGTTTAATTAACATTGTGTTTGGATCTTACTGACTTTTTATATTAAGCAGGACTGCTAAAGGACTTGGTTGGGTGAAAACTGGGCAGGCAAGAGAAGTGGCTGCCTGGCTGTGGGCAGGGCTGGAGCAGAGGGCTGCCTGCAGGCCCCTGGCTCCAGAAATAGAGTGGGTGGGTGGGAGGGACAGACAGGAATTCTTTGGGGGTTCAAAAACTCCCATTCCTTATGAGGAGAAAGAAACTGCCCTGCCTGGAGCTTTGTAATTTATTCACATGTTTATTTTAATCATGAATTTTGGAAACTGTTCAAGGGATCAGAGTCTTAGAATAGGTCCCATAGAAAATGGATTAGAGAATGAATAATGCAGTTCCAGATGTGTGATGTACTTCAGTGCACTGCTAAATCCAGTTATGACATGCACAGGAAGTCCTCCTTCAACCTGGGTAACACCTTAAAAAGAAATGCAGAGCCTGTGCATGTGAGCACACGCATATAACATGTTTGTTTCGTAAAATGCTATCTTAAATTTACTCCTCGTGACTTTGATGATTTATAGAACTAATAGAAACTAAAAAGTCAATTGCTAACAGGTGAAATCTGTAGTACCACAGCTGTACTTGGAGAGGAAAAAGGTTTCTTAGCACTTCTGAGGAGGAATTGCATTTCTTCATAAATAAGGGAGTCCTTTTTCATGAGACTACATCAAAATCCAGTTCAGTGAAATAGCTTTTAAATTACATTTCTGGCAAAGTCAGGATTTGTAATAAAGTTTTTATGAGACTCTTACCTTTGGCATTGTGTGGACTCTGCAGCTTTGACCAAGGGAAATGCCTGTGCCCCATTCATGGTGCTGTTCTACACCTCTCCAGTGGACAGAGAGCAAACCACCACTGATGCCAGTGTGTTGTCTCCACAGTGACTTTGATGCTTTGAATGAAGAGGACGTTGTCAAAAACAACCAGCTAGCTTTCGACATCGCTGAGCAGGAGTTTGGGATCCCCCCTGTGACCACGGGAAAGGAGGTGGGGTCGGCCGGGGAGCCCGACAAGCTCAGCATGGTCATGTACCTCTCCAAGTTCTATGAACTGTTCAGGGGCACACCTCTGCGGGCAGTAGGTAAGCCAAGCCCAGCCTGCTCCTACTTCTTGCAAGTCTGGGGGGTGGAAATGCTTCATCCAGGCTGCTCTTGAGCCAAGAGCCCTCTCCCAGCTGAGCCGTTCTGGCACGCGAGCGTGCCTGCTTCTGTCTGCAATAGTTGCCTTGTGCTTAAGAAAAGGAAAAGGGGAAAACTTGATTGAAGACTGGGATTTTTGTGGGTCCTTAGTGGTTTCAGAGAACAGGAGCAGCTGGATAACTGCTGCCTGACATCATGAAGTTCATGTATCAGGTCGTTAAAGTGATTCTCTGGTAAGGAAGACTGTATATGGCACATCCATTCCTGGGTGTTTCTCTTCCTTTTTTGAAAAGTTACCCTACATTGTATATATTTACTTAGATTTGCCTGGGTTTCTTTTATATAATTGCTACCAGCACTCAATGGGAGAGTTCTGACTTACTCAAAGTATTTTAAAAAGAAATCTGAATAAATACCCTAAGCAGTTGTGGTTTTTTGAACAGATGCTGGCGACAAGCAAAATGGAGAAAATAATGATCTCTGTTCAGCAAAATCATCAAATTTCATCTTTAATAATTATATCAATTTAACTTTACCAAGAAAACGAATACCAAAGGTAAGTTGTGAAGGAAGACTTGCCTGTAAATCTTTGTCTTTTAAGAAAATAAACTGCCAGGCTCAGCAAAAAAAGGGATTTATATATATTCTACTATTAAGACATGTAGAAGGAGACTTTTGAGCATATTAAAGAAGTAAAATAAGATTTCATAGTAAACAAAGCTAACACACATATGCACACTCAATTATTATGATGTTTGCAAGGATAAAACTGAAGCATTGTCAGTGTTAAATTTCTGAAGCTTAAGTAATGGTTCCAGTTAAGTGTTCTCTGTAAATGCAAAATTTTCAATCACTGTAAGAATTTGGGTGTACCCGGGGAGAATTCATATCCATTGTCAATGTCAGTCTTCTTCAGTGTAGGTAGAAGTGAGAGGTGGTGGGTGTTCTATTTAGTGTGTTTTTAAGTTTACATTATTGCCTTTTTATGCTTTATTTTTTGGAATTTTTCAAAAGATGTTTTTCAGAGATTGTGCAAGCTAGATGCTATGGTTTTTTATTTTGGGGGGCTTTGGGTTTGGTTTTTTTTGTGACAGGAAAGTCTGGAATTTTCCTGGGTTATTTCTACCTTTAGGAAAAATAGTACTGTAGTTCTGTATTCCTAGAGTTAAATATACAGCCAGAATATTATATATCAATTAAAATAATCACTGGTATTCTAGAATGCTTATTGATTGGGAGGGAGTGCTGTTTTTTGATGAAAGCAGTAATTTGAACAGTTTGTAGATGCTGTCAAGCTTCTGGAGAGAAGCTTTCAAACCCTTATAGGTGTATAAAGCCTGCAATGGTGACACAGTGGGCAGGTTGGCTAGCATGACTCTCAGATAATCATCTCTTAGTCATACCCATATACTTTTCTTTCTTGGTCACTTATTAATGAGAACTTATTGACATGCCCTGTTTATGTCCGTGTATGGAGCACATCCATGCCCATACATGTTGTGATTAAAGACTCCAGGGCCTTGAAGGGTTGTGGAGACCTGAGTTAATACTCTCTGGCACAGGACTGTGTGCAGTGAGAGTATTGTCTGTGTGTTTCTGAATGGATTATAACTTCAAAGGTTTTATATGATTTAATTTAAATGTTACTCTAATGAAATTATTCAGTAATAAACTGTTTCACCTTCTGCTTATTCATTAAATTGGTCCTCTTCTGAAAGAAGACCTTGAGGAGGGGCTTTGCTTTCACAGCCAAGCCGACCTGCATTTTAACTTCAGTTTAAATGGGGAGTGGCTGCACAACTTCAGCCTTTTCTGAAACTCAGCTTAATGAAAAATTGTTTCAGGTTTTGAGTTTCCTGGGCTAGCCAGAAACTGTGTACCAACTGCAATGATTCTCAAGTTCTTTGGATTTTGTTTGCTTTTTTCTTTTTTTTAACAGACCTCCTTAATGCTTAACTGTATTGCTTCATTTACACCTATGCAGAGACTTTAAGTTTTGCCCTCAGAATGACAAATTTCCTACTTCTTTTAGAATTCCATCTCCTTAATAAAAGTTCTAGTGTACATGTATGGACTGCATTTCACACTATTTTAATGTATTGGTTTTTAATTTTGTCGCTATCTTATATTCTCAGTTTTCATAGAAATATGATATTTTTTATTTTTTTTTAACCTGAAGAATTACTCCATAATTTCCAGATATTTCCTAGACTGACTTACCCAGACTTACCATCTACAAACACGTTTTCAAAATCTGTGGACAGTGAATTGCCCAGTAGCTCATATATGCCTATTAGGAAATAAGTTTTCCCTGCCACCCCCATATACACAAAACCAAGCAACACGTTTCCCAGCTAACCAAGCAGTGAGAAACCAAATATGCAGAGTAAGCACTGCTTTTTCTTATGGACAACTTCTTTACAAGAAAAACCTTTTTCATGACCACAGTGTTGTCTTTTTTCCATGAGTTAGTTGCAGAGGTAACCAGACTTTTAGTAGCGGGGAGAGCTTTCCATTACTAAGCTGTGCAACCCTCAGACTAACCTCCTGTCATGAAACAAGCCTTCTGTCATACAGGAGATAACAGTTCTTAGCACTACATGAAAGCGTGAGATGATTTGCGTGATGGACCCTTTTGGTTTCACACTACAGGAGCTCATTTGAAATGAGAAGTGGAAGTGATATTTTCCAAATCAGCTTAGGGAGAGGGACTGTCAAGAATTTAGTTTTGCAGCCATGTTGTGGATGGGGCATGAAACTAAGCAAGAAACACAGTACTGTGGGTGCCATAGGCACCTGAAACTAGCTGGGAAATGAAGTTCCTTGGAAAGCAACTGCTTGAGTTAAGAGTTTGTCTGTGGCTTCAGTTCTGTGGTTTTTCCCCTGCCAGAGGTGGTGCTGAGCATTACTCGGGGATGACTGTACGAGAGCACTCACATATCACAGACTCAAAACCAAGCCAGGGTAACAGAGCCACTTACTAAACTTTCCATACTGTCTAGTTTGTTTTTTTATTTGGCTGGAAGAGGGATCCTTATCTGGACACAGGTTGTGAGAGACCAGGAAGCGGGGCCCTGGAGCTGGTGTGGCAGCCTGAGCTGGGCTGGGTAATGTTTTCCATTCTCCTACGAGTGTCAGCTGGGCTGGAGAGAGCTGAGATTTCCTGTGCTCCAGACTAATAAATGAATGGAGGTGTTTACACAATAAAGGTCACAGTCCTTTTTTGTTGTGTTTTTGTTGGTGTTTTCTTTTTTTAGAGTTTTGCTAGGCAATTAAATTGCTTTGTCTTTTGCTTCTTTGTAAATATGTTCATGAAAGTCCCTTATGTAAGATTTTTGAAAGGCAATATGTTGTTTGCTCCATCCACTTAGGCAAATTCTGCTTTTATGTGGTGCATATTATTATGCAGAATCCATTGTGCTGTTCACTATTTCTTAGTAGACTAATAACTGCAGGTAAAGCTAGGTTACTGAGAGCTAGTGCTTGAAAGACCACGTACCAAAGCATACAATGTAATCCAAATACTGTCATCTCATTCTTTACTGTTTGCCCAGAAGTTGTTTGGGATTAGTTCTATTTGCTGCATAATGATTTATTACAAACAGTGTATATGTAAAAAGGAAGCCTGCATTCTTTGATCTTCCTCTCTTTCTTCTTCTTCTTTTTTTTTAAGTTGGCTGAGCAATTGCTAGGTTTCAGTGTGGGCAAACACAAATAAGTGGAATGTAGTTTATGGTTCATAAAATATAACCTCACATGACATTTAACAGACAAAAAAAAATTTATCTCCACTGTACCAAATCTTCAAGACTAAATTTAATAAGAACCGATGCAAATTTTTAAGCCTTGACTATTTTGCAAGTTCATGCAGACTGAGTATGAAGTATTACTTATTATTTGTGTTATATCTAATTCAGTAAAATAATTAAATTCGTGCATAGCTTGAGCGCAAAATAGGCAATTCAGTTACAAAAGTACTGCAATGTAAAGCCATATATTTAAGCAGATCCATCTTAAGGGAGAGAGGCCTTTAAGGCAGACAGTAATTGCTCCAAGGAAGGAGATACATGTGCACTGTGAACTTGTGATCTGTATGCAGACACCTAGGTCAAAAGAGATGTGGAGGTATAGTGAAAGAGTGAAGGGTTTCTGGATTTTGTTACTTATCTGGAAACCAGTGTTGTCTAGATCAAAATTCACAGAATAACTGATGCTCCAATGCTATTTTTTTTTCTTTTTTTCCCCCAAGGATGTGCTAGTGTTTTAGGAATTATAAACTCTTCAGTACTGAAAGAGGAAAAGGTAAACACCAACACTATAAAGCCTGTGTTCAGCAAAGTAAGCGTCAGAGTCCAGTGACAGCTCCCAGTCAGGGGTTACAGGGCAGCTTTTACATTCTTGATAACTGCCATGAGGGCCACCAGATTCCTCACACAAGGAACGATCCTGCTGAGCTGGGGGTGCCTAACGAGGCCTTGAGGACCCCTGCACACCGGCACCGCTCGCCTGTGTTGGCCTTGTTCAACACAGACCAGACTGTTAGGAAAGTTAATATCCTGGGAGGAACTGCTTGGGTAACTGGTAACTGCTACAGTAATCCATGGAACTTGTTTTGGCTTTACTGTTTCAGGTTGAAGGGAAAACAGAAGAAAATGAGACTAACAAAAGACGTCGAAAAGGTCTTTTTGGTGTCTTCGAGGAGGTTGGTGTTTAGTGTTTATCATACCCAGCTCCTTGCTGAGCACCAGAGCTGCAGAAGCGTGGGAGTGGAGGGACCAGGGCTTGTCCTCTTGTGCTTGGTGGGAACAAAAAGTCTCTCCCCTTAAAACCTTGTATTTAACATGGTGGGCACTGGAGAAGACCTAAATTTATTTAAATCCTTTGCTAGGGAGGAGAGCATTACCTAAATTGCATTAGTTTTCTTTCTGACCCAAGAACATTTAAGGTATTTGTTGGTTTTTTTGCATTTTCCCAACTCAGTTATTTAAACAAATGATGCTTCAAAGAGTTTGCATTGCAGCATGGTTCCTGGCCCCCACCTCTGTGATTCTGCTTTGTCATAACCAGCACTGATTAATGTTCCCTTTTCACTGTACTCTGGGATCAAAGAAAACTTTTTTTTTTTTTTGGTGACTTTTGCATGCTAAACAGCATCATTTTTAATATACTGTAGACTGTGTTTCCTTTCACCCTTTGCTGATAAGGATGTTATCTCTCTCTTTATCCTCATGAGTTTCGTGGCTAAACTCGAGAAACACATAATTTGTTGTTTTCTTGCAGGCTTCAGGCATTTCAAGCCAGGGGACAAATGCTGGGAAAGAACAAAGTGATGGCAGAGAAGGAATGAACCAGAATAAAGTTAAATCAATGGCAACTCAACTGTTGGCAAAGTTTGAAGAGAATGCTCCAAATACAATTTTGCGGAGGCAGGTAGGTCATAGATAAACAAAAAATAGTCTCTGAAATTAAACTGCAGTCTCTCCGTGTGAATGTGATGGAGATTTCCAAGGGAAAAAATGGACATGTTATATATGTCTTTGGAATGGATTGTCTTTTTTTTATACACCTTATTCAAATTCAAGGTATTCCTCTCAATAATCAGCAAACAAATATGATCCATATAGATTGACTAATGCATATTAATATACTATATTAATATGTTATATTAATAAGGTGTAGTGGAATTGCAATGTCCAGAAATCTCTTGTAAGCCAGTCTATAGAATTATTGCTTTGTGTGGAAGTCTGAGCTGGCTGCATATGGTGTTGCTGAAGGACTCCCCCCCGCCCCCTCTTCCTAGAGTAGGCGTAATGCAGTATATTTGTACATTCCACGCCATTTTCATAGTTTGTTGTTGGTGTGACAGGTGGTGTTTTAAAAATAATCCTGTGCTGTCAATATAGGGACAATAAGCTCAAAATCACCCTTTAGCCAGTAGAAGGGGTTAATAAAATGGGCAGGTGACAAAAATCTTCAAAGCCTCTTGTTAAGCTCCATAGTAATGGGTCTTTAGAAGCAGCTTTTATTTCTTTCTGCCTCAAAAGATCTTTGAATCCTATTTACTGTCTTCCTTTTCTTTTTTTCTTTCTACTCTGTCTTGATAATTGTAAAAACGCTTTACAAGGAGCTAATAGATAAACCAGCCCTGCTCTCTTCTGACCCTCCTGTTAATCCTCGCTTTGCTAAACCTAAGGATCCAAGTCTTCTTCCACCTCAACCAAAAAGGCAGGTAGGACCTTATATGGGTAATGCCTGACAAGCACACTAGTTCTCCTACTGCTGGGAACTCCATGTTATTGTGTAACTGCAGAATATATAAACCAGTATTTGGATGTAATATGCAGAGTTAAAAAATATATTTAATATATTTAGCTGTGAATTGTGGAAACCACATTAAAGTTTAAGACTACTTTACACCTACTTGACCAGATGAGAAAACTGTTTGAAAGAATTAGTAACTGTGTGGGAAAAAATCCTAGAAACATAGGTGTTAATTTCTGTGTTATCACACCTAAACCCCAAATTGTGTAAATATAATTACATAGCTACATTTCATGTGTGAGAGAACTACAGCAGTGCCTGAAAATTTCTGTGCACATACATGATACTTTGGGCTGTTGTAATGATAAGGCAACGGGAGTTTTCCACCCCAAGAAACCCGGCAAAAATGTCTAAGATAAAAGCCTGAGCATTGAAAAGCTGATATTGATGCCCAGGGTTTTTATTTCTTTAAGTAGAACTTGTGATAAGAATTTCTGCTGAAACCTCTTTTGCAGCTTCAGATACATGGGACAAAATTTTTAATACAGTGTCTACATTTTTCTCTTAGTATTTCCAATGAAAGCATTTTCATATCAAGTAGTATTGATATTCACTTTACATCAGAAAGTGAATATCCTGTAGTGGCATTTCAAGAGTAGACTGCTGTGAAATGAAGTCTGCATTGCATGTGGAAATCTGCACATCAGCTTGATGAGAAATGTGGATTCATAAACTGGTTGAGAGTCATTGTTTCAAAGGCAGATGTGCTATCCTGAAACATCAGGAGCGACTGCAAGTTGATTTGCATTAGGTTTTTGCATTTTAATTCTGAGAAATTTGGAAGTTTGTGTATTTGCTTGAATTGGACAGAAAGTACGAGGGAGAAAACTATCATGAAAAGACCAAATGGAAGGTTGTTTTTAAAACTGAATTTTATAAAAATGAACTGGTTCAAATGTTTCATTTATTTTAAAAGCTCTTTTATATGAATCTTCACATTCAGAGACCTATTCTGAACTTCTCAGAAAATGCTCTAAATCTGAAATACATTATAGCTTGACTTGGGTCAAACTATATCTAGAATTATGCCAAGAAATACTCCTAAAATTTGATTGTAAGTTTAGTTCCAGGCAGATGTGATGCTAAAAAAACCCCAAACCTTTGCTAAATGCAAACTAGAGGGAGATGTAGTGTCATGCTCTTCTGCACTGATGCTGTCTGGAGTTATTAATGAAAACAGACACACATGTAGAGAAGGATGTCAAGACCTGCATAAGTTATGTACGACTGATTTATTTCAGTGCATGGACACAAGCATCAGAGATGCAGTAGATAGTGTGCAAAGGGTGATGTGAGAGCATTTTATTTCTAGTTATGTGCATGACTGTGCTGTGCTTTCGGAAGCATCCTTAAAATCTGCATATACTGCATGGTAGTGCAGAAAGCAGATTTTTTCACTTCAAGTGTTTCCCAGTTTCAGGTGGTAGCTAGGAGTGAACACGAGGTCAGGGAACCCAAACAATCTTTAAATGGTTCTGATCATATGGCCAGGAGAGCAAAGACTGTACAAAAAACAGATACCCAGCCCAGTCTGTCAGAAACCTCTGAAAATCTCGCATCTGCCTGTTCTGCTGCATTTGTACTTTCTGGAGTGCTTGAGCGTCTGCAGCACCTGGAGGAAAAAATGAAACAGGTGACAAGCAATTTCTTTTCCTTTTTGTCTCTTAACTACATATGTTATTCTGTATACTGCATTGTCCCTGGATATGCTGGCTTTTTCTCTGTTGACTCTAGGATATATTAAGACAATAAATCTTTCTACAAACTTGCTGTATTCTGCTGATGTATGTTGCATTAACTTGTTTCTCTCTCTTTCTTTTCTTGGCTTTTCCTCCCTGGCTCTTGCTGCAGAAAAGAGCTCAGGCCATAGCAAATAGGGAATTCCATAAAAAGAACATTAAAGAAAAAGCGGCACACCTTGCCTCAATGTTTGGACACATGGAGTTTCCAAAGGTGAATATTGGGTTTTGCACCTGAAGAAGTTCTGAGTTGGACGTATGAGAATTCATAGGGAGGAGAAGTTGCAGTGGATTTGTTTTTAGCTTTCTTTTCATGCTGTGTGGATCTGAAAAGTAGTGTGGATTCCACTGGAACTGGTAATAAGTTTTGTTTAGATGTTATTGCGTAGTTTCATTGAGGTAAAACAATCTAAATCATAAAGCTAGTCAGAGTACTTTATTGTGAGGGAAATGTGTTGGAATAAACCATGTCTTGTGCTTAAGTGTACCCAGGTGGTTCATGGTTTCTAATGAACTGGTGAGCAGTGGCTCTTGGTACAATCTGGCATTTCTTATGTTTCATTATGCTTTTTCCAGCATTTGCCTTACTGCTCATAGTAAATATTTTTGGTAAGAAAACTGAGTACAATAATACCATTTCCTGTGGAGATTTTGCAATGGTGATTTCCGTGGCTCCTCACTGTGCAAAAATAGAGGAAAAAAAAGTAGAGCTGGAGTTATTATCTTTCTATCTTTTTATGCATGACTGTGAATTTACTCTCTTAACCTGTGCTAATGTCACTGTCTCTTGGATAACTCTCCTGTTTCTGCTCTACACAGAATAAGCTACCTACTAAAGGCTTATCCCATTCTCAGCCCCCAACTCCCTCTTGCCTTCCACCTCATGATTCAGCTGCTGCCTCTTCATCATCTGTCGGTTCAGCTTCCCCTGCTGTTCCTTCTAGACAGGTACTCTATTAACAGATTTTTCCTGTAAAATCCAAATGTGCACTAAAGCTGCTTGAGAAATGGCTTGGATGGAAAGTGCTGCCAGCAGATCTGTTGTGTAGGTTGCATTTCACATTTGAATCAAACTTTACTTTGTTCACTGTTGTTAGTTCTGTGTGTTTGTAAAAGGAAAGTCGTCGTTAAAAATAGTTCAAGTATAAATCTGAAGATCAAAGCAAATAGTTAAAATTTTTGCTTCAGTTCTGAAAACTTTGCATTGCAGCTGGTTTTAAGTGTTCTGTTGTTGGATAATACCACAGACGTGCCTAGCAGAGTAAGAGCTTCAAATTGAATAGTGATCTGGGTTTTATAGGATCGGTCAGTTGTTCTTGGGTGGCATCTGTGTGTCTTTTCATAACAATGACTATTTTAACTTGAGGATGTCTTAGAATCATATGAGCACTTTTCGATACAGACAGATTTTGTTGTTTGTTTATTTGTACTTTAAACTTGCTTCTGTACACTATTTGCTAGAATATAATCCTTTGTAACAGCAAACTTTACAGAGAGGAAACACGTAGCAGCAGTCTGGGAACACTGCAGTATTGAATAAGGTTACTGTGGAAATAAAAGTGGAAACAGAGTTTCTAGAACTATTGAAGATGAC
Organism: Brachypteracias leptosomus; assembly: GCA_013401335.1. Taxonomy (NCBI): domain Eukaryota; kingdom Metazoa; phylum Chordata; class Aves; order Coraciiformes; family Brachypteraciidae; genus Brachypteracias; species Brachypteracias leptosomus. Next base: position 111,313 of record VYZX01000944.1, read on the forward strand.
TGCTGTGACCCAATGCAGGAAGAGGAGCAAAGCATTCTGCCTGCTTTTGTTGTATTTTAATAACATGAGTTTTATGAAATACTCATGAGTATTACCCTACTTCAGGTAAGCCATGGCTGAAGGTAATTTTCCATCTGGTGAGCATTCAGCAGGATCATTTAGTGGAATTGATCTAGATCTTTTTAGGTTATTTTGCACCATATTGTTAATGCTGGTTGGAAATTGGGCTAATAGCCTCAGAAGTAACTGAGTAGGTAGACATGGAGCTGCCTTGCAGTTTGCAAAGGCAGATTCCTTGGTTGAGGTAGAGCTGTGTTGAAAAGACTCCCTTCCTCTCCTTCCCCAGGAAAATATAGGTTAAACAGCCCTTCAAGGACACTGCAAGCCCAGCAGGTGCCTTACTACAGTAATCCCCTAATTCCCTTCAGCTTCAAAATAATTCCTTTGCTTGGATTTACCTCTTAGTTTTTATGACCTAGGAGGTATAGCATGTGATTGGTTTTAAGCTAGGTAATGATTTCCAAAATACAAGGGCCTATTGCTCGTTTGATTTGGAGAGCTATTGTGACATTGAAGAGAGAATAAAAAAAAGAGCCAACTATGTGAGCTCATCTTGAAGTTACACAGGCCATGTTTTGGCTTACCTTTGTTATTTCTCAATAAAAAAATTTCCAGAAGCAGATTTCTTACTGCTGTTTTTACTGTAAAAGTGTTAAATCTTCAGACAACACCTGCTGCAGCCTTGATTTCATAACAATCTGTCTGTGCTCTCCCATGGTTAAATCGTTGTCCCCGTGTTTTATCTTTAAGATTGCACACTTTTCAGAACACGAAACTTTTATCATACTCTATAAAAGGCTGGCTAAATGTGCAGCACTATATAAATAAAATCTGGTAATATTTTGGGGGTACAGTGTGCATTTTCAAGTGCTGTGCATGACTTTTTAACAATGTTTGGGCCCCTCTGCTGCAAATGCATACTGGTAATTGCCCTTGTGTGTGTATTAGCTTGAGGGTGGAGTTATAGGACTCAGAATTTGTATTTCTGGTCTCTGTTCCAGGAGGTATCACTAGGTAAATGTAGACTTCAGTATGAAAAAGGTCGTCAAGTTTGGTAAGCCAAGAGAAAGGGCTCATTCATATCCCTCTCAGAGTTCCTGCTTTTTCCAGCAGAACAGAAGAAGTCTTTTGAGTTTCGCAAGACTTTGCAAGATATGACCTATAATATCAGAACCCTCCTCTCCTTTAAATAGTTAGCACTGTCATTTTAATTTCAAATGAGTACTGAGGTTATCAAACATGATGATTCTTTATATCTGTTTAATTTTCATTGAAACAGTGTTAGTTATGGTGGCATATTTATTGAAAATGGTGGCTAAGAAATCCTACTGTCTTATTAGAGAAACCTGTTATTAAGCCTCAGTGCTGAAAGAGCACTTGAAAGGAAGGCTATAGAAGCATGTTGCTTCTTTTAAAGACCTACAGTCATTACAACTTATTAAGAGTTAACTTCTATGTGACACTATATTCAAGTTGCTAGTAATTATCAAAACTACCTTCTAGCTTTAATCAGTTGTCAAAATTCACATAGGTAGAATTATGAATTAACAAATACTATATTACAGGTTGGGCTTTGGTTATTCCTGTTTTCTGTTTAAAGTTGGATTGACCTTCACACTGTGTCATAAGAACTATGAAGATGTGGCAATCAACAGGCTTTGCTGCCTGCAGAGTTTGGACCAACTACTTCCTTTCAGTGACGTGACTCTAATTACCAGCAGTACACAGGACTTGGGTGTTTCCTACACACAGTAACTTATTAATCAAGTGTTGTTTATCTCGGAGGTAAAATATATGTAGCAGGTGGTACCAAAAGTAAATAAATCACCCTCAAAGCAAAATAAGACAAGGAAAATCATTAAAGATTTGAAACAACAAAATGGAAGCACTGTATGTTTTTATGGGTGGAGAACTATTTTCTTTGTCTTATGAAAATACTACTGAGGCTTGCTTGTTGGTTGGCTGTAGTATTACAGATAACAGCACAGGGAAGTTCATAAGTCAGCTTTCTCTTCCCACATGAATAACCACCCTGATCAACCTGCTGAAAAGCTTTGGCAACGTGTCATTGACAGGTCAACAGTCTTAGTATGTCACAAACACTTGAGAAATGTTTAAGTGTTTTCTTGGTTGTTTCCTGAAATTCACCACGTGAGGTAACTCTTTAAGATTCCTTTCCAACAGGCAGTAGCCTGTTCTATATTGATAGTAGCCGAGAACTACAAAATCGTGTGTGTGGGGGTGACTTCACGTACACCGGTAGCCTCAAGGGTAGTAAGTGCATGAGCAACATATAAGATTTATTGAGTGTATACTGAGTTTCTAGGGTACATGAGTAGCACCAGGCAGGCAGAGATCTGTGTGCTGTTGACAGGTTCTCTAAAGTAATATGTGTAGATTTGAGGTCAGACTCTTCTTGCAACTGGAGTTTGTTACGCTTAGATTGTGGGATCTTATATTGACTATAAAACTAAAATCAAAATCAGTACAGGAAATTTAGGGTAGAAAATACTATTTTAAATTTACAAAGTCTTCACAGACCTTCTTCCAGGAGCAGAGGACTAGAGTACCTACCTACCTGCCTGCCTGTCACACATACACACATGCGCGTAAACCTTTCTTCTTTTCCCGTCCCCAGGCATGTGTTTTGGCAGGGAAGCCTGGACCTTGCAATCAGTGGTCTGGCTGTGGTGCATGTGGAGCCACAGCCTAAGGAACTGCAGTTTCCTTGCAGGCCTGTTTGATAAATTTTATTAGTAACAACCTTATGTTCATGGCTGCAATAGTGCGATGAAGCAGATTAAAGGGGATGTCTTCCTTTCATGAGCATAGTTTCTCCCATTTTCCCTGGTGTTAAGATGAGTCTCTGGGCAGAGGGAGAATGGCTGCTCTGTAAGCATCAACAAAACATTTCCATGCGGGACTTTTACTGTGTTTTTGTAGAATGTTTCCTGAAATGCTACAGTTTGTGGTCCATTAATGTGAAATTTAGTCTCGATCCCCTATTGTGAAATACAACGACAAAGTCCTAGGAAGTCAAAGTGGACAATGGGGGTATTTTTGATCTACTGTAACGGCCCAACCCTGAGAGCCAGGCAGTAGCTTCTAGCTCAGCCTCTTTGTGGACATGGCAGGAGGCCTTGTGCTATGGGAGCAGCATTTGCTCCCAGCAGCTATTTCTCCATCATCCACAGGGAGAAGTGTGTGGGCTGCATGGAAGCCTTCTGTGGCCATCATCTGGACCATGCTGATCATGCATGAACATGCTTGTGCTCTACTAGACTTTGCCTCTGCTCTTTCTCCTAGCCTCTCTTGGTCATTGCTTGCATGTTTTCCAATCATTCTTGCCCTTTTCTCATTAAATTCTTTTTCCAAGAATAACTAAAGGTCTTCTTTCTATTCTTCATCTTCTCCCCTTTTCTGGTTAGATGACTGTAGGAAAGGTCTCACGTGCAATTGGAGCTGTGGCTGAAGTTCTTGTCAATCTGTATGTGAGTGATCACAGACCCAAGCCACAGCTTCCCCCCTTTGAGCTGGTAAGACTAAACCCACGACAAAACAGTAACTTGACTTAAAAAAACTCTGGTGTTTCCAGAATGTCACCCTGAATTAAGACCCTGATTGTGGAGCTCTTTAAGCATTATGAAAGGTCTCAATCTAACACTTATTGAAGAATCAATTGCATATTGGCAAAAAATGCTGATGTATGGATGTGCTGGACATGTTGCTCACCATGTCTTTTATTCATATTTTTATTACTTGTCTATATGAATTAAAACTTTGGGAGGCTTTTATTAAATGTAATTACTCATACAACTAGCAACAGAAGATAATTGCTAATCAGGGTGGCTTATAAAGAAGGTTTTGTACAGTACATGTTTATGCAGTTATTTTTAATACACAAATGCTGAATCACTGTGCCTCGTTTTGAAGAGAGCTGTTTTCAAACTCTGATGCTGTTCTGTGTTGAATTCAGAAGCAGTCTCTGGACAGAGCTACAGGTTCTTGCCCCATTCCTCATTCTCCATCTCCTGCCTCCGCTGCTCAGAACTGTCAGGTATTGGGAAGTGAAGTAAGGTGTTGTGGTGATGACACTTACTTATTAGCCAGCACTAAACTCAATTGCTTCCACTTCATTGCATCTATCTGCAGTGAACAGATTAATGTATTTTTTAAAAAACCATTTGTGTATTTTTCCATTTGCATGGTTGTAGCCTTGGGAAGTTTCATGCTCTGAAATAATCCATCCCAGCAACATGGATTACTAATGGCACGTTTGGAATAGGAACTTGTAAGAACAAGACAATGCAACAATGGCAGTTGTAACTTACACTTAACATTAAAAAATTGTCTAAGGCCGCCTTCTGCTGTCAAGTTAAAGACGAGTTGTGTGGACTGTGTGTGCTGTCTGAATGTGCCTGGATTCTGTCAACACCTCCTCGGTCCCATGCGTGGAGCCTCTCCTGTGGCAGTGGGGATGGGGAAGGGTAGGGAGATGGTCATAGCTATGGTAGAGACAGGATGCTCATCTGTACCGACCTTTAACTAACCATAGTACAACAATGCCAAGCAACATCCTCATACTTGCCTCTAACAAGATAAAAGAAACCCAGTGGCATCTAATCCATTTATAATTTATTTTTTCAGTACCTTTTACATGTATATCCAGAGAGGATGAGATTTGTGGCAGTTAAAGAATGTTACCTGCCAACCCAAATTCAACAAAAGCTTTCAAAATAGTTTCAAGTTGGTAATATGGATTACATTTTGAAGTCCAATGAATTAAAAATATTCTGAATGTTTGTGGTGGGAATTAAATTGATTTTTAAAGCAAACCAAGCCCCAGCTTGGACTGTAGTCTCAGAAGAAACATGGCTGAGAGGTTAAGCACGTCTGCGGCAATGTAAATGGTAGTTCAGACACCAGCGTTGAAGTCTGCCAGTTTTTCTCCATGGACCTTAAAGCATGAGCCTGCATTTTCCTCTGGAGTGTGTATGAACTGAGTCTTCAAGGTGTCTGTTTTCTTAGCTCCAAATGCATGTCTGGTGTCGGAGGCTGGCAAGGTCTGCCTCTGCCCTCTGACAAGCACCCATGAGTGCCTGAGCCAGTGCAGTGCAGGGTGACAGGCAAGCGTTTGGGGCTGAGGCTGCTCTTGTACCTGAGTAAACGCAAAATGTCAGTGAACTCCCAGAGGGAAGCTGGATGCAAAGTCCAGCTGAAAACTCACTCCTTGAAGTCTTTGTTATGTCTGATTTATGAATTGCTGCATAAAAATACAGAAATGCAGCAAATGAGTAATAGGAAAGCTGACTGATGCTTATTTTAATTGTGTGTGGAGGGTGCTGTGTAAAACTTCAAGCAGCTAAAGCAGCTGCCTACTTAATATCTGGTTGTAGTGCAATGGCTTTATGTGCATTTCTATTTTTATCTTTTAACAGGGATCTCTGAGAAAAGAATTTCCTCAGTCTATTGGTGGGAGTGACATTTGTTATTTCTGCAAAAAGCGGGTATATGTTATGGAGCGGCTGAGTGCAGAAGGCCACTTCTTTCATAGGGAGTGCTTCAAGTGTGAAATATGTTCTACAACACTCCGTTTAGGAATTTATGCCTTTGATGTTGAAGAAGGTAACATAGGAGCTATTTAAGAATATTTTTAAATGTCTAAGTATTAATGCTTTTAATGGAACTAGGGAAAAAGACCTAGCCAAGTAGCTCGGTCAGGAGGAGGTCTGCCAAGTATGTTGTTTGCGTCCGTGATCTTTGAGTTCTTGTACTTGTAGTTCTAGTCTTTCAAAAGAATTTAGTTATGACAGAACTGAGCTGTAAATGAAGAAATCCACAGGGGAAAATAATTTGAGTGACCAAATTTGTCCAATCACAGGTCAAAGCAGGGGAGAAAAAAGGTTATTCTCCAAAAATACATAATTTTTCTAATCTGCCATTTATAATTGGCAATTAAATAACATGATCTATAAGGATAAGCCATGATAGCGGCAGATTTACATAGAGGGGAATACAGGTTATTTCTTTCAAGATGTTATGGCTCAGGAGTTGAAAGCAGTATTACTGGCCAATTTATTTGTCTGCTGCAGAACTGAGGTTCAGATTTTGGGTGCTCAATCCCACCTACAGTCAGGGGTTTGGAGGTGGGGAATATAAACGCTTTTAAATTTTTTTTTAATTTATTTATTTTTTAGTTTAGAGGAAAATTATTAAACTGAATTGAAAATCCTTAACTACTTCCAAATTATTTCAGTATATCAGAATATTAACCTGATCTCCTTCTACCGAAGGATTAAAGACTCAAGGCCAAATGTGGTGCTTTTGTAGTCCAGAGAATCTTCCACAAAGGCTTTTTTGAACTGGTCATTTCACTTTTTGCTGCTTGATGTCTTGTGCTGGTTTGTCACTTGGTATTTATACAATCTTGTTTTACTGCTAATTATTAAAGTTATATCTGAGTGGTAGATAAATGGCCTTGCTTTATTTAACAAATGTGCAGAACTGTGTGCTGTAGAAGAAACCCATTCAGAGCTGAGAGTTACTCAGAGTTGGTGGCAAGTTTCCCATTCCTCTTGCTGCCCCACCATTAATTATCCTGATTTCATCTTTTTATAGATGCAGTGGTGGGATTTCAGTCCATAGACATGTAGATAAAATATAATTATTTTTTTTTCCCCTTGTAGGTAAATTCTACTGTAAACCTCATTTTACACACTGCAAAATCAGTACTAAACATAGAAAGAGAAGAGCAACATTACAGATGCAGGGAAAGGTATGTATTGGTTGTATTACTAATGCACAAAATGTTGAGGCAGCTTTATCTGGAGTAGGGTGCAATATTTGTGGGGTAAGATATTTTCTACCTGATGTCCAGAAGTAGTAAAATCAATATTAAAATAAAACCTCCTGTTTCAGTGAATTTGGCGTATTTATAGTCTGTTTCTCAACTGCCTTTTCCTATACAAAAAAAAGTTGAAGTTAAGAGCATTTGGAAATGGCAATATATGTAAGAACTTGAAAGCAGTAACAGAAACTAGATTTTCCATTTTTAGAAGCATATTTAATGATTTTTTTAATGCTTTATATAAGGAGGCAACAGAAGCATGGAAGAAAGAGGAACCCAAACCCACAGCAACCACCACAGAAAGCACTTTGTCTACTGCTAGCAGTCCAGAGGACAGGTCCCCAGGTATCCTGACTTCCTTCTTTAGGGACACACTAAGCTGGCCCCTTCGGGTGACAAGGGATCTGCTTGACATTCCCAGACGCCTGTCTAACTGGATGCATGGTTTTCTGCACGCTACCAATCTTCATTTCAGGGACAATGCATATAACTATACCTACTTGTACGAACTCTTGAGCCTGGGTGTGCCGCTCCTCTGTGCTCTTCTAGAGGTACTCACTCATATGTACCGGGAAGCAGAGCTATCACTTGAGAATGTGCTTGAATGGGTGAAAAAAAATCTATAGGGTTTAAAGTCTTCTATGTGTCCTGCTCATTTGTGCCTTTCAGATTTTCAAAATTAACAGCCTCACTATTTCCTTGAGTGGGTTTTGTTTGTTTGTTTGTTTTTTACTGTTCATGCAGTCTAATGTGTGACTTCAATGAACGGTGGAGTCCTCCTGATATAGAAGAGGTGCAATCAAAATTTTCAATATAAAATGTACTGTATGTTAGAACATGAAGGGCAGTGTCCAGACACATTTCCAGAACACGGAGATGGATGAAGGATATTTTCTAGGTTATTGTTTTTTCCTCCATTTTATCCTGTGATCAGACCTTTGGGGAGGTGGTACATTTTTTAAACCAGTCTTCTCCCTGTCCCATTCCTCCCCTGCTTTCTTCTTTTTTCTTTGTTAGACCAAGAAAGAATGTGCATTCTTTCAGATGTTTGGGGAATATTTTTTACAAATGACTGGGTTTTGAAACCTGAATATGGCGCATACCTTTTTTTTTTGCTTGCTTTTGTCTTTGCTCTGGGTTATGAGGTTTATAACTTGCATGAATGTGTTTAAAAAAATCACATACTTAATTCACATCACTCTTGGTCATGCCTTTTATATTTCTTAGATGTGATGATACTCTTTTTTTCATGGTGGGTGTAATCTGTACCACTAATTTATTCAAAGTTTTGAAATAAATTTGAAGAGCAAATCTTAGTTGAGTAAAGGCTTGATTGAAACTAAGTCAAAGGAACTGGTAGTGTAATTACACTTGACTTATTCAAGTCAAGGCTTCCTTATTAGGTGATTGATTCAAGGAATATCAATTTATGAAGCAATCACTGCTGATGTGCCTCTGGGTAGGCACTGTTCCTGTTGTCTTTTGGAATATATTAATAACACAGGTTTAGAATAGAACACAAAAACCTACAAACATTCTAAGGAGCTGGTTATTTTCATTCATTTCAGTGTATAAAGCTGATGGCAGAAAGGTGAAATTTTATTATCTGGAGCAGCTGTTGAGTAAACTTCTTTCAAATGTCTCTCAACAAAGATCTACCTTAATCAGAATGTGTCAGGACAGGTTAAATAAGCTATTTAATGGCAAGGAGACATCAACATCCCAACTTCTGATTTACTGTCAGCCTAGTTAACCAGTGAGGTAAGCATGGTTCCTGCCTCGCAAATCCTTAAACGTTTAAATTCAGAAGTTAATCAGGAAATAGGTAAATACATATACATGACAATATGTATAGCCTAAAATTAAAAGCATCTGTAGCATTTGTTCCTAGCCAAAACAATATGGCTGAAGTAATAGGAAATTATATCACATTCAGTTAGTACTAAAATTGAGGATTGCCTTCCAGTGCTCTAAAATGACTGGGCTGCTTATGGCCTGGCAGGCTTTTTTTAACATAATATGGGAAAAGATTATTTGAACTGTTTTGTTTCTTAGGTATTAAAAGCATGTGTCTTCTGTTTAAAATAAATTACAAACTGGATTTTTCTTCTAGATAGTTTGGCTTTCTTTAAACTACAAGGATAAAGCTTTTCACATTTCAGAGTGCTTATGTATTTGGGGCAAAAAATGTTAAGTATATACACAGAACTTGAAAAAGTGCTTGAAGATAATTGATTTAGGTATAAGGAAGCGTTTTTTTGAAATAAATTGCCATTAATGCTCAAACCTATTCAGCAAAACTTTGCTGGAATATTGACTGGACAAGCAACAATTATAGTAACATGGTGGGTGGCTGTATATATGTAAAGAAACGTATCTGTACCTCTTACAGTATTTTGCAAAAACTACATTGGAACACTGTATACTTTTTATTTGCTAGTGATAGCAATTATTTCACCCTAAAAAGGGAAAAATCTGCAGTGCAATTTACCACGTTACTCCTGCAGCACAGCAAACTTCAAAGTGGTAAAGTTTTAAAATTTGGCTTTCTGTCAAGTTTTTGTTTCAGTTCATCAACAGTACAGTCTTTAAGAACATTTTTTCCTGAAATTTTCTTCTGCTGTTTACTACAGGAAATTTTCTGCTTTTCAGCAGAGTGATCACAATGGTAAACTTGCAGAAAGTAGTGGTTTAGTAAGAAACTTGGAAATCTCTGATGTCCAGTGAATTTAAAGCAAATGAATCTTACTAGTAGAAAATGTTAAAACTTAAAAAAAATGGAAAAATTAAAAAGATTGTATTAGATTTATATGTATTTACATAATGGGGAATAAAATCCCTACATTTCCACAAGAGAATTCAAGGTCTTGCATAAGGAAAACATTTTCTCCAAGGAATCTTAATTACACTGAATATTCCTCTGGGAGTTCGCAGGTGATTCTATTGGGGAAGACTTTTTGTTGGTATCGATCTAATTGGCAGATTATTTTTTTAATCTCTTCATCCTAGTATTCTGCTAGTGAGATTCATACCTATTTGCCCTCATTCATAACTTAATGAAAAAAGGCAGCTTCATTTTGGCCAATTCTTCTTTGTGCCTGCATAATCTTTCTGATGCTTTCCTATATAACCAAGTTAAGTTCTGTATTTCTTTTCCTGCTGTCTCCTCTGTCCATGTCCCTTGTTGCTTTTAGCCCAGTTCATCATTCCGGTGCTGCACCCGCTCACTGGCTGAAGCCTTTCTGCTCTCAGGTGATTTTTTTCTGCTTGCCAGTTCCAAAATTGTGTGACTAACACTGTTGTTTGACAGCATTTATGGCGCCTTTTTAAAAGACTTTTGGAGCAAACTCTGTATGTCTGGTATATTAATGAACGTGAGCTTTGGCATGATCATTTAACCTGCTGCTGAACTGATGGTTCTAGAAAAGGTAACATCTGTGCTCTCTGTGGAGAATGTTCTTCTCTCTGTCTGTGCATGTGCACTTCCTTGTGCCTTTAAGGTAAGTCAGGCAAGCACGCTGCTTCTTGAAGGCGCTAGTTAAAGCCTTACTTGTTTGAAAGTAATGAAGGAAAGATTTAAAATAAGGTCAGAACAAGATTAGCCAGCTGATTATCCTTGTTAGCATGAACACCTATTTCCACCGAGCTCAGAAATGCAGTGAGCAGGTTCCCATTGGGCTCAGACAAGCCCTGAGCACGGAGCGATGGGGCGCCATGGCACTACCTGAGTGCTTCCTTGCTCTCACACTGGAGAAGTACCATAGAACAGGATTTGTGAAAAAGTAGCTGAAGTGATGCAAAGACCTAACAGCAAAACCTATGCATGCTATTTTTAATCTGTAATATCAAAATGGCAAGTTTATATAACCAGAGTGGTTTGGTTTGAATTAACTGATTAACTAGGCCCCATTTGCCACTGATGAATGGTTTTGTCTTGCTGCATGAGACATTGCCACTACCCTCCGTGACAAATTTGTGGGATTATTTTGTATGTATTTTTTAGTATAAATTCCAGTATGTGTAATCACATGTTGATAATCTGAGAGGGGAAATGAATCCACACCAAAACCAAGGGCTCAGTCGGCCAAAAAAGTGTGCTGAGGTTTTGGTTGATATGGTTCTGACCCAGCCTTCCCTGCTGAGGATCCCTTTCAAAGGGAAGGGCCTTTGGGAACTGATCTAAGCAGCAATTTCCAGGAGGGGCCAGACATCCCCTTCCACTTGCCCCATGTCACACACCTCATCCAGGGCTGCAGAAGGGCTGCAGGGTCAGAGCCCCACACCTTATGTTGCTGACCTGTGTGTTTGCAGATCTAAAGCAATAGTATTTATTTGTGTGGGTATCCTAAAACGTCTTGATGGATTTGAAAGTCCCCACACTGTGCCTACACAGAAATGTCTCAGTATTTTAAGCATCGCTTCCTGCACAAATGGTTAGGGCATGACTTCCGATGTATTTCAGGGCTACAGTGTTTTGTTACAAAGCTCAGCATGCTTTGAGATGAAGGATGTGACGTAAAGGTCTGCCATTTCAAACCACTTCCCATTGCTGTGTTTTTTACCCTCTGTTGCAGAGTCTTCCTAGCTCTTCCTGGCCAGTGAGGATTCTGTCCTTCTCCTCCTAAATCTTCTGTCTTTATTTTACTTTATAATCTTAACTAAATATTTTTATTAAATAGTTTTTAACGCTGTATTTAAATTTTCACATGGAAATTCTGTATTTTGCACACAGTGAAAATTGTTTTAGCTTTATTTATGATATCTGCTGTAAACAAAAATAAATGTAGTTCTTTATAAGTCTCCTTGTTTCATCTTTTCCTTTTAAAAATATTTCCTGAGGACTTGGTAGTGACTTTACACTTGTTTCGCAAATTGCTCTTCTGGTGGATGCAGTTTTGTCATCTTTGCTGTGGCCTGACCCAAAGACCAGAGAGTTTCACTGTGGTGGTGTAATTGCATGTGTGTCCCTTTTGAAAGGGATAATATGTCGAGATCCTTGAGAAGTTATCTCATCTGCTGCAGATGAGGAGGTGCCTGGTGTTGGGATTTATCCTTCCTGGAAATGATCAGTTGGTGTTGGTGGGCATGGGGGTTGCTTGTATTGCATACATGAATGGCACTGGTCCTCTCCTCTTTGATTTCTGTTACCTTTCCCGATGATTTTATTTTGCATATTAACAAATGCCATAAAGGTCATGCTAAATTACTTGTGTTTGGGTTCTTATGCTGTGTACAGGAGAAGCAAGTAATAACTGTGGGTAAGGCTTTACCTTTGCTACAGGCTCTAGAGTGCTATTTGCAAGCTCCCTGTATCTTCTGTACTCCTGGAAGCTGCAGATAATGGTGACCTATTATTTATTATCAGTGGCCTTGTTTTATTTATTTATTTAGCCTTCCTTTGCTCTCTCATGGCTTTTTTTAATTTTTATTTTTGTTTTTCAAGCTGGTGATGTAATTATTTTTAAACAGCAGATTCTTCAAAAGAACTTTCCTAAGTCTTTTTCCCCTTCATCTTCTTTCTTTTGCTTGCTTTGCAATTCTTAATTCTTTTGTATTTCAAGAAAAAAATTCCAGAAAGAATAGTCCCAAAAATTTAATCGAAATATTGTGTGATTTTTTTAAGTTAACTCAAACTGAGTCTTACTAGAGTTGATTGAACAGCAGAAATGAATTTTTGTTAAGTGTTCCTAAAGACAACATTGCTAAAGAACAACAAATGTTATTCCCAATGAACTATTTCATCTTCCCTGCCAAAAAAGCCACCATGCACAGTAGAAAGTTTGCTGTCTGAGGGGGAGATGATTTGCATAATGAAAACATAGGGCAGCGGATGCCATTTAAGACAATACTTGGCACTTCCTTAATTGCAGTGGGCAAAGCAATTTGGATAAAATTAAATTCACTCTTTGCACAATTTGCAGTTTTGGAGCAGACTCATTTCTGCCATCTTTACTTGATCATTTTAGGAAGAGGCAGTGACACGGAAACATCAGAAGAGGTTTTTGTGTCTGCAGAAGGTGATGATTTGTTTGGCACTGAAGCTTTGAAAGGCATCATATGTTCATGCTGTTCTCATAAAGTTTCACTTATTCCTGCTAAAATACCAGTACAATAGCTTGGAATCAGGGAAATGTTAGACTCTAGATTTGTAGCAACTGTGGTGTTCATGGTGGCACAGAAGGCCCCAAAAGCCAAATCACTAGGGAATCCTGTCACTAGAGGGGTGTTCCTAGCAGTGACCAGTCTATGCCCTGGAATGCTGGTGGACATGACAGGACACAGTGTGCGGAAAAGAAAAAACAGACAAAATGGACAATGTGAGGGGAGCAGGTTTGTTAGTGCCCTCACTCTCAGTCAAAAAATCATTACACAATAAGACTAAATAATCCTTGTTTTGCTCCCAGTAATTCTTCTAGAGAAAGAGACTAGTGGGTTAATTTGAGTGAATTTAGCAAGCCTAATTTGGGCCTCCTGTCTTCCTCTGGCCACTGAGCAGACCTCCCTGAATCCTCCTACTATCTTGCCTTGAGCTCTCTCCAACTGCTCCAGTGCTCTCAGACTCCAGAAGCACACGCTGTTAGAAATGCCCCCAAAGCAGTAAAGCTTTGTCCCTCTCTATAGCTGGATTTGGCAGTGGTGCTTGTTTGAGAGGCATCAGGCTGCTGGTCTTGAGCTGCTGCTGAACTTGGGTGCCTTCCAAAAATCATGATTTCGGAGCAGATGATACCAATGCTTCTTTATGTAGTTAAGGCTTTCTAAGACTTGAAAGCTACTTGATGTTATACATACCATTATAGCACTGGAAGTGCAGAGATGACATTTGCTGTGTCTGGCAGGCTCAGGAGTTGCTCTCTGTGTCCTCTTTATAATGGTTCAAATGGGTTCTGAACTTATCTGTTGCCACTATGGCCATTTGAATTGCAAATAGGTACACAGATGTGCTTTTCTGAATAGCCAGGCTACGCTTTCATTCTCAAAACAATGCAGTATTATCTGCCTAGATGTCTGTTAATGGAAAGCTAACATGTCAGGTTCTGTAAAGGTAACCTTCCTTTACTGTAATTATGCTAACGCTTTATAATAAACAAGGTCTCGCTGGTTTTAAGCATACTTGATTTGAAAAAAATCAAATGTCAGCTTTTCATTAACTCTGCCAAGAAGAGTAATTTCTATTCTTGGTTTCTTCTAGACTGCTACAGCTATAAAATGCTAGTGAAAGTTGCTTCTGTATGTATTCCAACCTCAAGCAAGGACTATGGTCTGCGTTTTCCCACAACATTATGGCAATTAGTTACTATAATTGGCATTAATTAATTTCTGGCTCACTTATTACTCACATTCCAATCAAAACAATGAGTTCTGAAATGCGTGAATTCTGCATTAATATTTATGCTTTCAAAGGCATGACATGCCTGCAGATGACTCTATTTTTTTTGCATGAAAGATCATGTCACTGAAGATTAGAAGACATTATGTATTAATGCTTGATCTGAGAGTATATATTAGTCATGTAAATATTTCCGCAAGTCTCTTTCCTTTTCTGCACAAACTGTGTTAAGATAAGAAGAGAGGTTTTGATCTCATCTCATCAGGTGGTGGGCTCCAAACTTGTTTGAAATGGCTGGAATTTCTGATATGTTCTTTTGAATGTGAAATTGCAAAGAAATTTGCATGTTGCTATAGTCTTGGATTTGCTCTTTCAGAATTTATTCTGCAGGTATTAATTCACATCTTTGTTTTAAGGTTTTTGGTGCTTTGAGTCTGTTTCCAAAAAATGTTATTTCAACAGACACTGATCACTCTAGAGACTGAAACCCTTGTGGCTGCACTCCCGAATTCACAATGATTACATGCATTAATATACCAGACTTACACAGATTGCTCTGATAAAGTACATATTTACTCTAAAATGACAGAAATAGTGTGTTATCATAGCAGGTTTTGTTTGAGAAGCAATTTTCTATAAATACGTAAGTTCAGCATATCTAATGTGTTTTTCAGCACGTTACTTTTTCCTTTATCTCTATTAATTTTTTTCTTAGTTTGCATTAGAGCACTAATGTGCCCCTTCCCAGATCCCTTCAGAAGTCACGTGCTTTGGGCTCTTTACTTTGCTCTAGTTACGTTTTGTGCCTGAATTCAGAGTTGTCTGTTCATTAATTAATGGATACCTTGAAAAAGTGTTTTGCTGCTGAAGGACTTGTGTAGGTGCTGGTGTGGGCACACAGGTGAGAGGTGAGTGGGAGAAGATGGGCTCTTGGTGTGGGGACAGGAGGAGGGGGCTGTGGTGGAGCCTGTCACTGGGCCATGGGTGGAGAAGGGGCAGCAGCAAAGCATTTGTAGGTGCTGGTGGCTAGAAGCCAGGCAGATGATCAGGCCCTGTTGCACAGGGAGCAGTGGTTGTCTTTATTCTTTGCTCTGGTAGCCACCATAACATGGAAATTTCTTCTGCAGGGGTATGAAGGAGGCCTGAGGATAAGAGGAGAAGGGTGGCAAGAACTGAAAAGTGTGAAATGGCAGACATGGTATCTTTTACAGGAGTCCTTTTCCAAGGACGGGATTCTGCCTAGCAGTTTCTCAGGTGTAATGAAAACTCAGTTTGGACAGGACATTGGTTTGGGAATGCTGCTAGAAGCCCTATAGCCTCTTAAGGCAGATCTGTGAAATACCTTAATGGGATGTCTACAGTTCCAAACTGTCATGGGCAGTCCTTCTATGCAGCCTTAGATGTTTTGAAGCTCAGGCTCCAGGGCACAGCTGAAGCTCTAACACATTTGAGCTCAGGTTTCACTCCAATGTGGGCTGGTACCCAGTGTATTGCAGCAACACCAAGGTCTAAGGTGTGTCATAGTTCCCCCTTCCCCTCTTAGTCCCATGTAGGCTGTGCTTTCTGCTCTGTATCTCATCCCTGAGCTCACTGGGTTCATTTCAGCTATGCTTCCACAGAACTGATGTGAAGGCACCTTCCTACTGCCCCACAGCTTTCTTAAAGCGCTGCTGTGCTATAAGCAGGACTCATACATTGTTGTTGTTGTTGTTTATTATACAGTAAGAAGTCAGAGAGGCAGTGAAGTGTGCTGGGTGCACTGCTAATCAGTTTGTGGTCTGCTGACTGAATGTCTTAATGTCAGGTTTTGATGCCAACTGGTGTTTGCTTTCACCATCAGAGCTGCCTATGTTTATGAGTAACTCCACTCTAAAATTGTTCACTCCTGTTGTTGCCTTAGTTAGCAGCTCCATACAAGGCCATTGCAGAGTCCACTCATCCTGTGAGCGAATGATGGGGTGACACAGTTTAATGGCAGGCTAAGAGCCTCAGGATTGTCAGCTGGAAAAGCAGCACACAAGTTAGGCTGGGGTCTTTATGGGGGGACATTGTGTTGTACTGGGCCAGTTGCACAGCAGGGAAGGAGAATCGTGCCAGGCCTGGGTGTCTCCTGCTGATAAGAGCAGCACCTGGGATTTCAGTGGTGCTTTTCACCTGAGGACCTGAAAGCCCTTTGCCAGTCCTGAATGGCTGGGGCAGCTGTGGGTAAGTACTGTTCCTGCTTCACATCATCAGGGAGTCACAGGAACATGATGTATCAAAGGTGCCAAAATATCACATCCCAAAGCCTAATTCCCGTAGCTTTTCTTCTCCCCTCCCACTGAACAGGGTTGTCAGGCAGACATGCAACATGGGCAGTGCTGTAAGAAACTGGTCATTTCTTGTCTACTTTTTCCTGGGTCATGGGATGGGTGCTGAGCTGCCTGGCCTCAGGGCAGGGTCTCTTCTCACTGCCACTTATCCCCTTTGAGGACCCAGCAGGGTCGCCCTCCAGACCTTGTGTTTGTTGTGAGGAGCCCGTGGGCCAGATGGATCGGGGTCTTCTCAGGTGTGTTTTCTGGACCAACCTCCCTGCAGAAACTTTCTTCCTGACCACCAATATGCTGGATGTGTTGTGGCCCAAAGCAGAAAGACTGGTACCATTTTAAAATTTGGTATTTCCTGGCTCTGTTTCTGTCTTTCATCTGCCTTCAGGGATGTTCTCTGTGTTTGTATTAGTTTAAATTTTCATACTTTTGATTAGCTTGACAAGGCTCACTCCCCCTGCTTGTGCAGGGCTTCTGTTGGGTCTGACTCACCTTAGCGAAGTGATACCGCAGGAGCTCTCATTGTGTCTTGCTTAAAAATGAATTCCCCTCTCATGACTTAACCAGCTAAAAAGGAGGAGGAGGACAACTTTACCAATTCACAAATGTGAATGATTCTGGCTCCTTATGGCACAGCAGTGTTGGCCTTATGGGGAAGCTGCTGCATCTGGCTTGGTTGGGGTTTGTCAGTGCAGCATCGTTGACCATTTTTATTAAAGATGGGCAGTGGCATGTGCAGAGCAGCCACTCCTGAGCAAAGCTGATGAAACACAGCTGCCCTGGGCCAGCTGGTGTCCGAGGAGCTTGGTCCAGTGCTCTGGGTGAGAGGGGGATGTTGTTTGGCAGAGTTCAGTCTTTGTGCCGTTGTGGGCGGCATGTCTTCTGCCTGAGACAGGGGGAAACTGCCGGCCCAGTGCAGCTGCCCCAGTGGGGGTTTGGCTCTACCCAAATTTGGCTGGTTCCTGAGCCCGTGTCATCTCCTTGTCAGGTCACAGTAATGTGATTTGCCTGACACTGGTTTGGCAGATGACTCAGGAGCAGCAGCAGCCCATACAGAAAGTCAGGCTGCCTTGTCAAGTGGGACTTGCCAGTATGAATAACATCTCCTGCTTACGTCTGTTTGTTGGCACTTGTGTTATCTGTGGGGGGACTCAGATGCTGGAGTGATCAACGCCTTATAAATGGTAATCATAGAAGGTGCCGAGAGCCATCTGCGAAGCCCCGGGTGGGTGGATGCTAAGCCCCCTTGGGAAGGGCCTCTCCTTTGCCACGTGTGTGGTGGCAGGTTTCTGAAGGGGATCCGTGCCAGGAACTGTCATGGGACTGTGGTGTTTTCATCAGCTAAGCAAAACCCTTTGCATTTGCACTGCCAAGCATGGCATAACATGGAAATAGGTTTCAGTGCTGCTCTGTGCAGCGCAGGATTGGCAATGTTTGTGTGAGATACCAGCATGTAACTCAGCACCTTCCCCTCATTAAATCAGGCTGGTGTGTTGGCAAAGCCTCTGGGAGCAGAGAAGGGAGGCGATGATGCATTTATCTGTTCTGTGATAGCAGAGGGAGCTTGCCTGCTGGTAGACTGCCTTTAGCAGTTGGTTAGTCATGCAGGGGCAAGAAACTGCTCTGAGATTTGAGCTTTCAATTCATTTGAGCTTGAGCTTTCTGACAGAATGGTCTAGTAGAGCTGGCATGGCCCAGCCACAGCAGGCAGTACACGGTGGTGCTGAGACCATGAGACAGCATCCATCCTGGATTTGGGTCTGCACCCCAGTGTCCTGTGCAAACTCTCCCTTGGTCCCTGTGGGGACTGGCAGTGACACAGGGAGGGGTTTGCTCTCCTGCAGCGCGAGGCTGACAGGCCTGGACAGCCATGCTGCTCCTGTTTAGCTTGAGCAAAACTCACACAGATGCCTGGTAGCTGTGGGGGAGACCTGCCCTGTATTCCCATGGGTGTAAAGTGCCTTCAAATCACTCCAGGAGAAGATGAGAAACAAAGCTAATTGCAGGCTTTCGGGACTTTAAGGTTGTTCACGTAGTTCCTGTCTGTAACGTGCAGCATATTACAGACAAGAAAGGCCTCTTCACTGCTGTGCTTGGCTGTCAGCTTTGCCCTTGTACCTGAGGGAGGCAGAGACCTGTGGGGCTGGCCCTGCTGCAGAGCTGGTGGTGGCTCTGCACGCACCGTCTCTCTGCTCTACTCCCTCCTTGGCCATTCCCACTGGGCTCTGAGCCTTTGCAGGGGAGCCTTGCTGCTTGGAGGTCTTGTTAGTTGCTGAAATGCATCCAGACCACTGAGGATGCTGGTATAAAAAGATATTTAAAAAAACAAAAAAGGGGTGAGTGGACAAAAATGCTTTTTAAGTTATGGTGGATCATCATCGGGTGTTACTTCAGGCATGTGAGTTTTACAAACCTGTCATTGAGAGATTCCCAGTTGCAATGGTCTTGCAGTGAGCAGAAGAACCGTATTGAATTTGCATGCTTTCTGCTGGTATGAAGCTGCCTTGAGCCTGGGTGCTTTCTGCAGGGCTCAGCCAGGCAGACTGTCTCCAGAGAGATGAATGGAAAGGTCTCTTAAAAACTCCTGCAGTAGAGCTGCTGCTGGACTTTTGTATACAGAGACCTGAAAATACCATCATTAGAGGCTGCTACTTTGCTGAGCCATAAACAAACTACAGTTTGTTTCTCAGATTTGATAATCAGCTCAAAACAGGCCCCTGCCAAGGTACCAGCCCTGCCTGGCCCCTCTCAGTGGTGGTGCCGAGATGGGAGCTCCTTTGTACAGCCCATCCTCCCTTCCAGCAGGGTGAAGGGTGTTGAAGGGCCGGGGCTCTGGGTGCAGGTGGCAGTCCAGCATACGACCTTGCTGTGTCATCCCAAAAGCTCAGGTTGCTTTGTATCAAGCAGCAGAGAAGGCAACAAACTTCCCTAACTGGTCCAGTCCACTCAGCTGTGGTCTCTGCTGGGTCTGATGGGTGAATTCCTGCAAGAGCACCTAGAAGCCATGAACTGGCTGAAGATGATTTCGCTGCCCAATTTTTCTCACTAGTTTACCTTTAGTGAGTAAATGACCATGGTGTTTGTTATTGGTGCCATGGGGAAAACCTGAGGATTTGGGCTCCTTGACTGTATCTGAGCAGCTGCAATAAGGCCCACCTCCAAATTTTGTAAACCCTCCTAGCATTGTAGAGATCTTGTAGTGTCTTTGTTCCTCACTTGGCTGCATCTCTGACTCATTTGAGACTTGGCACAAAAATTGCTGTCTCAAATGCAAGGGTGAGCTGGCACAATACTGAATTGAGAAAACTTGGCATGACACTTAATGGAGAATAAAAGCGTGTTTTACTGAAAGAGGTTTGCATCTGCCTGTGGGGTCTGCAGGGGCTGTGCGGCCAAGCCCAAGCATTGGAGTGAGTTTTGGCCAGCCCTGACCTCTGGGTGATCACTGACATGGGTGTGATGAAGCTTTAGGAATACTTCTCAGTTACCACACAGTTTAGCTAAATCCTTGCCCTGTAAGGGGAACAGTGGTTTCTTTCCTCGTGTGAGGAGGATGAGGTGGGTTTTGAAATGCAGACAAAGGAGAAGTTGTTTATCCAAAGTTTTCATCATGTTTGAGTGGGAGGGCCAGATGAATACAGGATTGTTCTGTTGAAATCACTGGCTGTGTTGCTGCTGTTTAAATAACTGAAGGCACCTAAACTCTACCACTTGCATAAAATAACCCCAAACCAAAAAAGCCTAGAGCCGTGGTATTTGCTCTCAGTACAAGTCAGCCAAGGATTCTAATCGGGAGAGATCTGACTGGGGAGGGACACTTGCATTGGAGAGATGGGTGATAGAGCTTGTGTGTGGAAATGCTGCTGCCAGTCTGGTACTAAAGCAAATAAACTCACTCCAGGCTTTGGCTGGGCAGACCCATCGCCCACACCACGCTGTGGGGCAGTGTGCCCTGTGTCGGGGTGTTCAGTGCCCTGGGGCTGGCGAGGGTGAGAGCAGCTTCACCACCTCCTCCTCCCTCGCTGTGCCCAGCAGTGCAGTGCAGCCACTGGCTGCCAGGCTTCAACCCAGCCTGGCTCTGCTCCCAGTTTGGGCCTGTGGTCTTGTCACGTGGTTTAGGAGGAGGAAGAGAGAGGCTGGTTTTGTGGCGTTGCAGAGCTGTTCTTGTTGCTTTAACAAGCAGAGCCCCTCCAAGCCTCCACCTTGGGCCAGGTCCATCAGCCAGCAAGATGTCCCCTGCCCCAGAAACTGTCCAGCTCAGTGCCAGAGCCACCCTGTATCTGGATGAGGGCTGTCGAGGTTTGGAGCTGGAAGAGGAGGGAGGGGGCACCCAGGAGCTTGCTGGCTGGCAGGTGGTAGTAGGGACGTCACCCTGAGAAGAGCTACTGGGGAGAGGCAACCAGGAGGTAGGGGATCAGTAAGGCAAGGCACAGCGTGCTTGGCAGGGGAGAGGAGAGAGGAGAATTGGGACATTAATGAAAAAGGCAGTGCTGTGGCCAAAACAAAGCATGGGTCAGCGTGATGGACGAGGAAGGATCATCAGATGTGAATGATAGCGGAATAAGGAGGTTAACAACAACTTAAGGAATGGAAAACTTAAACTCTCTTAATCCCACCAGACCTTCAGACAGAAAGTTACAGTTGTCCATGAAACAGACAACATGAACACTGGGTTGCACAGGGTGTGGAGGACCTGCTGCTCCTTGCTGAGCAGAACTGGGAGAGCTGCCCTGCCTGCCCGCTTCCCCTCAGCCTGCGCAGGAAAACACCAAACACTTGGAGGATTTGGAAATTAGCACGTTAACTCCTTGGCTTGCTCATACTGACTAGCTTAGGAAGCTTTAGCACCTAAAAAATGCAAGTCAGTTGTTGGTAGGACATTTCCACTTTAACTGGCCAGCAGTGTGCTGCCAGATACTTGCAGCGTGTGCTGCCTGTCCCTGCAGCAGTACTCGTATGACAGATCTGGTCGGCTGACTCTGACCTAAGATTAACACCTCCCCATGCATGGCTTGTCCATGTCGTGTCAGTCCCCCTCCAGTCCCCTCCCACCCTGGTCAATTATTTGGAAGTTTTGGCAAAGGATTAGTAGGGACTCCAGTCCAAACTGTGCTACAGAGCAGGGATTTTCACTACTGGAGGTCTTTAGCAGGCAGAGAAATAGATAGTAGGAAATCTGAAGTGAGGATGGTGGAAATGAAGCGAGATCTTACGGAAGTGCTGTTTGGAGTGACTGTTTGCTGAGGCCCAGGCTCTCCTCTGGTTGGTTGGTGCTGCCCCGCAGAGCTCAGTGCTATGGCACCAGTTCACATCAGCAGGAAATGGGGCTGTGCCCTTTTCTGTCCCGTGGGCCGGATGCCTCTTGAGCTTTTAAATTGTACGTGTTTATCTTATAAAGTTCAGTTCCTCTGACTCACTCTCTTAGCTTCTAGTAGAAAATCTCCTGTCCTGGGGAGGAAACCTGATGCAGAGTGAGGGTGCTGGCTGGCCACAGAGCTTGCCAGCTAGCAAGCTCCTGTGTTGCAGGCTGCCCAGGTAATCCCAGCTGACTGGATGGTCCATGTGCCCCTTCCCCTTAGGGAATGGCAATAAGGCCACTTTTGTGCCTTCTGGTGAAGAAGTGGGATAACGTGGGAAGTACGGCCAGGTACAGACTTATGAAAGGACTCAAGCACTAGCTAAATTAGGTGTCTCAGAGCTTATGTGGGAATTGCCACCTTGGATTTAGGGGCTGAACGTCCACCTTGATCCCTTCTGCAAGAGCTTGAGTTTCCCCACAGAGCAAGGGCAGTGGGCAGGCTGCTGCGTGTGCCTAGAAGTGCTGGAGAGCTCTGGCTTGTCCCCTGCCTGAGCACAGCTC
Organism: Brachypteracias leptosomus; assembly: GCA_013401335.1. NCBI lineage: Eukaryota > Metazoa > Chordata > Aves > Coraciiformes > Brachypteraciidae > Brachypteracias > Brachypteracias leptosomus. The sequence continues at coordinate 133,713 of VYZX01000944.1, forward strand.
AGCCTCCAGCAAGGCTCCTTCTGCCTCCGCTACGAGGGTCCGTTATCAGCCAGCTCAGCGTATGACCAGTTAATTGCAGTGGTCACTAGAGGTGCCAGTCTGAGGTGCTTAACTGCCAACATGCAGTGTGATGGGAATCAGGGCACTGAATTTTAGAGCCTGGTTTCCAACCTGGCGTCAGGTTTCAAAAAAATCAGGGTCTTCCTGCTCAGCATCACTGGGCTGATGTCTCACTGAGGACATGACTGATGGTGTTGCAGTGACGGGTGGCTGTCCAGGATGCAAGAAGAGCTGCAAGGTGCCCAGCTGGAACGGAGAGGTACGAGGCCTGTTTCTTATTAAGCCTAGCTTCTGTTCAGGAGCATGACTGCATGCCTCTTCTTTGCAAGTACTCAGCCTTTGGACTGATTCAGGAGCAATTAGTTCAGACAGCCCTTCTTATCTTTTGGTGAAAAATAAGAGCTTTAAAGAAGTCTCAGCTTTCTTTTTAAATTCCTTATTTGTATCAGATCATATTTCTCCCTTTTGATACACCTTTAAAATTAATGGCAGTGGTGGCCAGCAGCAGAATCGCAGCTGATGGGATTTGTTTGCATTGCTGTGCAGAGGCAGGTGGTAATTGCCAGGCGGGCTCCAGCCCTGCAGAGCCTCCAGACTTTTGTTTGAATTGGCCACGCTGTTCCTCCACGGTGTTTACACGAATCCAGCAGCAGCTTGTCCCGGCTGTCTATGCTTGGTCCCTACCCCTCTTGTTCTCAGCAATTGAAATCTCTCTCTAGCAGGAGCCCGAAGTGCTCTGCAGGCTGCGTCTCACCCTGCAGCGCCTGCCCCAGGGGTCAGGGATCAGCCCAATGCTGCAGGAAAGGAAGGGCTGCTTTTTAGGGGAGACCAGACAAATTGTGTAACATTGTCAGAGCCTACAAAAAAACCCCTGTTGCTTGAGTGTCTGGAATATCTTTGCCTTTTGTTTGAACCTGTTACCCAAGGCACAGCTCTGTGGTGAGAAACAGCGGTGCTAACTTCAACCTTTCAAATGTCCTGCAGAAAGTGTAACCCAGTGTTTGAGTTAATGCACACGCGAGTGTCCCGTGCACTGAAACACCAAGGTGGGCTAGTTTCTGCTGATGGAGTTGAGTGCAACATGGTTTAATCAACTTTATATGTCATAATACAAATATTTATTAAATATTAGTAAGGAGTGGGTTTGCTTTGTAATCCTAGAGTGGTTTGGGTTGGAAAGGACCTTTAAAGATCAGTCCAACGCCCATGCCATGGGCCAGGACATCTTTCGCTAGATTGAGGTGGATGCTAATACAGGATTCTGACCTTAAACCTGGTTAGTATTGCTGCCAGAGCAAACTTATCTTGTTTAGAAAGGACTCAGCTGTCTAACAGATTCCTGGGAGGATCAGCTTCTAGGTGCAGAATTCAAGAAGAGGACACACGCCATCCATCACTGTCATCCAGTGGTGTGGATGACATCCTGAGGTCCTTCACCAGCTCTGACTATTATGTCTGTGACGAGTGAAAACTGGCTGTGTAACAGGCTATTGCAGAGAGACTTACTGACTGGAAATCTGTTCACATTCAGGAACCATGCTGGGAACTGCTTTAGGTAGTCTGTCTGTCTGTCTGTCTGTCTGTGGGTTTCGATGCTCTCCAGCTGTGTGTCTGTTAGTCATAAACTTGTTTTCTCCTCTTTCCTGTTAGCGTGGCAGGGAAAGCATTAATGTGTGGGATGGGAAAGGAACATGCACCGAGTGTGCAAGCAAATGGCAAGACTGAGTTTCTGTAACAGCCGCTTGCAGTGACCTCGGGCAGTGCTTATTGGCAGCATGGGTACAAGGTTTATAGATAGAGCTGGCAAACTTGGGTTTGGTTTTGCTTGCTCTGGGTTTCATATAAGAAGTAGCATCATTTAAGGAGAAAGCTGAGTTGAAGGATTTAGGTTTTACAAATTGGCTTACAATACTGCCTTCTACTTTGCTTCTGGAGAGTTAGAATAGCATCTTGTGGTCCAGCTCTGGGGAAGAGGGGCCATTCTCAGGAGGGTTTCATGCCCCTATGCCCACTGTGGGCAGCCGAGCCCTGACGACCCACAAACTCCCACGCTGGCACCCAAACGCTGCCAAGCTTGCTGTGCAATGCTGTGAGAGGCTCTGGGTGAGTGCTGGGGTAAAGTAGAAATCTGACAGAAAAATCAGAGAGAGATGAGTTTCCTCCATCTCCCAAAGGAAATGAAATCTCTGCAGTCAAAAACCACGTGGCTGCTGTGGTGCTGGTGAGCTGGACATAGAGCCTGAGCACGTGTTTTCACAAGGGAGTGTCTTTCCACACCACTGCTCCTTCCTCCTCAGCTTCTTCTTACATAGAAGTAAACAAATTTAAAAACAAAACAAAACACAAAACTCTTGTAAGCAGTGAAGTTTTGAGAAGTTTTCAAGCCAAGACAATACACTGACTTTTAGGAAGGGTGAAAAACCAGAGCTCACCACAGTCTTTTAAAAAGTGCAATGCTCTATGCCGTTTGGGAAAAGCATAATCAGTAAAACTACTAAACAAATGAGCCCAAAGTCATGTTACTCAGTCTATGAGTAGCACTCTTGCTCCTGGCAGGTTTGTTTTCCATGTTCAAGCCATGCAAGCACTGAGTGTTCAAGTTAAAAGCCCTTGCAAAGTGGAGGGCAGAGGTGAGTGTACTCCTGCAATAAATGGGGGAGTTGTAAGTAAAGAGGGTTTTAATTGGTGTTTACTCGTTTGCTCTAATAGATGAGAGAATAAGCCATGTCCCAGATCTGACATTTTCCCACTTATACAGATGTAAATTAGAAGTGACAGAGTTGAATTAAATATGGTGAAAGTACCACACTTGGGAGGTGAATCGAGCAAAGCCACTCTCCTGGAGCTTGTCATTTGTCCCTTCTGCACCGAGCCCTGGGGAACTTGCGCCACTGATGTGTTTGTATTTGCTTGTGCAGGAGGTTGTGGATAAATGAGGTTGCTCAGAAGTTAAGGATTTCACAAGGATAGGTATCTCCTACAGATGGAGCCAAACTCCATCTGCATCACCTGGGATGAGTGAGGGAAACTTGGCTTTATTCTTTATCTCTCCTACCTGAATGCGAAGTTCAGGGATTGGGCTGTTTAAGTGCTCCAATGCTGCTTCTTTTCCCAAATCAGTGTCTGTATTTGCTGTACACACTCAAAAATAGCCTTCTGAAGAGCCTGTGTTTATTTTGCTGATCCCTATGTCCTAAACTGACCTAATCTTGCAATAAAAGGCTGAAGTTTTAGCCACCCAAGCCAGGCAGGTCCATCTGCCTCCTGCCACATGCACCTGTATATCAGAGCTTGAAAACAGACTGTAAATCCCTACTTGTTCAGCTGGCATGTGTCTCTGTTACCAGTACCACCCTCCCACCAAGCAGAATGAGGACATACAGATTGCACCTGAAGTTTCCTTCTCTTTGTATTTGAGCTTATGGACCCTGACAGGGCTGTACCACAGAGCCCCAGGTTGAAGGGATGCTCTCATCATATTGGGCTGTCAGCGTGCACAGCTCGCCTGCAGCCATGGGGACAGCACAAGGCCCATGTGGAAACAGGGTGAGGTCCCCTGTTTTGCCAATTGACAGGGTCAAAAGAAAGGACAGACACCAACAAAAGGCTTAGGCTTATTTTACTGTCTATTTCAAGATGACACAGAAATGAAATGATGTGGTTAGTCAAAGCAGCAGTGAGAATAAGCAAGGTAATGCACCTAGTCATTACTGCCGAAAAGTAACTATAGTGACTAAGAGACACACATCACCAATTGCCCTATTAATACTTCACCAACATCCAGACCTGCAGTCGCTGGAGAGCCCCGGTTGCAGTGAGGATTTGGAGAACTTGTCCCAGCAATTGGGAAGTCCTACACAGAGTGTCCACTCGTAGGGGAGGCATCCCAAGTTGCTGCAAGAGAGTCCAGCTTTTATACAGTCGAATAAACAACCTTAGTTGAGTAAACAACCTTCAGAACTCCAAATGCTGAATAGCTGGTGTCATCCTCCCTGTTAGATTCTATCCAAGGCCTTTTCAGGGCCTGGGGAGGAACCCAAAGGAGTATCTCTATCTATTTTGGTTTTAATCACTTATCTCTTAGCAAGGTCCGGGTGTCTGGTCCCACAGCCTTGCAGCATGACTCTAAATAGAGAAAAATCTGCTGGTTACTATTACAAATTATATTGTTCGGTTGTGAGGTTCATCCATAGGTCAACTTTGGTTCAGGGTCTACAGCTCAGGCCCCAGCACTTTGTTTCCCCTGCAGAATCCCTTGTCCCAGCTTGCCCCTAACACCTTGCTTTGTGCTTTCCCAGACCACCACCTGCCTGCCACTGACGAGCCCATCTCCCCGAAGAAGGCGAAGAGCAGCCCCAAGCACCATGACCTGGAGAGCTGGTTCTCACCCCCTTCCCCCGAGTGGGCCACCGTGAGGGTCATCCCTGAGGAGGAGATGGCTGAGCACAACCTTCTTGCTATCCGAGTCATGGTCACCAGTGATGCAAGCAGGTACTTTAAAATACAAGTAAGCCTATAAAAAACCCCATAAGAGTAGTTTGGTTTTCTCTGGAACACTAAGGAAAAAATGTAACAAAATATAGTACTGAATGTACAGACAACTGAGGGAAGAAAAAAAAGAAAAAGACAAACCTCTCAGGATAACAATTGCTCTTTACTGCAGCCATAAATCCCTCAGACACATGACTCACTTTGCAGGAAATCTTCAAATATTCACATCCCACACAGTGGCCTGAATCAGAGAGCAAAACATTGCCCTGATCGGCCCAGGTTCAGCTCTTTGTGTACCAAAAATGTTGGTTCAGGGATTAGGGCAGTGGGTGTATTGTGGCCAAAAGTGCATCCTGTGATGTGGTCACCTCCCACCTTGGTCATCATCCTGCAGCTCTGCACCCTGTGCCTTTCCCAGGGCATTTGAGGGCCTGCTCACCCCTAAGAAATCTGAAATTTTATGATCTTTGGGGAGCTGTCAGAGGAAGCCCAATTTCTGTGTACAAATTAGATAAATTAGAATATATTGGCTTTCTGGGCAGGATTCTGTGGGAGTTCATTCTGTCTAAAGCTTAGATTGATATCTCCCAAGTAAAGCAGCTTTATTTACTGAGAACTAAAAAGGAAGAAGGAGTGGGGGGAAAAAAAAGGGCAAACCCAAAGCCAACTGTTGCAAACACAGAGCTACTGCTCTGTGCTCATTCATGACATCCTTTAAACACTTCTTCTGGTGCTGTGTGTAGCTTGTGGAGAGCAAAGCTGTTAGAAATGCAACTTTCTGCTGTTCCCTGCAGTGGTTTTAAATGGTGTTTGTGCTCTGCTGCATGGGTCTGGGTGCTCTTCCAGTGAAGGAGATCTCAGGGCAGGATTTCCTACTTGTTTGACAGAAGCTCCTGTGGAGCATGTGCTTGTATCCCTTGCTAATACCCTCTGGCTGTGGTGCCCCTGCAGTGCCAGGGCATCGCTGGGAGTTGGCTAATCCCTCTGATCCCAGGGATCAGCTCCCTTCCCTGCGGCAGCCCCTGTGGCTGGACAGCGAGGCTCCTGGTGCCCCAGTGGCAGGACCTGGCACGAGGAGTGACACCTCATCTGCCACCAGTGCAGCTGATGCCAGTGGCTCTGAAGTCACCCTCCTGCTGCTGCAGCAGCTCAGGCACCCTTTGCCTCACAGAGCTGTGGAGAGGCCAGCCCCTGCCTGAAAAGGGGGGACGAGAGAAATAGCAAGTGACAAATGGCAGTGCTGAGCTGGCTGCAGGCACTTGGTGGGACAGGGAAAAAACCAACCAGCTCAGTGACACAACTTTGCAGGTCAGGCTTTAGGCACTTGTGAATATTGACCGCCTATCGAGCAGAGATCAGAGGAGAAGCTTCTTACTATAGCACTTGCATCCTTGCCAGCCAAGGAAAATAAACATTTTGCTCTTTAAAACAGAAATATATCAATCAATGTTAAGGGCAGATCCTTTTCTTTTGTGTGGCATTCTGCCCAATCTCAGTATGGTGTCTCCCCATCCACACAACTTCTCAGCTATCAAAGACTTCATATATTTATATTTTTTTTAATATATCGATATACTTGATACAGCTTGAAAAACACCTAAAAAGTATGTGTTAGTGGTGAAATTCAAGGCCACTCTGATTCAGCCTACCGAGAGAGCAATGCACCTGGAGCTGTGCTCCCATCCTCACTGCTTTGCTGTCCTCAACCTCCCAGCACTGCTGGTTTGACCTGGGTGAAGCAGGGGTGCAGGACTGGTGGGGGCTCCAGTATGGAATTTCCCCTGGCTTTATATTATCTGTAGTCTTTTCTTTAGCTCTTCTTCCTCCTGCCTCCTGGGCTGTGCCTTGGGCTGTTACAATCTTTACTTTCTACAAGCAGTGCTGTATAAACATGGAGCAGCTTTCTCCTGCCACATCAATAGGACTACTCATGGCCTAAGCTCCTCTTTTTTTTTAAGGTAGAGCTATTAATCATCACTATAAATCTATGAATTAGCTCAGCAGTATCGTTTGCATTAAAAATAGGCTGAGTGGGATGGTAGCACGCTTATTCATGGCAGTGGGAATGTGGTCACATCAGAAGGCCTCAAAGTGTCTGTTACTTACAGTCTGATATTTAGACATGAAAGAAATCCCACGATTATTGAAAAAAGGACTAATAATCACTACAAATGGTCGTTCTCCAGCCCAGGGGCAAGGTCAGGAGTGTGTGCCATTCACATGTTTGTGTGGCATGTTCTTAATTACAGTTAAGGAAGGGGATGCCAAAATCCGTGTCTGTGATCAGCTGAGGTGCCTCATTGCACTCACTGTTCAATGGGTGCTCCCACAGAGTTTATTTCCTTACTTCCTATAGATACCTTTTGCATGTTTGAAGGCTGTTTACATAGCTTCACTCTGCCTTCTCCTCTTTGGACTGATCCTTACAATTTCCTCCAACTTCTTGCCTCAGCCCTGTTTGCTGGGCTAGTGCGCGTCCTCACTCCTCTCCTCTGGGCTCCCTCCTTGTCCTGTATTGCAGCACCCAGAAGTGGGGTCAGGACAAGATGCAGCAGCTCGCTGTGATCCAAGACCCTCCCTGTGGTTCTGTGATGTGCCTGACACATGATAAGAAATGATGCTGGTGCAATTACAAAATACTCAAGTTTTGCATTAACAAAATACCTGAGTTTTACAGAGATCTCATCTGAGCCACAGATGCCAGTGCGGCATCATGTCACCTCAGTGTCAAAATGACTGATGTGGTATGATTTCCAGCATGGGTTCCCACAAACTGCTGAAGGCTAGGAGACCCTCCCACCCCCCAGCATTTCTGCAACTTCCTTGGCTTTATCTCCTGCCAGCAGTGCCAGTGCAGAGGCATCCATGTTGCGGGGGGGGGGGTGAGGGGGACTGTGCCTCCTCAGCCACTTGCCAAATGATGGGTGCTTGGCGGCTGCTGCTGCCTGGAGAGGGGACCTGGTTCCAGGTTGCAGTCAGGAGATGAAGCAAGGTCCAGCAATAAGTGTATTGAATTGGCAAGTGAAGCCTGCCTTAAAATTGGGGTGGGCTGCCCTGGATTTGGCCTCCTGCGAGTTCCCTAAGACATGCCTCTTATTTTCAAAAATCTGGGGGAAAAAGGTGAAAAGTGCAGAGTTTTGCTCATGTCTTGCTTCTAGGTGCATTACAGCATTGCAAGTGCTGCTATTTCCCTTTCTTCATCTTCATACAGCCTTGTGGGTAGAAGGGCCTGTCCCTGCTAACTGAGCAGTGTGATGTTTCATCCCATGTCTCTCTTGATGCCCGGTTGATTCCAGGTGCTGAATGAAGAGGTTGTAGGTGCAAATCTGTGCAGCAGAAGCCTGGTGGGAATAGCAACATCTCAGCTGTATAGCACCTACTTCAAGTTACAGTCCTGTAATAAAGACAATGCAAAAAGCAAACTAAGGTGGTCGGCTCTGACTGCAAAACATCTATTTCTCTGCCACCCACATTGCTGTCAGGGCTGATGCTGGTGTTTGTTGCGCTGGAGGAACTAATACCTCCATGCTGTGCATCTTCTGACATGTCCCTCTTGCCCTTTTTTCTGTGTAGCTCTGATCTGGAGTCTGATTTTAACGGTGACTCGCTGAACTCTGAAGTGAGCAAAGGACAGACCTCACTGCTGGAGCCCCCCGTCTGCCCCAGCCCTGGCTGGAGGAGGGTATCGCTTGTCTGTAGCCCTGTGGCACCAGAGGACAGCACCAGAACATCCAAAGTTGCTGATGGTAAGTGGCATCCTGCCCCAGGAATGCTCCAGCAGCCTCTCCTCAGGGCTGAAGTTGGCTGGGGGGAGAAGTTTAGAAGCGGAGGCTGTTACCTGTGATGTGGCCAGGTTGTACCTGTTAATAGTGTCTTTCTAAAGGGGGATTTCTGCCTTTTGGGTGCAGCTGAAACAGCATTTCCGTGATGTGGGGTAACCTGGAGTAGTTGTGCCTTGTGCTTTGCTTGGAGGGGTGGGATGAATGTTTTTCCTACCACTAAAAAGTTTGAGCATTATTAGGAGCCAGTGCAATATTAGCAGTGTTGCCTAAGCAAGAATGACATTGGGAGGCACTAGAGAGCTCTGCTTAGTTCAATTTATATTTCTATCAGTAGCTGCTTAAAATTTTTGTATCCAGTGAAAGCACAAGGAGGAAAGGATAAAGATAGCAGGGAGTGGAGAGAGGTTTAGGAACAGTCTGCCTCCACATGGAAACTCCTTTCTAGAGCTGGAGAAGATCACAACTAAAAGATGTGTTAAAGACAGCCAAACAAATGGTTTTGCAGAAAATAAAAGGCCATCAGCATTCATTTCTTCCCATCTCCCACCACCCCCAGATCCATATATGCATTTTTAATCCAAGCAAAAAAGAGGGGATTTCATACAGCAATTTAAATTGGCTCTTGAATAACAAAGCCCTTGTTTAGGGCAAAAAAAGGACAGCAGCAAACCCCAAAGCATGGCCAGCAGTGTGGGACCCCATGCAGTCACTAAAGGATTTTATTCTTTTTCCTCCACCCCTGGCTGCTAAGGTCACCTTCCTCCCCACCATCACCTTCCTCCCTGCCATGCCAGCCGGGTTATCTGGATGTTCCTGGCAGCCTCTCCCAGCTCCGCATCCTCACCCGGCTGCATCATAGCACCCCGAAGATTTTACCCCTTCGCTCTGTCCCCTGACCTGTCTGTCTGCTCGTTCCAGCTTTGCTGAGAGAGGAGCCAGTGTAGGTCTGGGGTTAACGGAGAGAGATTCGGAGCTCTCCTCCTGTGAGCACGGTTTGGGGCTAAGGGAGGAGGATTCGGGAGCTCCCCTCCCCTCCGCACTCCCGGGCCCGGCGGCGGTTTCGCGCTGCCCCCTCCCGGCCCAGCCGCGGGCCCGGCACTTTCTTCACGTCTATTTTCGCTCTCTGGCTTGTGCCTCATTACCTGACCATGTGTCTTTTCTGTTTCTGCTCAGTACTGCAGAGAGCCAACAGTTTTCACTCCACGGCGTTAAATAAGTATCAGAATTGGAGAAGAAAACTCCAAACGAGTGAGTAAAGCCTGAGAAGGGATTTCTGTCTTCTATTTGTGCCGTCTTCCATTTCCCTGGCTCCTAAATGTCTGTTCCTCATCTCCCCTTTAAAAGTTTTATAATTTTGAGTCACTAGGTGAGAAAACAGTGATCTAAAATGCAGAAAATATCTTTTCCACCTTTTTTTTTTTTGTCTCAAGAAATCAAATTCCTCTTGTGTGTGACTGTTCCCTGCATTATTATACCCACCAGCAAATGATGTCCATTCAGTTCTCCAGTCAAGAAAGTGCCCCCTTGCTTCAGAGCTGCGTATTCTGCCTCTAGCCCTGCCTGCACTGAATGTTTTTGATCGGATGCAACACTGGGTCTAACCTTTGAGTATCACTTATTAGAAATGCTCTGGAGGTGCCTATTTGCACCCATCTACAGGTGCTCTGTCACCACTTTTTTGTTGGAAAAAAAAAACAGGTGACTTCTCTGGGTTACTGAAAGAGAGAGAGTGCAAACAGCCATGCCAAGAGGAGAGCTGGTGAAAATAAGCGTTAGTAGTTCTTGTCCTCTAGCAGTTTCTGTCAGTTTGGGCTGACCCGTCCCTGTCCGTGGGAATCTCCCAGGAGTGCAGTGATTTCAAAAGTGATGGGCTCTGTGCTCAGTTCACTCTCAAAGCACAGTGCTGTCACTCCTCACAGCTGGGGCTGTGTCTGGGTAAGCTTCCTCCTGGGCTGCAGTCTCAAAACGAGCCAGCCATCCTCAATCACACCTTTGCTGCTTGTAACAGCATTGCCCACCTGCCTTGGCACAGCCCCTCTGCAAGCACACCCTGTGCTTGCCCAGTCTGCCTAAGGACTTTCAGGTACCTGCCAGGATTGTTCACACCAGTATGGGAGCTGGGTGAGCTTACCAGCATCCCAAACCCTCTCAAAACTTGGTTATAAGTGCAGTTGTATCTGTTAGGCTGGGGTGTTGACAGCCTTAAGTATAACACATGAATGTACAGCAGTGGAAGAAGGGCTTTGTGCATGTGGCCTAATGCCATAGTTTCTGAGCATGGAGACAGTGGGTTTTTGGCATGACAGCCACTCTAACCCTGCCCTCAGCTGCCCTCTGCAATGAGTGGGATTTTTGCTGCTGCTCAGAGTCCCCGTTGCTTTCAAAGAAGTTAAGGGCTCTGCTCCCAAAACAAGTAGGATCCTTGTGTTCATTATGGGACCAGAGTTCAGGCAGAGGCATCTCAGCTCGCTTGGTTGGCATGCACAAGCAAGCTTCAAGGTAATTTGCAAGTACCCATTGTGGGATGAATGTTTATATCTCGAAAGAAGAGGCAAGTGAGTCAGATGCATGCAGGTATGCATGAGCACTGTCCCTGCTGACCTTACAGTCCCTTGGATGCCCCCAATGCCATATATCTGGGATAACTGAATAGATCTCAGTCGAGGATGCACAGGGCTAAGCCACGGTCCTGAGAGGGTGCTCCCACCAATCTCAACTTCACCAAACCATCCACTGTGAGGGGCTGTCCCCAGAGAGGCAGCTGTGGCAGATGGACAGGTGGATAGGCCCTGATGGGGCTGCATTCCCTGGGATTCACCACATCTCTGAGCTGCAGGGACTTGCTGTGCTCTGAGAGGCCTCTCTGGAGCCACCACGCAGGATGTCCCAGCTGGAAGGCTGACCCGGGCCTTGGATGGGCAGGTAGAAGATGGTGCTCCCAAAAAGCCTTTTGGCATCCGTGCCAGCCTCAGGGCTGTCTCTGAGCACTGTACAGCATTTGAGGATTGGCTTGTAATGAAGTATTGGCTTCTCCAAAGGCTTGGATTTAAAATCTTGCCTTAATTGATCTCATTTTTTAAAAGATCAAGCAAAAATGATGCTTATTCCAAGTTTGAGGGGAAAAAAGGGACAGACTCTGAGAGAGAAAAGGAGACTGGAAGTCACTCTTAATTTCAACTAATTTTCAGCTTGTTCTCAGCAAGTGCATTATTTAATCGTTTGCCAGTTAATTTTGACATCGTTTTATTACAATCTTCCGTGTGCCTCCGAGGGGCTCTAGAGGGAGCTAAAAGCCTTTGAGAGGGAAGGGATGTGCTGCCTGGATTTGCCCGAACCTCAAGCATGCTGTTGAAACGGTGTAAAGCACATTCCGTGTGTGCTGGGAACAGAATAGAGGCGGGTTTTACACTCTGGGGAGCACTGTAAATCTTAGTTTCTATATTAATCCACTTAATATTTGGTTAAAAAAATTCATATGACCATCAGTCACATGAAAGAAAAATCTATCTCCTTCTCAGACTTATTTCCCCAAACACACATGTTCCATAAACAGTGTGAGGTATGTGGCCAAGGAAAGGAAATCAGAGTTGTGGTTATATTGGCTGAAAGGCTCAGAGCAGGATATTACCTTTCAAAATCTTTAATCCTTGTCACACGGCCACAGGGAATGCCCCACTCTCAACTTATCTTGATCATTTGGAATAGCAGTTGGGCCAAGCAGATCACAATAGTGCCCTAGGGAACTTGTTTTTTTAAATGTTGTTTTGGATGTGAAGGTGCAAATGTGGGTTCAGTGCCTTGGTGGGAATAAATCCATTATCTCTGTGAAAGACACCAAGCTGTGGCTTTATGTGAAGCGATGTTCTCACATGTGCAGGCCCTGTCGTAAGCTAACACAGGCCCATGAGAGCTGTAGTGGGAAGTAGTTCTCCTCATGGACATGTGCCGTTACCCTGTGGACTCCTGGGCTGTGGGTTTTCTGCCCTCGTTTGTGTTAAGGCTCTTGCTGCTGGAGCGATTGCATTTCCCCTCGGTGTGCTGAGCCTGTGTCAGGAGGCTCAGGGCTTTAGTAAATCATGTTAACCCCCCCAGCTTACTTACACAGGTGATTTTTTAATCCTGATTCTGGATTTTCATGTTTTCCCATGCTCAGTTCACTTTACAGAATAGAAAGGCCCCTGGTTGCTAGTCCCTGTGGGAGTTCCTTAACCAACTCCAGTGCATTGGTTCCCTCCATTCTTGACTGAATGTAAGAAATTGCACCAAGATTGGGAACAAGTAGGTGAGACACTGAGAGGAAAGGAAAGTTGACCTTTCTCCCTGGCTTGCCTTTTCTGAAGTCCATGGGCAGGAAACTGTCTTTTCTCTCTGGTGTGTTGCTTTTGTCCTCACACAGCTTTTAATCCTTATGTGGAATAACCAAAGTGCTTTGGGAACCTTTGTGGGTTTCAGAACTAATAATTGGGTTTGGGAGTTAATAATTCAACTATAAATATACTTGCCGTGTTATAGCTTGACAGGGTAATATCTTGGCTCAGGGATACTTTTCTTCTGTCCAAAATTATTTATTATGTAAAATTCCCATAGGCACAAATATTAAGAGAGCTCTCCTGACTCCCTTCAGGTGTAAGTTACCTCTGTACTTTTTCTTCCAGCAGGTGTAAGTCTGTCTCTGCTAGTTTTGTTTCAAGGCTTTTAGCAATTAGCTACCTTGCCTGATCCTAGGAGGGTCCCCAGCACGATACCCTTTGGCGTGGCTCAGGAGACTGCAGGATTATTTCTGTCCTTAGTGCTGCAGGTGGTTGCATTTCTCACTTCTTTCCCACTCTGAAGGACAGCCCTCTCAGAAGTCATCCATTTTCTTCATTTCTTGGAACTACTCAAAGCTTCAAAAGTCACTGGTTGTTTTGACTGCCTCAGCTTTTAAGGCCTGAAAGCCCTCTAAAGAGAGCTGATTTTCCAGAAAGTTTCCTGGAACTCAAAAGCTGCTTCACAGCATCCAGCCAAAAAGTAGAAGCAGTTCAGGTCCACTGCTGAAAATGTCAACATGTGTTTGGCACAGTGTGCACACACATGTGAGCGAGGCCATAAAATTCATTAATGTAGGTCAGCTCTTCAGGTACGACTGTATCCAGATGACTGCTTAACTTTCTACTCTCATTCTTTAATTGCAAACTTTATTTAAGACAAAAACAATACAAATTTTACCATCACATTTGTGTCTTTGGCAGATTTCCCTCTACTGTCCAGCAAGAAACCTGGGCTACACGGGAAGGACAGCTCAGGCAGCTGTCAAAACGGCCCTGGAGAGGATCACTCCCAAACACAGGTACAAAGGAGAATTGTGCAGAGCAAAATGGGTATAACTAATGTTGGGACATGTCTGCTCTCAGTAGGCTGTCTGAGCATCCTCTGGTATTTCAAATAGTTTTAGCTCTCACAATAACCAGCTAAAGTTGGAGTTATGTCTGTGCTTATACATAGGGAAGAGACTTTGATGCTCTGATTGATATAATCATCCCCAAATCATGTGACTAAGTCACATTTGCTGTGGGACTCAGACCTCAATCTCACTGAGGTTAGGCACCAATCTCTTGCATCAGTCAATGCAGGCATAGGGCTTAGCTGCCAGTGGTGTTTCCTTTGTGCCACAGCTTCTGCCCAAAGGAGAGGAAATTCCACAAACCTCTATCCCCTGGAGCTCCAGAGCTGGCTGTTGGTCTCCTTGTGTGCTCGTATGGCTGGATGGAATATGCAGCGTGTTGGGCAAGGCCACATGCCAGCAGCGGTGGGGTGAGAGGGTATCACAGCAGAGTGGCTTCAATAGCACTTGGCTGCTGTGTGTCACTGGGCCAAAGGGAAGTGCCAGCACTGGCCTTACAGAGCAAATCCAGGAGTCAAGGTAAGGGCTTGCTTAGTGCAGCCATAGGGAACCTGGCACAGGAGACTGGGGGACTTCAGGCTGTTACACCCCTTAGACATAGGTGTACCTGTGTCTAATGGTTACCCCTTGCACTTGTTGAGCAGAAGACTTCTTTTTCTTAATTTGTAGCAGGCCCTGGCTCCACACTACCCACAGCTCAGGAGCATCTTCAGCGTCCTTCAAGATCTACGATTTCAATTGCATTTTCTGCTTTTTTAAAAACATTTTTTGTTTTTGTTTTCTAAGGCTGAGGAAGGGTGGGCCTGCCTTAGGTGCAGGGCTGCAGCAGGAGCCATGACTGACCATTCTGAGCCAAGGGCAGCGCGGCCCTTGGACTCAGAGCCAGGCAGCATGGGGACCAGCCCATGTCCTCCGTGTCCCAGCCTGCTGTCCTCACCCTTGGGTTCACCATGATTTGCTTGACCTCCGGGTCCATCTTAGAAAAAAAAATCAAGTCCTCCATGTCCACGGTGGTAGTTGAGATCCGGTGCAGGACAATAGGGCCAGGAAGGGAACATCCCAGGGGAGCAGAGCTGCACAATGCTGCGTGGTCACGCTATGCACAAGGAGAGGTGGCTCCATGCAGCTCCCACTCCGTACACTGTGCTTAGTGACCTTTTTCTTATTCTAAAGAGAGAGGATTAAGAGAGTGTTTATTTGTCTATTGGTGTTTTTTGTGGTTTTCTATCTGAAATCCTGGCCAATATTAATTTTAGTCATCAAATAAAACTGTGAAACCGGAAGTAATCATTATTGCCTTACTTTTGATGCTGCTGGAAAATGAAAAATCAGACAGATTAATGGCTTCACCCATGCGAACTGGTGAATCTGGCATATAAGTGGAAACAGGAATTGAATCTTTGTACCATCCGTTATCACATAGCATTGAGGATAAAATGCCTCCCTTTTAAGAAGGAAAAAACCTCTTCAGTTTATGTCTTCTGGCTAGATAATGTGGACATTTATCCTTGTTACTATTTCCAGCAGAAGATTTTGGTGGCTAGAGTAATGAATTTAATCTACACCGAAGAAAAAATAATCATAAGAGAGTACTAATTGAATTGTTTACAATGACTGTCTTGCATTTTACAATCTGTTCTGGGTCACTTCATTCATTCCTTCCTGCACTATGAAAGCATGGAGTATTATAAAAGCAGTTGGAGAGGATGGATGATGGTCCCTTGTGCTTGCTGGAAACTCTAAGGTGATGCAACTGGAATGCACAAGGGAGAACAGAGCAAATCTGCTCTTGTTTATTTTCTTGTAGATAGGACTCTTTCTTTCTAAGGAAAATATTGAAAGCAATTCATAGAGATATGACAGATTCTTAGCACGAATAACATTATTTTTAAACTATTAGAATTTCCAGTAATATTAGATCTCCACTCCTAGAGAAATATTAGCCCTTTAGGGAAAAAAGCTTTTCTTCTTATTGTATTATCATCTACATATGTATGTGTATCTATATAGATTAAATATTATGTTTATTGGTATTGCATTAAGACTAGAATTGTTTAAAATATTATATGAAATAAAAGATACACTAAACTGTATCTTTTCTACTCCTAAAATAATCTTTTTTTCATGCACTTCACAGTCGTCATCCTGCAAGAAACCACCAGAAGTTACTAGAGGACATTTCAAACCCTACAGCCCAGTATTTCAAAGAAAAGAAAAAGCCAGAGAGATGCCTGAAGACATTAGTCTCTATGTGCCTCATTGTCCTTTTCACAGCAGCACCAGAGGCTCTTCACGGACCCCTCCTGGGAATGGGACACTAGCTGCTGATTTTTCTGAGCCTGAAGATACAGATAGTGACGTTGGGGCATACACAGCCCAGGGTTGGAAGGAAAAAACCCAGAAATATACCTCTGAACCAGAAGATTTTAATAGGAAGATGAAAGTACTGTCATCTCTGGATTATAAAGAGAGAGATGGCAAAAATAGAAGGCACCCAGAAGCAAAGCTTGAGCAAGAATTAAAAGAAGCAAAAAAGAGGCTGCTGCTTTGTAGTCAACAACGACCCTTGTCGTACGATTCAAACAGGACAGACGTAGGTGGAACCAGTCCAGGGTATCAAAACAAAGGAGCACTGTGTACTTCAGAGGAGAAGGATGCTGATTGGAGAAAAGATGGGTTCAGACTATCTGGTTGTCCTGCACCTCTTTCATTTGCAGATGGTGCTCCACCAGCTTTGCCAGTTGACACAAAAGATGCTCTGAGGAGTCCAGATGCAGTTGCCAGGGAGAACGCAGCTGGCCGGCCAAAATCACCACTGAGGCTCATAGCCAATGCGATCAAAAGGTCCATTTTGGAACCTCTAACCTCATCTCCAGAAGGACTAAAGCGGGACTCAGACAGCAAAGTCAAAGACTCTTCAGAACAAGCTTTCTTCAGCTTCCCCAGTACTCCTGGCTATTCCCTAAGCCAAAGGAACAGTAACAATAATAGAATAAATAACACTCAGACACAAAAGCTTAAAGCAGGGGAGTGGGCAGGAGAATATTTAGGAAATGGGACACCTTTCTCAAGTCCATCTAATTTTTCTGTCAACTCCAAAGAGAGATCTCCAACAGACTACAGTGAGCAAGTATCCTTCCCAGTCTACAGTCCTCACACCAGGACTTCCAAGACAACCACTATACCTCAGAAATCATCTAGCACTAGGATGGAGGATGTCCCAGGACTCCTGGAAAAGTTTACCTTTAAAGAGACTTCTGCAGGGGTTCCCATGGATGACATACTTATCTGTAATGAAAAGTACCCCCTTCTTTCATCTCCAGAGCCCAAGAACACCTCCAAGGCCAATCAGGATGACTCTACACAGAAAGGTAGCCTTGGGTCACTCTTTGATAGACTGAGAAGTAAAGTTCGGGACAGAGAAGGGAATTCCTTTGTGTCATCTCTACCTTTTGTGAAGGACCGTTCTCTAGAAGATAGGCTCTGTTATCCTTCCACAGGTGAGGCCCTGAGTGGAATTATTTTTACAATTATAATATTATTATTACTAGGTAACAACACATAACATTTAAAAGACCTGTGTGTGATCATGCAAACATACATCTGTTATATATTGTGTTTATAGGTACTTTCTATGTAGGAAGACTTAATAAACACACTTTTCGTTTAAGGTTTAGAAGTTGCTTGTGGCTTAAAGGAGCAGAGCAGATATGCAATCACAGTGCAGCTCACTGGACTGAAATTTGGTCTGCTGCTCACTGCTGTTCAGATGTGTTTGGGTCAGGAACATGCACTCATTGAGGTGTAAGGGAGCGGTGGGGCAGAGAGGGAGGCTGTGCAGAGCAGCTGCTGACACTGAGGTGTTGTGGAAGTGGGAGTACAGCAGGCAAGCAGGAGGATGAGCACCGAGAATTCCAGTGCAGAATACATGCGCTACCCTTCCCACGAGGCACTTGGAGACTGAAGCAATATGGTTGCAATAGCAAGAAGCTTTGCTTTAGGTGTGTGCTTTCTCAGCAGGTGTCTCTTCAGCTCTGTCTGCTGTTGTAGTGACTGAATTGTAGACGTACTTCTGGGAGCTTTGTGGTGTCACTAATATCCCCTTGTTCTTTTATTTGAGAGGAGATAGAGCCCTATTGACCTACTCTGACCTATTTGTGAGTCTGTTTGGACAGTGATTAAAAGGCTTCAATTTTCATGTTTGCTTGCAAGAACAAGGTTAGTATTAAAATTGCAGATGAGCCTAAGACATACTGTTGTCAGACAAAGAGCAATCTGAGTAATCTGAGCAGAGGCTCAGAAAGAATTCAGTGCAGTGCAGTTTCAGGTATGAAATATGAGATATGAGAGCTGCACCCTCTGGTCTTTGTGACCCATCCACTAGGCTACTGCAGAAAGTAGCTGTTATTTACTAAACAACCTAGTGAATTTTATTGACATATCTGTTTGTTTCTTACCTTATTAAATTGCAATCTGAGCTGTAACCACAAAATTGCTGTTACACTGTAGCATTAAAATAGCAATCTGCAGGTAAACATTACATGAAGTTACCAAAATGTTCCCAGTGAGCTGTCAGAGCCTTTTTGTATTCTTTCTGCTTCAGAAGTGCTGCATCCAGGGAGGAAGATAGACAGTGTATATGAGACTTAATCAATAGAATAACTCCTGCTTTCATTCCTGATTTTAAATATTTTGAAAAACATGCTGGTTTAATGTATTGCATTCTTCTGCTGTGCAAGCCAAAGGAGAAATTATTAAATTATAATAATTATTGAATATAGGCATTGCAAAGTTTGTTCAGAAAGAAAAAAAAATGCAACTTTGATCTAACCATTTGCCCAGTAATCTGTCATCTTCAACATTTCTACATTGCAGCTCCCTAAACTTTTTCAAACATTCATATTTGAGTAAATCAAACTGGTAAATTGCCAGATCCTGCTCGGCTCTCTAAAATGACATTTCTGCCTCGGGCAAGTTTTTCTCTGCAGAGCAAGGTACAAACACCTTGCTCTCCATAGCAGATAGGCATTGTGGATGTTATGAGTTTATTCCATGCGCAGACATCGGCTTCCTAGTGGTCATGAGATGGCTCTTGGATATCCTTGGGGAAGTCATTGATCCTCTCTCTGTCCCAGAAAGGCAAACAGCTCCCGAGTCGCAGCCCTGAGGAGGAGGCAGGTGCCCTTGTGTTACAGCAGGCTGCTCTGCCTCTAGACCTTGTAACACTTTCTAAATTATTGATATCACTCAAGGAGGAGGACACAGGGAAGCAGTCACTTATTCCCACAGCTGAGAGAAGAAAGGGAGCGTGTAATTGCTTGTGTTTCCAGCCCTGCTGGGCTGTAGGGTTTGACGCTTGAATATTATGGAATTGATTTCACTAGTGGCCTGACCACAGGGTAGTTACTGCAAACTTTTGGTTGCACATGGAAAAACAAGGTAGGCAAGTTTACTCCTCAAAAGAAAGTGATACGCCCGTGCCTTCCTGCATCTTGTGCACTTGGAAGGCTTTATGGCTGACTGTCCCTGCGGGGGGCTTTGGTGGGGTGTCAGCAAGCAGGAGCCGTGTCCCTTCTCCACGTGCTGTGAGGCAGAGAGGGGTGGGGAGGCAGCCTTGGCAATTCTGGAGCAAGGGAATCACTGGGAGGCTGGAGCCCCACCTGGTATTCCTGCCAGGGTTGGTGCACCTCCTGTTGCCCAGGGACCTGTCCTGCAGAAAGGAGGGCAGGAGCCAGGTCTGCTCCACTAGACCCTCTGACCTTTGCAGCTTCATCAACACAAGGTCTGGGTGCTACTAAAATTAGGACTGCTGACAAAAATCAGAATTTCTGCCTCAAATGATTTGCTTTCATTGCTTTACTGCCTGAGATGAATGTATTTCATGGATCCTGATTTTAAATTAGGGTTTGAGACAGAAGTCCCACTTCCAGAGTGGGATCCAGGACAAGGCAAAGAAGAAACATTTACACTGGGAGAAAGTGAAGTGATTTTAATCTGAATACAACTTGCACGTAGAAGGGCAACTGTTACCTCGCAGATACAAAGAAAAATGGCACTGTTAGCTTTAAATAATGTACATTGCCAAGACGTTGCCCAGCTGTTAATCGTTAACCCTGTAGCAGGTTGAAGTGTAGAGACAGATGTTCCAAAGCAGTTTTATTTTCTGAAATAAAGAGAATGAAGCTATGAATTAGACAAATTAAGAAGAAATTCAAATATTTACACCCAGTTGAAACGAGATGCTGGAAAAACAAGCATGATAAAATCACTGCAATTAAATGTAATTTAATTTGTAATTCTGAAAGCATGCTTCTTCCAAAGGCAGCCTTTGAGTTTTCCTTATGGAGTGCATTGTTGTGATGTATGGATTTTCCTGACTTATTATGGCATTTTAATCAACAGTTCAATGATGTGATAATATTCCTAAAGCAGAAAAATAAGTGACGTTTGTTTAGACGTAATTAATGAAATATTTATGTTGCATGAGGCTGTGTGATAAAGCCTTGTTCTCTTAGTCCATTTGCTTCTGATTACATTTGTGATTTTTTTATATGACCAGACATTCTGACGCCAACTATTTTACACTGAGCAGATGTCATGTAGTAAAAATGGGTGCCAGATGCTACAAGCCACATAAGGGCAATTTGTTTAAGAGCTGGCTCAGACTTTTTGCATTCAATTACACTGTATATTGAGCCTTATACAATCATTTGGGTAATATGGCTAACTTCAGATATACATTTTAATGAATGTTGAGTGCATTCAGAATAGCATGCTACATGCAGGGTGCTCAAGGAATTAATTTATTTGTATGTAATACCTGAAAAAAAAATCAAATATTCCTAGGCAGGGTTTTTGACAGGGATCAAAGATTTAATTAATGCCAGCAGCTGAATTTCCAAATTGCTCTAGGTGCTGTTAATCAGAACTCAGGGCAGGTGCAAAGTGTCTGTGTAAGTTAAAGAACAGTATTTTATGCTTCACTGACTATTTTGTTCCTGCTTTTTAGGATGTGAACACCTACCTGTCAGAAGACAAGCTACTGAGTATTCTACTTCTTCCTCCGATGATGAATTTGAATCCAAGCCTTCATTAACACACAAGGTAATCTTGACTTGGAAACAGAAATATATTCCCTCAGTTGAGCTGTATTTAAGATTTATCATATAACTTTGATCTAAAACATGCAGCAGTTTTTCAAAGTGGGGACTGGAACGTTTACTCAGCGGAGGTTACGTGTCATGGAGAGAAAAATACATTAAACCCCTCTAAGACAGATGAACATCAAAATTTCTTTTTCCTCTTCGGATCTTTAATTTCCCCCAGTTACACCAGCGTTGAAAGAGGAGGTCTTAATGTGACAAACAGACATGTTTCACCGAAACCACTTTGAAGCTGCATCCTTAAGTGGCCTTAATACGTAGCTCAACAAGCAAACTATTGAAAAAATTAAACCAAACAGATGCAAATTTCCCTTGGGGAAGTACAACCTCATTTGAGAGGCACTGCAGGCAGGTTGCCTGGAAAACGCCGTGTTTATCCTAACGAGCACGGTGCTGACGTCGCACCCAGGCCCCGTGTGCCGAAGGGGCCGCTGCACCCCAGGGCCCTGAGCCCCAGCCTGGCTCCATGGCTGGTGGGAGCCTGGGGCTAAAGCACCACTGAACTCTTGCACCCGGCTCTGGTGTGCAGAAAGAGAGCTTTTATTGCCAGAATAGCTCATCAGAAACGTGTTTACCTCTTTCCTGCGGAGAATATCAGTAAGTGGAATTAATAGTATGAGGTGGCCTTTTGATTTGTTGCCTTTGGGGGGGAGGAAAGCAAAGCAAAAGACTGCCCAGTGTGCTGAGAAAACAGTCAAGCTGAAAGCTAGGTGGGGTTTTGAACAGAAACCCAGCTGCAGAGCTCCAGAGGAGCCGAAGTGCCACAAGGCAGGAGCACAGCAATGTGTGGTGGCACGTCCTGCCAGTGGCTCTGTCAGGACGGACTGAGATGTCAGGATTCATCATTCACCTTTCCTGTTGCAGAAAGACAATCCATAGTAAGATAATATTATGGTGAATTAAATAAAGTTTAAACAAAATAGAGAAAATAAAGGAGAAAAAAAGAAATAGAAAGAAAATAGAGAAAACAGTTCAGGCAGCAGCGGGAAGCAGCGCTGCTGGGGCAGCTGCCAGGAATGGGGTAAGGAGCAGCTGGGGCACACAGGCCTTACCAGGGACCTCATTTTCATCCACGTTCCTCACTCAGCTTGTTTCTCCTGGCTGCCTCCTAGCACGTCTCTTCATGCCAGTTCTGGCTGCCATTTTGCTGGTACCACCATGTCTCTGGCAAAACTTGGTTTTGGTGGGAAAAATTTGAGTGGCTTCCTGGCTTGTTAGTTTTTTTAAATCGTCTTGTCTATGGTGCTTGTATATTCTGTCTTCTCCAAACTGGGAAAAGCACAGCCTTGAAGCACTTCCAGATAGTCTGGGTCGTGGGCAAGATGAAGCAAGCACAGGTGATCCAGCCCTGCAGCACGTGCTGCCCCACCTTTCCAGCAGCAGTGACTGGTGTCCCAGGGAAAGGTAAAAACCCTCCGTGGTGCAGTAGAGAAATGGCACTGGGGGAGGTTTTGTAGGGCTCCAGATAGTCTCCTGTGGTGGCTGTTTCTTTTGGCTACCTCCTTCTTATCATGTTACCAGTGAACCAAGGTGAATTTTACTACTTAGCAGCTACAGCAAGAGAAATGGATTGAATTTCCTTAAACTGTTGTTTCCCTCAATGTGTCCATGGGTTCTTCCTTGGTCACAGTGATGTCTGCAGACCATATATAGTGGTATGTTGTATATAGTCAGCTTTGTGATTTGGACAGTTTTTTATTGATAGGTGTAGTTCACACTCACTTAGGGTTAGAATAAGAGCTTGTATTGATTTAAAGTCAATGTAGACAAATGCATGAAAATATTCCTACACAAGTATTTTCTTTTCAGTAGCTCACCTCCCTTTGAGCAAAGGAGTTGGGTTAGATGATCTCCAGAGGTCTCTCCCAACCTCAACACTCCTGTGATTCTTGGGGAGGTTGGAGGAAACCTGTAATGGCATACTTATGCTTTGATAACCTTTTTTTTTTCCCTTCTCTCTCCCTTTCTTAGGCAAAAAGGGCTCTCAGAAGGAGAAGGAAGCTGGAGAAGGAGACAAAGCAGTTGATTAAACAAGAGGAGCTGAAGAGGCTTCACAAAGCACAGGTGAAAACATAGCTCGCAGATGTTCCATTTGACTTCCAGGGGTAAAGGGGTGACTAGTGAGGACTGGACATACCCAATAGGGGGCCTGCACCTCCCCTCACTCACTGCCTTCTGTGCTGAAATCCCCCAAACCATCAGGAGAAGGAAGATGTATGTGGCAGGGCCTTGCAACTCTGTGTGGCAAATCATAATAATATTGTAATTGTGCATGATGAACAAGAGGGAAAAGTGACTGGCAATAAGAGAAGAATACACAGAAGAGGGAAGGCGATAGAAAGGGGAAATAGTATCAGTCCCTGAAAATGTAAGAAACTCAACTATTACCCCTATGTACTACAGGACAGTATGAAAATAGAGGAATGGGTTTTGTTCTCTCTGCCATAACAATGAAAGTGAAACCTTTTCTTTCTTAATGATGCAAAATCACTTCACAGGCCCTGCTCTTTGGAAAATGCTGGAAAAGCTCTGGACTCTGCTAATGCTTTATTATTTTCCAATTGCAGTCCAAAGATTTGGGGATGCACTTCTGCACAACTTAATCTCAGACTGTTCTCTTAGGTGTCAAAATTTTCAGATCTATTTCACTTACCACACATACATATCCATATGCATATATATACACACTCACAAAACTTTAGGGCTTATGTGGCCGTTAGGTTTTTTTTGTCTGTCCCGTAGCATAGGACAGAGAAACCTGAGCTAGATTTCATCTCATTAATTCAGGTTGCAATGGTAATCAAGATACAGTAGTGGGGAGAGCGGGCTTCTTGAAGGCAGAGTTGCCCATCATCTTCTGTTGTATTACTATAGCAGGTGGATAATTTTGGATGGAGCTTCCACGTGCTATGTCTGCATCAATATTAAATTAAAAAAGAAAGCTAATAAGTTGTTTTTCAGATGTGAATCTGAAATCTCCATTTTTGTAGACATCACTGCTTCTCCAAAATGTATTAATGAAAAGGAGAGAAATTTTGTGTTTGAGCCAGACAGTAGATTTTAGAAAATGCTAATATCTGGCTGTTACTATAAAATCTGTGACAGGCTAAAACCCAAGGAAAAAAAATTACTACCTTAGTTTAATCCAAAGTAAGAGTAGCTATGTTATAGTATTTACCTGAGAATTGTAAATTGTAGTGAGGTAAAAATAAATGCATATATGCCTTCTCTTATTTTACTGCTTTGTGGAAATAATCAAGTCCAAACATTTTGAAACATCTTTTTTACTTGTTAGGCTGTTGATGGGGGCTTGGCTTGGTATATCCTATCAGAGCCTGAAATGGGAACTGTTGAGCATCTTTGGCAATTCAACCTTTTAAGGTGTTTCATGCCTATAAACCTTATTTAAAAAGGGATGGACCAGTGAATATAGAAGACCTTCTTAGCTACTAGATCCTTGCTTTCCTGTGTCAAAAGCTTGTGAAATATTGAAAGCAAAACAAACAACAAAACCCCATGGATAACCAAATAGCTAGCAAAGCTTTCTAGCTGTAAATCTTCACTAATTATATGAGATTTATTCATGTAGCTTCTCAGAACATGTGCCTCTGAAAGTGCAAGGTATTGACTTTTCTGCACCTTGTGAGATGCAGAAGTGTTATGATCTCTGTTTTACAACAGGAGAGCTAAACTTCAGAAAAACTGAAGTTCTTTTCACCACGTGAAAATGTGGATAGATACCTAGTGGAATTACTAAATTGCTTAGGCGCGTAATATGCTCAGTGAGTTTGCAAATCCCATGACTCCTCTGAGACCTTTTCAAGCTGTTTCTCTAACCACTGAGACCAACTTCTGTCTCTGAATTTTTAAGCTATGTCTGTAGCTTTTATATCATTATGATTTTGCAGGCAGTCCAGCGCCAACTAGAAGAATTGGAAGAAAGACAAAGAGCTCTGGAGATTTTTGGTGTCAAACTGGAGAGAGAGCTAAGAGGAGAATCAGGTAAATGAAGCAGTGTTTGGTTGGTTGGTCGCTGGTGATTTTAAAAAATCTTTTTCAAAGCAGAGATGTTCTAATAATTACCATGGAAATAGAGTTCAGTGTAAAATATGAAATGAAGTGATAAAATGATAATTGGAAGGACAAAGATCGTTATTTACACTTTTGCTCAAACTCTGTTAGCTCAAGCACCTTTATGCTGAATGTTATACATTTTCTGTTGGTTAGCACAGATTTGGAATTATTTGCCTTGCTATTGAACCTGAATCTACATTCTATACCCACACCCCCCCCTTTTGAAATCCCATCCTGAGCTTAATTTCTGTGAGGCTTTCAGGAGCTGTATCTCAGTTACCAAGCAAGCAGCAGCCTGTGCCTAGTAACAGAGTTTTTAATGACTTCTCCCAGAGTGTGAAATGCCATTAATACGATTAGAGCTGGTGGCCATGCTATAGCAACAGCAGCGTGCAGGCACAGGACCTGAACTGCACAGCTTTTCCCTCAATGGGTAGAAGATAACAGGGACGTTGTTCTGGCTCTGGTTAGAGGCAAGGTTTTCCCTCACCTGAACTGACAATTCCAAGCACCCAGGACTGCAGCATCCTCCCACCAACCCAGCCTTGCTACTGCTCCCCAGTGCACATACACTGGAGCTGGGGAGACCTCCCACAGAGGGACAGGACATCTGGGGGCTCCTGCCAGGCTCAAAGTAAGGATGGGATTGTGAACCATGTGTGTAAGGGACTTCAGATGGGGCTGTAGTTCTGTGCTGAAAGGACTTGGGGGAGCAGACAGCCCAATTGCAAACGTGTCCTTATATACCTCTGTTTTAGAAAGCTGAACCTTGTGCTTTCATGACAGGCAGTTGCATAACACTGGAAACCTGGAGATGTTTTGACAGTTGTCTTAGCTAGGCAACTCAGCACAGTTTCTGTGTGCTGCCTGCTTTAATGCCAGTTATCACCCCTATTCTAACACTGAACTAATTAGTTCAGCAAGATGGTGTTTGCCTTATCATTTACATTAACTAGTTTCCTTTAATTGACAGTACCAACCTGTTTCAAATGTTATTTAAAAGGCTAGCATCTTTTTTCTTAAATGAAAACATAATCTTTTCACGAATGACACCCACCTTATTACCTGTGGGAAAGTCTGCTAAAAAGTCTTGGAGCTTTAGCTTCTTTCTTTACTGCTGAACTGTGTAAGGGTGGTTGTTTTTTGGAAACCTCAGACATAGAGGAACAAGAGGCTTCTAGCTCTTGGGATAGACACCAAATACTAGGAAAAATGGCCTAGAGCCACCTCTTGTGTTTGCTGTTTTGACAATCGCATTTCCTAAAGAAGGCTGTCTGCCAAGAGATTGATGCTTCTCATTCTCTTCCCATCCTTAGTAATTGGATTGCCCTCATTAAGGTGAAAGTACTATTTTTTTTCTCCCTGTGATTGTTTGTGTGTAGGTGGCCAGTTACAAATAGGGCAGATACTGAAACACAGGATGTGACTGTCTCTAAATAACTCCTCTGGTGCGAAAGCATGAAGCTGAGTTTCCCAAACAAAATGTTAGTGCTTTGTTGCTTGTAATAACATATGTGGAATGGTGGAGGAATTGGTGAGTTTACTATTCTGTTCAACCATCTTAAAAATAATAAGCATTATTGTTTAATGAATGACCAGTGTTTATTAAGTTAAGTTGTATTTAAGCAGGTTTGCTCCTATGCAATTGAAGTGATTTAATAGGTATTATTAAGGTAATTAGAAAACGATCGCAGTTCAGGAATAATATTGAGCTGCAAAGGTTGTGAATAACCAAATTTAGAGATAGGCCTGCAAACACTAGTCTTCAGTGACATTTACGCAACTCTCCTCTAATAATTCTGTAAGCCCGGGATGAATGGCCCCTTTGTTAGGAGGAGTTATTCATTAGCTCCTCAACTGAATTAGAAGAGAACATGCGTGGGTGCGAAACAACTGCCATGAAGACCGATGAGCAAAATGAGGCTTGGATGATCTTGTAATTGTAGTGACAACAATTCATACATTTAAAAAAAAAAAAAAAAAGGCATAATATCAGTCCTATGAATAATTTTTCATGCCTGTTATTCCCTTTATTCTGGTTCAAAATACCAAATAATAAATCACTAATGTACCGTTGCTTTGTTTTCCACTGACATTTGTGGAGGCTTATGGAGATCTTCTGCCTACAAGAAAATACAGAAATAAAAATCTCAAAACATGTTTTCCACTGATATTAGCATAACTGATCAGTTGACTAAACAAATAATGTAGAATAATGGTAAAGAAGAAAATCTGTGTTAAGAGAATGTTAAGAAATCTCTCCGTGGTTTGGAAGGTGAACAAATATCTGCACATGTTGCAGCTGATTTTTGATTTCATAAGGCACATATCCAAAGTTTCTCTGAACTTTCAACAGAGTTAAAAGACATCAGTTGCAAACCTGGAGGAATAAGGAATATGAGGTTTAGCTGTTCCTAAAAAGGCGCAAACTGGCTGAGCCCCTTTGCTTTGTGACTGCTGGAGGGGCAGCGAAGCACCCGTCTGGAGAGCAGAAGGCTGAGGTTTTGAGAACAGTGTTCAGTACATACTCCTCTGCAACCTGCCACTCTCTCAGAAGTGATGAAAACAGAAATAGCAGCGATGTCATTAGAACATCTGACTTTCAAATGGGATCTAGGTTAAAGGAGACTTGGGTAAACTGCTTTAGCAGTGCTGTATGAAAAAGCCAGCATGGCTCACAAAAACTCATAAATTATTTTTCCCTCTAACCTTTACAAAGATCTGTCGTACTGCATTAAGCAAAAGACTTCATTGGATTGTTCTGCCCTTGGAATGCATAAAGCACTCCATAAAACTTAAAAAACTGTTAACTTTATTATTAACAAACTTCTGAAAAGCTCGGGGGGAAAGGCCCCTGGGGACACCTAGGGGGAATTCTGTAGGGCAGGGAAGGAGGAAAAACAAGGGCTATTTTTATTTCAGCTTGCACTGAGGATTTTGCTCAAATGAGTGGCATTTTTGCAAAATGTGTTGCTCTTTGCTTACCTCAATTAACCTACTATACAGTCTTTCATTAGAGAAATAAAGATTTTAAAGTGTAAAGAGGAAACATTAAAAAAAAAAAAAAGGACTTTTTTGCCTAATCAAGAAAACAGCAAAAAGGGAATAGTAACCCTCTCTGTGTGCAAGGACATATGCATACCTGCAGTTGCAATGCTTTTACTGGCAATAAGATAGATCAAATTTTGATGATAACTTCTGATGGTGGCATACAAAGACCCAGGGCTCTGAATACTAATGCTGCATCCCTGCATTGGATCTGTGAGAAGCCACTGTTGGCATGTCCCAGCAAGAACTGCTGCAGCACTCACTCTGTGAAGACTTTTTTTTATCACTGTTTGCTACCTGGAAGATCCTACAAGAACACATCCATTACTGCCAAGTTTTAATGGAACTGGGCAGAAATCAGACCAAGATTGCTCTGCCCTCTCCTGCTGCTTTATCTTCCCACTTCATGGTGACTGCAGAAAAAAGGAAGTCTATATTATGATTTGAAAGAAAAAGCTTAAGTTACAAAAGTGGTTTTAAATCTATTGCATCTTTAAATGCAATGAACTACAATATTCAACCAAATATAGAGCAGAATGTTTCACCTGTTGTAGTCAGACATCACTGATGTAGTACAGCAAAAGAAATCATCTACACTTGAACTCAGCTAGGCTTACGAATGCGGACTGTTTAAAGTGAACCTACGTGGTAAGAGCACCGGAAGGAAAGCTGGTAATGCACACTTAAGTCTCCTGTTTTAAACAGATTCAGGCACAAAGGATGAAACTCAGATGCTACATGAATGGTTTGAGCTGGTCCTGGAGAAGAATAAATTAATGCGTTATGAGTCTGAACTCCTGATTATGTAAGTAAGGACAAGCAGATGGGGAGAGGAGAGGGGGAAAGTGCGCTCACAATACACCTGAACACCTTCCTGCGTGCTGCAGTTTGAGACGGTCATGGGAAAACCATGTCTAGAGTACAATCTGTTTTGAACACAGATTTTTTGGTTAAATCATCCTTGTCCTTCCCTCTCACCATGGTTCAAGTATTTCAACCATATTCAATACACTCTAAGCTGGTATAGCACATAGATGCTCTGCTTTTGCGTAATATGGGTC
Organism: Brachypteracias leptosomus; assembly: GCA_013401335.1. NCBI lineage: Eukaryota > Metazoa > Chordata > Aves > Coraciiformes > Brachypteraciidae > Brachypteracias > Brachypteracias leptosomus. Next base: position 162,775 of record VYZX01000944.1, read on the forward strand.
TAATGAACACTGGGGCGCTTTCTGCTATGGAAAAAAAGTAGTCTTACAAGTTCATCTCAGTTTTTATTAGACACAGGAGAAAAGATCTAGGAATTCACTGCAGCAATGAAACAAGCAGATACACCAAGCAAATAAAAATGGCCTCAGATGCCACCATTTGTGGTTGATGGAGAAAGTATTGGTTGTATCTCCCTCACCTCGCCTCCTGGGAGATGCACTCAACAGACAGGCAGAGGTGACTCTCAGCCATGTTCTCCACTATTGCTGGGCAGTGTGTGAAGGCGATGGGAGCTGCCGCAGTCATTACTCAGCCCTGGTTTCACACAGTGTAGGCTGCTCGTTGCCATTCACCATTTCCCTGCCCCACAGCCCCTGCGCTGGTTTCAGAGCTGCAGCCCAGAGACCAGCTCCAGCTATGCTGCTACTGCCACGGCCAAACCTTTGCTTTCGTCTTGGGTTGTCACTGGATGTTGTGGTAACCAACACTTTCTACTCACACCGTCTGCAAAGCAGAGTTCAAAAAGCAAAAGCAGGCTGTTTTTAACACTGCAGGACACAAAATGTTGGATGTGTTCACATGTGTTAATTCCCTTGTCTTGGGCCCGTTCCTGCGCAGAGGCCCTGGCAGGGCCCTTTGTGAGCGGGAGTGTTCAGTCCCATCCACAGCCATGCTCTGGGTGCCACCAACAAAGCACAGCTGGTTAAAGCCTGAGTGTTGCAATGTATGAGGGGGCTTAATCTGATGCCTGATGCAAAAGGTGGCAGTGGTACTTCTGGTGCTGCTGTGGTAATGCAGGCACAGGCAAAGCTTTTAGCTTTGACTGCCCATGAGGAGAAAAATGCTGCATAGATGGAACACAGAATCTCTTGGTTGAAATAATATTAACGTATATGTCTTTATTGAACAAAAAGTTTATTCTTTAACATACTTTTTATGGTACCTAGAGCCCAAGAGTTAGAATTGGAGGACCACCAAAGCAGGTTGGAACAGAAGCTGAGAGAGAAAATGGCCATTGATGGTAAGTCAAAGAGAGAATATGCTCCAGCCCCCAGTGACAGACCATGCCCATAGGAGTCCCTGCTTGCTCTAAACAGGACAGGAGTGGCTGAGACTCTTCCTCCTGTGCTCTTCTGTGAGTGCAGCTCTGTAACAACAGAGTGATCTGGATTTTAACCTCTTGGGTTTTTATCTTTTAGACAGCCTTAAAAATGAGATGGATCTGAATGAAGAGGGTGAAATTTTTACTGAAATGATGAAAGTGGTTGAAGAAAGAGACAAACTCGTATCTACCTTAGAGGAGCACAGAGTGAAAGAAAAAGCAGAAGACCAGCACTTTGAAAGCATTATATTATCTAGAGGCTATCAGCTGGGCAGGATTTAAACAGCCACATGCAAATAAACATGATTTCAGCAATATTTGTAATCATGGAGAGACAGTTTTCTAAAAAATGAAGGATTTCAAATTTAATATCAGTTTATTTGGGAAAATGTTGGTTTGTTACCAAAAGCTCTTAAGCAGTTCTTTTGCTCATACTGAAGCAAGTCATTTCATTATCAGCTTAAAGGATCACCAAAGAACAGACTAGGACCGAATTTACCTGTCTGGTGGGCATCAGGAGCTGTGAAAGGGGAATCTGTTGTTTTCTTGGAATTTTATTTTAATGCTGAGAGTAGAGCTCCTGAGAAACATTATGACATCATTTAATATTTTTGAGATGGCCTTACTTCCATCTGTTTGAATCTGTGTGTGGTTTTGTTAATATTTTGGCACAGCCAACCCACGTTAAACTATTTAAAGGTCAGAAAGCAAGCATCTCATAAAAAAATAAGGATAATTTTTATTTCTGGTGGAGGAAGGTTCATTTGTCTAATAACTACATATAAGCGCTCATTAACACTACTGTAAATGCAGTGTGAGAAATTAGTTTTCCAGGTATTTGTAAGTTTTGGTGCACTGTGTATTTTTGAACAAGAAGTTAAGCAATATTAAATCCCTGCATTTTGTAAAACAATAAGGGATTATCAAAGGGGTAGCTACCCTTAAAGACTGTTACATACTCAAAAAAGCTTTAGTGTGTCACAGATTTAGGTCTTCTCTAAAACATGCTAAATGATAATTTAAAATAGTAATCCAGACTAACTGCTTTACAATTGTTTGATAAAATACATCACAAATAGTATCACAGGATGTGATAAATGATGTAGCAGTTAAAGATCTCCCTGAGAATAATTCCTCAAAAGGTTTGCAAAAATTGTCGAGTTTGTAATGTCAACATTTGATAGAAAATGGGTATATTTAAAATACATTTATCTTGCTGCTCAAGAATTATATATGCATATTTTTTGCTTAAAAGAGTATCTCCTATCTTTTTTGTACATGCATTTGTAGATACTGACAAAGCAGATGTGCAGAAATTCTCCTTAGTATTTGGTATAATTTAAGTACTTCCTTATATTTGACATAATTCTGCAATTTAAGATTGGTAGTATTCCCAACTGTATGTATGATGCACTTCCATTTTCAAACTGAAAAACAAGGAGAAACTGAAAGACTGCTTCTTTTTGAATATCATTTTACCTCATCCTCAGAGGAGATTCAGTGTTCTCATTATTTCATGAATGGTGCTAGTTTGCAGCAGTTGCCTGTGGTACAGCCAAAGCTGGAGCATTCCTGTTACAAAGGCTTTAAACTCAAAACCCTCTTGGTAAGTACTTGTAGGGTAACAGACACACTAGATCCCCTCACAGTAATTTATGAATGATCTCAAGTTTTTGCTGTATTGTGAGAAATTTAAAATACTCTTTCTAAAGATAAAAGCAAGGTTTTACTATTGACCACAGATAAATAATATACCTCTATTGGTGCAAGGAATATACTATTGTTCTGCAATATTTATGTATTTATTTATTAGACTGTTAGGATAAGAATGTGTGGGTTACATTTTACAGTTTGGATGTTGTCTCTGACTTTGATAAATGTGTATTTCTAACAGCTATGTATAGGTAAAGCTGTGCATAGTAGATAGCTTTATAGATTTGGTAAATAATTAGTAATAAAATATGAATTCATATTTTGAAACAATGTTCTTGGTTACCCCAACTTGAAGGGACACCCTTAAAACATAGCATCTAGGGCTTTAACAATATAGTTTGCCTTTCATTGCAGTGGAAAGATATAGCAGAATCCTTGAATGTGTTCCAAAATTACCATCAGATTGGGTTTTTTTCGGTCAGTCATAGGCTAAGCATGCCTGATCTTCAGATTACAGTTTTATTGAGATGGATCGCAGCAATTGATTTATTTTTTTTTTTTAACTAACTCTATTACTTAAGATTGACACAAAGTAGGAACAGGCAGGGCAGCAATAAATATTTTAATTTTCTCTATTGACATCTACTGGTATTTCCAGTTCTGTGGAGAAAATTTCTGGATTTTATCACTGTTCCCAGAAGCCTCATGTAGTCCCATAGAACAAGACTGTCTAGAACATCTATTGCAGGGGGTTTTTTTTAGGAAACAGGGAGTCATAATGTTTTCAAGGTATTTTTAAAATATTTAAAGCAAACTTCTTCTTTGCACAGGAGGGAAATTCAGCAGAAATCCCCAGTTATATCAAAGACAGTCAAAGTTTGTGGTTTTTACTTCACTTTTACAATCTCAAAAGTCCATTCAGCTTAGTGTTGCTGCTGCACAAAGAGGAAGAGGAAGGGCAGCCTCAGAGAAACTTGATGCCCCTAGTCCTGAGGATGAGGTTGCTCTCCTCTACCAAAGTCCAACCTGCTTGCCCAGGGGAGATGCACACGCTGCAATCAGTCAGGTTCAGGTTGTATATAAGCCCTGAAATTACAGCAGATACCTGTTTACCTATAAAACTAAATGCAAAAGGGTGCTTTCTTTTAGCTTGAAAAATTTGAGTTCTTGAGAGTATTAGAGTCAACAGAAGCTGGGGACTGTCAGCATTTTATGGACCTAAAAGATATTATTTGCTAAAAAGACACTTTTCTGGATGCCTTGTGGCCATAACACATGCTCCACCCAAAACTGTGTCCACTCTTAGGTGCAAAAAACTGTAAGGCTACTGTTACCCTGCCTGATATTAAGTACCTCACAAGATTAGATCCAAAAAGGGACTGTGCAAGTGATTTAGAAAAATAATAAACTTTTAAGTCATTTAATGCAGGTCTTTATATATTTGAGAGTAGAGGAGGAGGAGGAGAAAAAAGGGAAGGTATATGCACTGTTCATAGGTCAATTCAATATGGTTGGCTTGTATTAGAAATGTATTTAAACATTGGTTTGGTTATGAGTCTTCTTGCTGTTCAATCTTTTCTGTAAATTGACTCACTAACTTACAATAGATTTGTTCATTTTTAAGTCCTTGGCGCTGTCATTGTTGGGTATAATGTGATGTGCTGGAATGTATTGACTGTGTCTAAATGGACTAGATGTGAGCAATTTTCTATTTGAAAAAATAAAATTGTATCTCACTCTCTGAAGTCTCTGAATCATTTCCATAGCAATTTCTCTCCACTGATATCTACAATGTAATAATTTGCATCTAGGAAAGATCTATAGGTGAGAAATTGTATCAATTTCTTAATTCCTGTACTGGTAAGTAAATCCCACCACCTTGCAGTTCACAGGCTCATTTTATAGTTTAGGAATAATGACACCCTGAAGTCAGAGGACATTCAACTCTAACACAAGAGGTTGCACACTCCACGGGATCAACAACTTCCTCACATTGCTACATAGGAATTCACCACCTAATTTCCTTAGTCATGACACAAATTATAACAGCTCCTTGAAGACTTGAAGGAAAAGTGTCACTGCATGGACCACTAAGAATTAGTGATCAAAACCTGAATTGCCAATTCTCAAATTCCACTAATTTTACCGACTCTGTCAGGTCATCTTGTTTTGTTGCTTTCTACCAGTGGGAGAGCCTTACAGAACAAGACAACGTGCTGCTTGGGATGAGAGAAGTGGATTAGCAAGATTTGGGCTTATGTTGCTGCCTGCACCTTTGTTCCCCGCTCAGTGACACTGAACTGCTTGATCGTTCTCTCCCCTTCAGAGGACAGATGAACAGCTGCGTCTCTTCAGAGGTCAAGGTAATTTTTGGCATATTTGAACTCGAGGTTTTTCTTCTACTATCATGTCCTTTCCCTTCCATCTTGTGTGCATCAGGGGCAGATGGGTGTGGTGATGACTCCTCTGATAATACTACATGTAAGTTCTCCGGACTGTACAGCAATTACCTGCCTGCTGGGTTTATTGAAAGTAATACATCAAACTTTTACCTGTGTTCAAGACCTTGCAGTCATATTGACTTCTCAGCCAGCTGGTCAACAGCTGGAGGACTTGGCTAGCCCATGAGCAGGATATGGGTAGGAATGCCACCAACAGGAATTTACTGAGTTTCCCCTCCTATTCACAGCACACACACTCTGCCCTTGTCCTCTCTTCAAAAGATCATAGGTCTAAAGAAACTCAATTGGACAAGAAGTCCAGGAAAAGCATTCTTTAAGTCATTATTTGACTCAAGATCATTCAATTTGCCCTCAAGTTAAAGGAGCAACTCACTGATTTTTAGGTCATTTGGCCAGGTTTCTCTAGGGACAGGCAACAAAATTAGAGGTCTTGTGCTTGAAACCTCTGCTTTTTAGTCCAATGTGTATCTGTTTTCAACTAGGAATGTCTCTCTAGTTTAGTAGTCTCTTTCCAGAAAGATATACTCTGTTTTCTTTCTTGCTTGAGCAAGCATCAGGATGTGGCTCAGCAGGCTGGAGATTCTGTACATCGTTTAAGACTTTGCTACTGTTGAGATGTAAAGCTGTCCCTGCAGGTTTTGCCCAGGCCGTACAGCTTTTGCATAGTTCAGTACGACAGGTTTGCCATGTCAGTGTGTGAAAACCATCTCTGCAGTTTTCATGGTGGCCACATCTCATGAACCTAGATCCTGGCAAATACTTTGTGATGAGTTAAGGTATTTCCTGAATTTCACCTAAATCTCTTTGCCTAATATTTATCAACAAATTGTGGTTTCTTCTGTTGGTTCCAACGAACTATGAAAAGCGACCTGGTGGCCCTACATGCAAGCAATGAACTTGCTGCAATATTCACGTGACATAGATGTACAAAATTCCAGGCACAAGTGAAGCTTATTAAGAAAAAATCATAATACTATTTTTTTTTCTAAAACTATCTCAAGAAGGCCAGATGTAAATGCAAGTAAACTTGGCCTGGTACCTATAAATAACTGATTGATGGAACGACATGTTATCAGAAGCATTAAATTCCAGGAGGATGTTCTCATCTTACTAAAAAGTTTAAAACCCACTTTCTTCCCTTTGAAATCATCTCTGTGGCTGTATACAACATGTTATCTTTTGTCTTTCATGTACTTTTTTTCTTCATTGCATCCTAGTCTTTTTTGCTCCTTTGATGTACAACAAAAAAATACACTGTACTTTTAAACCATCTGGTTGGAAATGCTCTGATACTTTTATGAAACTATGTTAATTTATTATTTATTTAAAGAGAGGATTCTTATCCCAAAGAAGTTACAAGTTGAGTAGAACGCATAGCTCTATATTAAATTCAAGCATAAGCTCAATCTTAAATTCACCTTGTGAGCTGGAAACAAATTTAAGTGTGAGTTTTAGATGATGGTGGCAATGAAAATTTGAAGCCCTTCTACCCTCTGCCAGAGCCCTTATTCCCAGGTATTTTTTGGGGAAAAAATAGATGTTAAACATCTGCAAAGTAACCTGTATGGAAATGCCTTATTTTCCTACTGGCTCTTTTAATGTGCTGTTAACTATTACTCAGGGTGGGACGGGCAGGTTCAGCAGTTAACCACACAGAACTGGCAGGTCAGTAGAAGGCTGACCGCAAGTACTTGAAAAAAAATACGAGTAGACTTTAGTCTAGTTCTGTTCTTCCTGAAGCCAGTGAAGGGTGTAACTGCAGGCAATCGCAGCAATGGCAGGAGGTAGAGAGGGCATTTCTAAAAATCCCACTTCCATTCTTTAAATGACCAAATGGTCAAAAGGCTAGAGCAGAGGTACACCTAGAAGAAATATGTTATGAGAAATCTCCAAGAGAAATGAACAGTTCATTGCACAGCCTTAACCAGCTCGGCTGCTGCAGTGCTCTTTCTTACTGGCCTAGCCTGTGGTTGGTATATTATGTACCCTGCCTCTTCTGCCTCATTCAGAAAGTAAGACTCTGTTTGTAATCATTCTGAGTCCCATAGTAAAAGAAATAAAAACCAGGTGTGCATGGACAGATACGCAGGTGAATAAGAATTATTTGAAGTATGTGGATTTAGCTTTCTTTTATTGCCTGGCAAAAGTATATATGTGATCAGGATACAATTAATTTGAGCTACTGGTTGGCTCATCTGTAAGAACAAGGCGCTGACAGGGAGCATGATGAGAGCTCTCATGGTCTGCTCCAGATTTCTATACATCAGATGGAGTGGAGCCAGCCTGAACAGCAGCCTGCTGACTACTGCATCCTGTGTGGGGGGTCATGGAGCATCATCATGAAAGTATTCAATTATCAAACATAAAGCAGAGCAAAAGCCTAGCCAAACAAAAATCCCCATTGAATTCCTATTACTGCAACTTTGATTTGTGGTTAAAATACAGTATAAGTGAGAGCTAGGCATTTAAAATCAACATTTGTCTATCTGACATAATTTAGACCTTGTGCATATCCATAAGATATTTTGTGCTGAATGCAATATTAATTTAAGGTCATATGTCCATATATATATATATATATACACCCAGTTCAAAAGAAAAAAAAAGTAGCATATGTAGTTCTAAATTTAAGATACAGGAAAGAACATGTTGCAACTACCCTCAAAGAGAAACATCATAAGTGGAAAAACACTGCAATAATGTTAGACCCCAAGAGCTCTGAATAAATTCTGAAACCCATAAAAGACCTCAGTAAACTTAAGTCTGTCTGTTGCTTTAGCATTATTACTTAAAGCACACAGTATTTGTGTCTCCGGATCTGATAAAGTTGATTTTAAACACATTAAGTTTCATTTAAAATTTATTTTCTTCTTGTGATGTGAAACACTCATAGGTCATGAGGCTATTAAATAAGGAATATTGTATTTGTCATTAATTTACATATGCTGAGTGAAGTGAAATAGGAAAGAAAGATGCTGGGTCTCTTCAGCTATTTTGTGTGAGACTTGGCAAATGCACATTGAATTCTGACTTTCCCATGTTGCACAACCCAGCACCTATTACTGTTTGTGAGCTATCTGGCTTATTTTTTCTGTCTTTAACACAAGTGTATTGGTACAAAGGCAAGCACACTTGTGCTTGCCAAAACATTGTCTCTTCTGCCATGTCCACAAAATCCTATATTGACATCTATGTATAGTCACTTGGGTCCAAATGGAGAGTTAGTTGGGTCATTGCTCTGTTTGTAAATGCCACAGATTCACGTACATATATAAAAAAGGGCTTGACGTGTTTATTTCTGCTTCTTTTGATATAGTCTTTATTATGTTCTTAAAAATTAGTCAAAACAGTTCATCTCCTAATACATATACTGTGTGAGTAGCACTTCTGTGAAAAAATAATACTGTGTGAAATTCAGACCGTTCTGTAGACAACAGCTCCAAGACACAATCGGTGCTACGAGCCAGAGAGCAAACATAAGGAAAGGAGAGGATTGGGCTCGTTCCTGCTTTTAACTGATGGCAGTATGGATGAATAAAGTTTTTCTCCAGGGCATATACTAACTGCATGCAGCAAATATGCATTGATGTCTACCCCTCATCAGCTAACCAATGTTACCGGCTTGTAAAAACACAACAATTATTAGCTAATTTAGAAATATCCTCATGGTAATTTCATTTCACTTATTACGCCTAATGGATAGCTAGATATTTGCATGAAGTGTGTGTGGCTTTTTGCCTGAATTGTTAATCGAGTGATTAAATGGTAAGTGAAAGTAGTGCATCCAGATGACATTAATGCTGTTCCAGTCCTGGGTGCCTCCTGAACCAGTCACAGCAAATAATCTGTTTTAAAGATACTTCTCTCGTAAGCTACTCATCTGCAAATGGAAGCAGGGTTGGCATAGACAATCTATCACACCAAGTCACCTTTCTTTCCCACTGTTTTTTATAGTGGTCTGACTACAGCATTTGGTTTCTTTTGTAGAAGTGGACATGCTGACACCCACCACCTCTGACCACTGATGTAGCTGAAACCTGCAGGCAGAAGAGCTCCTTTGCAAAATGTGCTCAAGACTGAAATGTATGTAGTAAGCTTGTACTTTAACTTGCACAAAACTATTTAGCGACACTTCATTACTTCATTAGTTCTTTTTTCTCGGTGCTGACCACAGGGTGTAGAGAGCCAGCAGCTGCGACCCCCTATCCTTCCAGAGCCTTCGCTTACAAGAGTAATGGGTTAATTGAGCGCGGCTCTTGCCTGCCTGTACCTGGGTTTAGCTTCTGGAGCGGGTGTTAACGAGCTCTCTGTGTGGGCATCTGCGCTGGTGCGTCTGACCGCGCCGCCCGAGCCAGTGAGCGGCTCCGCTGCCAGGCCGGGCACAGGCGGAGGGGCCGCGGGGCGAGGCGCTGCTAGTCCCGGCCCCCCACAAACCTGCGTGTCCCCAACGGGGAGGGAGCGGGGTCCTCAGAGCGCCCTGGGGCTGCAACTGCTGGAGGCCGAGCTTCCTCCTTCCCAGGGCTGTGCGAAACACCCTTTTCCTGAGCCTGAGGGACCAGACCCCGCGGGCAGGGAAAACGAGAACCCTCAGCCGGTGGCCGGGCCCCTGAGGGGGCAGAGGGGAGCCGCGGCCCTTGGGCTGAGGAGGGAGCGGGCCCTCCCCGGCGGGCGCCGAGCGGGCGGGAGGGCGGGCGGGAGGGAGGGAAGGAGCGGGAGAGCCGGGAGAGCGGAGCAGGAGCTGCCTCAAATGCTTGAAATAATTCCGCTTCCGTTCAGAGCCGGGAGCAGCCTCCCACGGCATCGGGGCCTCGGACCCGGCTCCTCCATCCCCGAGCGCCGGCGGCGGCTGGGCCATCATGGCAACCTCCCCACAGAAGTCCCCTTCTTCCCCCAAGTCGCCCACCCCTAAGTCTCCTCCGTCCAGAAAAAAAGATGACTCCTTCCTGGGCAAGCTCGGCGGGACGCTGGCGAGGAGGAAAAAAGCCAAAGAAGGTAAAAATTACAGGTTTGCACGTTTCCTGNGCGGGACGTGGCTGGAGCGGAGCGGGACAGGGCGGGCTGCGGTGCCCGGGCTGGAGAAGGGAGCGTTTCCCCGCAGGAGCCGGGCGTCCGGCGGCTGCGGCCCGGCAGGCCTGCGGCCCGGCTCTGGGCAGGGCCTGGGGTTTGGCCGGGCGGCAGGCGCTGCGCGGCCCGCCGGGCACCGGGCAGGAATATCTGCCTTCCGAGCTGTGGTGCTGAGACCCAGACCTGATGCTCAGGTCCCTTTTGGCTCGTAATGCGTGGCTCTGTGTTAGTGCACAGCGTGGTATGTTGTGCTGAGAAGCTGACGTGATGCACACGGCTTTCTGAATGTTTGTAATTGCAATCATTCCGCAGAGGCTTAAAACTTAACTAAGTTACTCTTAGTACTAAGCAAAAAAACCTTTGCCTCACGACAGTGGACCTTTGGAGAACACCGAGCTTGCAACAGTCTGGTTCTTTGTCCATACATGCGATTTAATATCCACCCACTACTGAGTTTGCCTGTTTAAAATCTCATGAGGCAGAGAATTGGAATTTAACCTCACTCACCCATGATTTTCACAGCTGTACTTAATTTAAATATGATGCAAATAGAGCCAAAGTAACAGTCACTTCGGAACAGTTTTTCAAGCAACATTCATTGCTCGCAAGTGTGAAGAAGGGTATTATGCTCAGCAGACCCTTGCTCTGATGGGTACGTGGGTAATGAGGCCAGGCACCGCGTTCAGAGTAGCTCCAATGCTGCGGACAAGGATGACGTAACTTTGGCGAGTACAGTCCCTCATTCTGTACCTATCATGTCATCTTTCTGAGGTGCATGGTCTTGCTTTTCAATTAAAACGTATGTTGTATGATTGGGCTCACCTTATTTGGCTTTTTCTGGTCATTGCAGATGTCCCAGAAATTGACAAAATAGTAAACAATGGGAAGCTATTAGTTACTTTGTTACATTATTCTGTTAGGGCATTCATGAGTGTTAGCATTGAACTAGCAACAATTTTCTGTGATGGGTCTATATTGTAGGTATGTTTAGAGATCTTTGATTTAGCCCATTTGTAGTAGATTTAGTATGCCTATTATTATTATTATTATTATTAAAAAACAATGCTGTTTTCCTCAATATTGGATATTAAGTCACAAATTTCCAGTGAACTGCTAGAGGCAGCAGTTACTTTTATTCACAGTCTTGTAATCTTACAAAAAGGTGTATTCTCTGAAATCATGTTTCTTTTCGTTACTTCATCGTCTGCATTAAATTTGACTAAAACCTGCACCTGCTATTTCATTATCTCATCATGTTGATACATACCCATTTGAAATTTTGGAACAACATTAGGATTGCCCGTGTCCTTTGTTTCTCAATTTTCTAAAGTCTATTTAAAAATAACAGTGGTTTGCAGACTTTTTTTTAAACTTTGTGAGTTTTGTTATTTGCTGATGTAAGAAAAAGTATTTCACTACGTTCACCCTAACATCCATAACATTAATTTGTATGTATAAATATAAAAATGTATAGCAAGCCTTTCCTTATGGACTTTGAAGTTCATATCTCATGCTAGAAACAAGAATAATGTAGACAAGTAAAGTGAATTCTCTAATATCATAGTACAGGTTGTTGATCAAAACAAAACTGTTACTTGAGATATCACACGTGATGTAAGCAGGGATTAGTCATAGCTTAAGACATATGTTAATCTGGAAAATACCTTGTCATAAAGGTATTCATAAAATCAGAAATTTGGAGCTCAAATTTGCTTACATTGTCATCTGTGATATAGGATCTTAGCCTGGTTTTCATTTACAGTATCTCATCACCACTGATGTAATTCAAGGATGGGAACATTGTACTTTAGTCTTTTCTGTGAGAGCGTGAGCAGCTGCATCTTTAAATAATGTATAAATTCTGTTAAGGTAACAAAATTTACAAATTATTACATATGTTTGGAATTAATTATAATTAGCTTTTTATCTAATGAGAAAATTGAGATAATACTAGAATATTTGATGACCTCTTTACAACTTAAGTGTTGTATTCAAAAAATATTTGTTGTTTATAGTAAGATTCCATCCCTTTCATTCCTGAAAACCATTCAAAGACTGAGCCACCTCATATGTGCTTCTGGAGGATTCCAGTCCTTATCTAGCAGGAGTTAAGATGTATGGTGGAGCTCATTTACTAACGAAAACCAACCACAAACTAGAATCTTCTGTAAGCTCCATGTAGTAGTGTGCAGTGTGTACTAAACATATCTTTATACAAGTGCAAGGAGAGAACAGAATGACCTCTTTTTTTTCAGATGTGGGGGCGTGTGTGGTGCTATCCTATGAATTTTTCATGATGGGTTCAGTAAGGTCGTGTGTGATTGTCTTCCTTGAATATTCCTGGCCTGGCAGTTATAGACACAGAAATCTCACTTCTCCTGGTAGCTTACCTTAGCGGAGAATCTTAAGAATTGGCCCCTGACATGCTAATAAATCTGTGACACATTTGGGAACAGAGAGCAAAGTTCAGAATTGCTTAAATTGCATAGGAGCAGATGGGAAACAGACAGCTTGGACCCATGAATTTGGTAGAGAGCAATTACTGCTCATTGTACGGGCTCAGGCAGTTTTCCAATTGATATGACATAAATTTCAGTAATTTGACTGCTCTTCTGGCTAGTTTATTTGGTGTTGATGGGCAGGAGAAAGAATGAAATTTCTTCTAGCTTCCACTTATGGTATTTCTTCTTTTCTCTATCTTGTTTTGATTTTATTTTGGTATGTGAGGTCACAGTAGGCTGTATTTTCTGTATGCCTAAGGGAAGAGTATGTTAACAGTATAAAATATTGTAGATTCTGCTATTCCTTGTTAATAACCTTAAATTTCTTAATCTTTATTTTGTTGCTGTCATGCACTTCACAGAATAATATGGAATTAGAACAAATGAAAAATGTAAATTGAGAATAAATGTAGGATGATGAGAGCTTTTCAGGTGTTTTAAGTAAAATTTTTGTCTTCCTAGAATCCTCGTTGTGCTACTCACTGACAGGGACGTCATGCCTTGGGGCATTTTACTATACAAGAAATTTATTTCTTGATATTCAAGAAATCATCTGCTGAATTTTAATGGACATATTTGAATTATTTTCTTTAAACTTGTTTCTGCAACTTCTTTTTGAGTAATGCCATACTGGCACAAAGGACTATGTTTTCATGGCAATAGACTTTTCTTGTCTGTTTCTCACATGAGAGATTCTAGACTAGCTTAAATGCTTTGCAGGCTCTTTTCTTTTCTACTGCTCTCACCTGTTGCTGTATTTGAAATGCAGATAAAGCTGAAAGAGCTACTGATATATGTCCTACCATCATACTTGCTGATATGTAGTGGAAGCAATGAAAACGGGCTGCTGAATGCTAATTTCATACTGGTGCTTCAAAGGCAGCATATAGTGTTTTCTGTGAAAAGGAAATGGTGTGGGGAAGGCTTTATCATCACTCATATCAGTACTTTTGAATTTTTATCTTTTACTGCAGCATATCAGTACATTCCCCTAGGCCTTCTTGTGCCACCAGAAGAGCTGAACAGCAGCTTTTGATGTCTGGCATCATGCACTTCACCTCCAGCCTCAGTGCATGGAACTGAAATGTGCTTATAATCTTTCTGCTATGTGCTGTGTTACATATTCCCCTGTCCCTGGGGCACTGCCACAGGCACATCATAGATGGCTGTGTAGCTGATGCTGAAAACCTGTTAGTACCACCACTGAAGCAATTATTGCCTTGGAGCAAGTTCTGTTAAGTAGATAAAATACTTCTATTAAGTGGAAGGAACATGGACAGCAAGAAGGAGAATAGAGAGAAGACTCACCTGCTTTGTTTGTTGTCCTTTCATTGATAGGAGCCTTCTGAGCACATCTACAGTGTGTGAAAGGAAGAAAAACTACTCAAGAGGAGACCAGTGAGGTTTTGTTTCCATCCTTTGAATTCAAATTACCAAGGGGATAGGTGGGGAGGCCTCTCTGCTCCGACTGTTGAAGGGATTGCTTGGTAGAAAGAAAGATAATTGCCTCTGAAACGCTTCTGTCAGCACAGACAGAACAGCCAACTGTTGCTTGGGCTGTGATGGCAGTAGCCCCCCAGGTGCAGTTCTCGGGCATATATGGAAATGACAGCTCTGACCTGCCTGGAGCTGTTTGTCAGCTGTCAAGCCATGCTGGGCTGGGTTTATGCGGGTGAAAGAGTAACTGCTGGAGCCTTTGATAGCTTTTGGATCTGCCTCTCTCTTGCCTTCCAGCCTCAGCCTCCTCTTTCCACAAGTGCTGCTCTCTGCAGTAAACAGAAACGCATTGGCACTGTTAGCTGTTATCTGTAAGGCACTGCTAAGCATCTAGGATTGTTTCTATGTGACTAAATTGAGGACCGGGTCCTATTATGCTAGGCATTGTACTTTCACAAACAGTGCAAAGAGCCCCTGCATGCATTAGTTTGCAACCTAGAGCTCTTTATTTGTATATCTTGCATGTTTTTCTGGCTTTTTTCATCCCGTAATCTTAATTTTAACATTAATTCTGGCATTTCAGATTTTTCTAGGACTTGTGATCTCATTGGGAATTCTATCTAAAGCATTTTCTTTTTGGTTTTGATTTCAAGAGACTTTTAGTAGGCTTTGGCTCTCATTGGTTCAGAGAAAAATAGGCACATATTATCTGTGAATGCATTTCTGAATCTCAGAAGTCATGGATTTTTGTAAACTTATTCTAAAAAAGTCATTCATGTAGGACCCAGGTCCAGTTAAGCTTAGTCCATGTGTTTCATCTGCAGCAATCAAATGTGTAGGAACATGGGAGTCCCACATACCTGCATTTTGGCCAGACAGGTTATTAAATCTATATCCAGAGGTATCCTATCATGGTAGAGCTGAATGTACCAGTGCCTGCTTTATGTGAACGTCTCCTAGCACGTGTAAACATATGTGGAGATTGTGAAACATAGGATGTGTGAAATAAGCTGACAGTGTTAAGATTAGCACAAAGCACTGCCAACTTCTTCTCTGCCAGACTTGGGGCAAAGGAGCCTGCGGTGATGTCCCACTGGAGGCAGGAGGACCCGTGCATGCAGTGGGGGATGTGCGTGACAAGGACACAGAGCCAGGCTCTCCTGCCTGTTCCCACAAGAGCATCCCATCGCTTGCTTTTGGACTAACTAAAATGACACAGAGACTTCTTTATTTAACTGTATGCATGATTAAGTTCTGAAATGTATTGCTATATGGTTTTTTGGATGCCAGAAATATTTTTTTAAATGCAGTGAGAGGCTAAAAATTGGTCTGGCGGATTCTAGATGAGAAAAAAAATATATCTGCAGTGGCCCACATGCGAATCACATAGGACATCATAGACACTTCGGATTCAGAAATCATTGAATCCACAGCTATTAGGAAGCTTATACCAAGCAAAAAAATTCTCTTGGTTTGCCTTTTCCTGTTTGTATTATAGAGAATGCGTTTCTGCCAGGGGCCAGGACCCTGGACTTTGATCTGCTGTTCTGACCCAATATGGCCATTAATTTTGTGTGCTCTGTTTACCTGCCTGTGGACGTAGAGCCGCTGAACTCGGTCTTTGCCTTTGACTTCTGAAAGCATCCTCAGGTTATGTGGGCAAGTTAGCTGCCACAGAAGTATGTCTTTTATTTCTTGTGCTTTTCGCATTTGAGCCGTTTCTTCATCAGCTGAGCCTGTAGATTTCATACAGAATAAAACTAAATATGCATGGAACAGGTTAAAGGAAAAGGGGTGGTGAAGAGAAGCAGAGAAGGGATCTGGCTGCAGAAAGTAGCTGTTCTCTGAGGTGCTGCTGGGCTGGGAGGAAGGACAGGGCTGGAGGGTGGAGTTTGTCTGTAAGGCTGTGTCCATTTCTTCCTCTCTTCAGTAGCAGCTGCTCCCCTCTCTCCTTGCGCTGCCTTGGTTGCAGTGGTCGCTGCTGAGCTCTTCAGGGTGCTGTGAGCAGACGTGGATGAGGGTGCTCAGTGGTTTGGCAGTGCTTGTTGCTACAGCAGTTGTTCCCCATCTGTGGGGAAGGGGTGGTGGTCACAAGCTGCCAGTTGGACCATGCTGTTGTAAAGACTGGAGATCATCTAAAGATTCAGGTGTCTTGATGGTTCAGGATCTCAACTGAGAGGAGGTGGACTGGTCTGGTCCACCAAGCTTGTACCTCTCACTGGCCAGGTGAGATGAAGGTATGGTGACAGCATACTCTGGTTCTTTTCAGTATCTGCTGTAGTTGGCTGGATGCATAGCAATTACTTAGATGAAAGGTAAAAAAGGTTAAAGTGGAGAAGTAAGATCAGCATTAAACAAGTGGTCAAGAGCCATTGCTTCCAGATTACAGGACGGAGCCACGGAAAGAAGAAAAAAACAGCTAGAGACCAGCTCAGAGTGATGCACTCCTCATTCAATGACAATATTTTCTTTACATCTCCAGATTTAAAATAGGCTGTCCATGATATCAGACTCATAAAACCATGAATCCAGTCTTCAACATGAAGGTGGATATGTGTATGTGTTGAGTGTGCCAGTGAGTTAATTCACTTTGGTGGCCAGGCTGAAATACAAGCAAAAGATGTCTTGAACCAAAACCAAAGTCAGATCAGAAGCCTTATGTGAATCCTTAGCCTACAATGCAACTACCCCTTGACAACCTGTGCTCAGGCCAGAGAAAACCAAGGGCCAGGAAAAACAAGAAAAACAGGGATGTTCCTGGCCAAGAGTGAGTTCTATTGGCAGAGCTGTATTAGGAAGATTAGCCACCATCTGTTCACTCGAATCCTGCACCTGGCTCGAGACTGTGCCACTGTTCAACCAAGTGATGGTCTTACTCAAAATATTAAAGAACTGCAGGGTTAAGTAACAAGGCTCCACAGTCTCCCAAATGTTCTACTTTCCTTTTAGTTTCGTAGTAGTCCCTGTGAAATAACTGCATGTGGTGCTGTAAAACATAAATGTGGATTTAATACAAAATTAAAGAGAGCAGAGTGGTCATAAGTTAGTGATACTGCTTTTCTTTTAGTTTCTTCCTGACTTCTTATTGATGTTTGTGTTAAGTACCACACAGTGCATCATGTTTGACAGTATCTTATGTATCTTGTTTTTCTTAGACAATTATTTTTGCAAAAGAAAACACCTGGAATATGTCTTTCTGTGAGTCAGTCTTGATAGTTGTAGTCATGGTTAAGTCCTTTTGGCTTCTCTGATTTCTACTTATCATTGAGCTGATGGTGTTCTTTTCCCTTCCTGTGGTGTGATAGAGCAGTCTATGGCACTGATCCAGTGGGAGCCGAAATTAAACTTTGTCATGAAACCTATGAAATTCCATTTGGAAAAACAGACTTTAGTCAGGGTGGTAGGAGAGGGGGTACAACAATTGTCAGTGACCACTTCTCCCCTTCAAAAGCTCAGAGCAAAGACTGAAGGATGTGGTAGAGTGAGGAGCAGCTGTTCATGTCCAGACTGATAGAGATTTCCCAGACATGAAAATACAATCTCATACTGTAAAAGCTTTGAAAGCATCAAAAATTCTAAATGTAATCTAGACATCACAATTTACTGAATGTTTCTTTAGCATAGGGCTCATAAAGTTTTAATGGAATGTGTGTTCATAAAAAATCCGTCACCACACCTTTGCTATTTGTACTGAAGTCTCACGTAGTACTTGGACCTCTTTTGCCTGCCTTTGAATGCAGAAAGACAACTTTCAAGTGTTCTAATTAGAGCTGGCCTCTTGGCTTTGGTGGCTGCAGCAGTACACAAGCAAACAATTCAAGTGAAGTTAACTATGCTAGAAACAGGATGGAGAAAGGGAGCTGTGAAATAATTATTTTTATATAAGTTTTTCTGTATTATCCGTTGGAGATACCAGCTTTTTCCACTAGCCATGTTTCTTTGGTCTTTTTCATATAGTGCTTTCCTGTGTCCACATCTACTAAAATAGATATAAAGCTCCATGTTAACAGTGATGTTCAATAGGTAAACTTCAATGTAGACCTTTTCAGTTAGCGTGCAGGTAATGACTGCCAGTTTTTTACTTTAGGACTTAATACTTCATTTATTCTCACTTACTGCAGAGGAAAAATGTGTGTTTCTTCTCGTGGCTTGGCCACGGACTTTCTGGCTGTAGAAGAGATACCCGTTACTGTGTTGGTGCTGTCCTGCCAGTTGTACCTGCATTTCTTTAGCTCATGATTGATTGTTTCCCTGGAATTACAGTCAAAGGCTTGGGTGCTAAGCAATCATAGGGCTATGGTGGAGCACCTTCCTGGCTCAGCAAGTAAGTGGGTGTCATACTTTGCAAACAGATGAACAGGGGTACAGGCAGCCTAGAGAGCACGTGTGCAGCAAGGGTGGATGTTAAGGTCAGAATTTCCCGGACAAGAATGTCTAAATTGCTGTGCCCTACTTACCCAACTGTGAGCTGGATTAGTGAAAGGGAGAGTTTAGGCAGAGAAGTACTTTGGGTACATTTAGTGGGAGAAGAGAGAGATGTTTTCTTTTGTATCTGTACAGGTGGTCCTTTTGAAGCGAGCCAGAATAAGCTTCCTCACCTGGGTAATGGCCTGAATAGATTGGCAGGGTGTGAATCCATTTTCAATGTGTGTAAAGAAAAGCGTAACAGTTTGCCAGTGTACAGCCTTTCATTTATTTTTTCTTAACAAGTTTCTTCTTCGGCCATCAAGTTAGGCTGAGCCCTAATAATTTTTTTTTCTTTTAACCCTAGGCAGTTCTAAAGCAGCAAACTATTAATAGTGAAATATTGGTTTAGAAGAACACTAATGCACAGGGGATTCTAGAGCAAACAAGGCAATGCTGTCAATGGTTCAGATTGTTCTTAATTACAATAATGGCATTATAGGAGCTGCAGTTGCTGTCGGGCACAAAAGAAGATAATGGTAATGTCAGAGTGCTCAGAGTAAATGCAGTATAATGTATTGCAGTACGGAATTCAAAAGATGATATGCCTAACTTGTCGTCGGAGTGCATGAAGAAGAAAAATGGTAAAAGGCCAGAACAGTTTTTGTTGTAACTATGTAGTTCAGGTTTTTGGGTTTGGGGGGGATTTGTTGTTGGTTAGTTTGGTTTGGTGTTGTGGGGGGTTTTTTGTGGGGTTTTTTGTGGCCTATGCTTTCAGGCTTAAGAAGAAATGCCAGGTCTCATATGTTTAAATGATGTGCATTAATTTTACTAGAAGGTGTGATCACATCTGTCCTCCTCACTTGGAATAAAGAAAATCACCCTTGCTTTGAGAAGGAAAGGAAATACGTATTGGCTCAGTACTATCATACCCTCAACACATTTGATATTGATCCTGTTAGAATGATACGATAGATTTGGCCCTAAGTCAGAATTTGCCCCAGTAGCCTCTAGAAATATGTCCAGATCTATTTAAAGTGTGTGATCCCTATTTTGTAATAAGACAAAAATAAAAAAAATTAAACTCTGTGTTTTAGGGATGTTTCAAAGCTGGATTTGAATTTTATGGCTAGAGGCGAAATCTGACCTGTAGCTCCTGTAAACATGTTAAGGCTGTATGTTGTGCGCTCAAATTCTTTACTGTAAAGAAAGACTTACTGTTTTACTGCAGAATAAAAGTCTCAGATTCTTGTCACTGCTTTGTTATAATTCTCAGTTATAGGTAAGAACTGATACTAAGCAAGAAAATAGTGGTGGTGTTCCTCATTATACCACGAGTGTTCAGAGTGACTTAGTGTCTTGCATGCTTTTTAAAAACTTATTGCAGTGGTGGGTTGGATTGGAAGAAAAATAATCAGTATCCAGTTGATTTGCATCTTTATTATTTTGTTCATGTTTAACTGACTTGATTCATTTGTGAGTAGCTGATTCATGTGTAACTGACTTGAATCAGGTGCTCACAAATGAAGCAATTTATATAGAAATGGAATAACTATTTTTTAGGAGATGTTGTCTCACGCACAGAATGCCAGTATGCTTTGGAAATAAGTTTTCCTACGGGAAGAGCAGGGTGCAGGTGCTCTACAGGGCACAAGGTGGCTCCAGTTGACGAGGAAAGCTGGTGTGAGCCAGCAATTAGTTCACAGGAATCGGCTCGAAGTGTGTCAGAACGGAGCTCAGCGTTTCACGATATTGCAGGTCTGGTATTTTGAATATGAACTGAACCTTAATGGGTCTTTGGAAGAAGACTGTCTAGTCTTAGAGTAGGGCTAGTAAATTTAGATTGCATTCTATGCCTTGTATTTAATTTTTGAAGGAGTTAGCCCAGTGGATTTTGTCAGACATTCTGAGCTAAGATGTTTTTGCCCAAGTGGAAGAAGGTAACAACTCTGTGCAGAACAGCGTTCCCAGGGCAAGCTGTGGGGAAAACAGTTGGTGTGTACAGTAAGAGCAGAAATGTAAACTAAGCTAAGCAGAGGATAAAACTGAGATTCAGAGGTTCATGAGAAAGGTTTTATCAAGCAGGTCATTAAAATTTAATGGGTAGAGGAGAGAACAGAATAAATCCCATATTATAACCAAACTTAATATAAAATGCTTTGTGTCTGTTGTTGGTCTTACACTCTGTAATAACAGCATTTTTGTTTTCAGAGTCTCTTAGAAGTGAATTACTTGTCTATTTCTATTTCCGACATAATAATAGCTGCTGATAGCCTGCCCTTACACAGAACATCTTAACCTTAACAGTTCTAAACACCTGAGAATTTTTGAGTGAGGACAGAAAAGGACAAATGTTTGTTCTATCCGTACCATCTGCTTGGGGCAACTGAGGCAGACAAAGGTGAATTGAGTTGATTTACTCATGTGATCTTCTGCAGGCTAAGTGAAAACTAGCAGTGGTTTCCTAATTTCAGTGTTAAGTCTTGCTCCATTAGATAGCACTTTGTGCTATTCACAGTTTTTGTTTTGTTTTAACTCTGTCACATGCCTTGATATGGTTTAGATTTTTATATGAACTGAACTTTTAACTAGTTTGAGGGAGTTTTGTTGGTGTTTTGGTTTTTTTGTTTTTTAACAACAGCTCATCTGGCGTTTAATTTTTTTGCTTGTGTGAACTGGGCAGAAGTTTTCTGGGTTTGCATTTTTAAATTGGCTTTACATATTGTTTCAGCAGACATTATATTAGATAAATGCATGAAGAAATAACATTTCTTGATGTGATCTTTGCCTCTATCCCAAAGAAGAAGGATTTAGTTAAGAGGTTTAAGCTGGTTTACTAAATAGCAATGATTTCAAAGTAATGTCAGGTGTTAAATTAATAAATCTAACTTTGCTGCATTAATTGTTTTTAAAGTCTTGAAGCTTACAGTTTTCCTCTCTAACAGCTAATGTTAAATACACCAAAACAGGTTAGGTACAAGACCTACACAGTATTAATAATAAAAATAGATGTGAAGCACTGTTTTGACTTAGATTCTCTGTATTTTCAGTTTTGCAAATTCAGTTTATCAAAAGTTAACTGTGGGCATGATTACAATTAGTAACTTGCTGTGTTATATCTAATCCCTCTGTTCTTCATTCAGACAGAACTCCCATTAAGGCCAAAGAAAGTTTTGACTCAATAAGGAATACAGTAACTGGCTCTAGTTTTAGTACATATAGGGCCAGATTGTGGGTCACAGCCAGCTTAGAAGTGCACAGCTCCAGTGATTCCAGATCTTGTGCATAATAGGCAGATCCTTCACACTGTTACGACCGTACTTTATTAATGTGTCAAACACAGGAGAAAAAAACCTGACAATTTTACGGTTGCTCAGAATCTTATTAGCATGTCTTAATGTTTTGTGTTTCTGAGCTGAAATTACGCAAATATGTCTTCAAAAACATTTCCCTGTTTTCATGAGAGAGTGAAGAAAATAGAAGTAATCAAAAATTGGAATTAAATACTTGAATAGTTTGGCCAATTAATAAATCTGCAGTTGCAGAATAGAAGGTCTGTGGGCTGGAGCTGGCTCTTAACTTAATGTTAACTTACATTTAATTAGTCAGACCAGATGGAAGCTGGCTAAGCTTTGCATGAAGGCTTGTGGGAAAAAGACATAATCTTCCATTTTGTCAAAGGAACTAATACCACAGATTAAAGGTCGGTGTTCTTTTCAGAATTTAAAGAGTGGATGCATAGTGGCTGACAGCAAGAAACAGCAAGGGCACTAACAAATTAGCTTAACCCCTAGATGACTAGTATAGCAGCTTTGCTTCATTTGATTCTCCAGTTCAAACCATTGGCCTCCAGTTTCAGTAATAAATCCCAGAGAGATAAGAATGTCTGTAGATTATATTCTTTTGTCAGGAGAGTAGAGTTATATGTAGGCAGTTAGCATGGGTAGCAAAATGAAGCTCAGGGAAAGGTTTTCTTACTCAACTGAGTTAAAATTCATGCTGTTCAGATCCTAAGCACTTGGGATCAGTCTGACAAACCACTTAATTCCTCCCTTAACAATAAGCATGCAAGTAGACGAGTCAAGTAGACAAGTCAAGGAACCATTCACGTGCTCAAAGAGGTGCGTAGATGGATCAAGCTAGTGTGCAGAGCATAAGGACTAAATCAGGCACATACTATGTTAAGGCTTGAAAATGTAGTAGAAAGCATGAAGTGGATCTGTCTTCTGCACATTGCTCGTGCAGAAAGGAAGGTAACCCTCTGCAGTAGGTAATAACTATTGTAACTTTGGTCTGTCATCTTTGCATATGTTATTTAGATGGGAATACTTGTGCAAAGACTAACTTGGGGAAGAAGGCTGAAGCACCTGCTCTATGTCTGTGTTTGTGTCCAGCAACAGGGAATTAGGTGTCTGGTGGACTTTACCAGCTGGGATGCAGGTACCTGTAGAACCAGTAAGTGTATTTTGAACACCCAAATACATGCCAGATCCAGGTGCCTAAATAGCTACTTAAGTTCCCATAATGTCTAATCCCCTGTTAGTCTAACGCAGTTTATTTTTAAACATTTAGAAATGAGCTTTTCAGAACATTCTGGAGCTTGCTTCTGCTTTGTAAAACTCTTTTGCTACTAGACCATCTTGCCTAGGTTGTCACATATAAACTTTCCCACCGTGGCCAAAAATCCCCTACCATTTGATGGTTTTATTTGATGGTTTTACTTAAGTAAAACTATTTGGATGAAATTGAGTCACTTTTTAGGAAGAGTAGAGTATCTTGCAAATCTCAGTAATCTGTACTTACTTGACAGCCCCAGGAAAGAGGACTAGGGAACTGAATGAACATGAAGACTCTGTTTGTGATTGCCTTATGTAGACAGAGACTTCGCTATGCAGAGGCGAGGAAATCTGTGCTGCTGTTTAGTGTAGCATTCTTAGAGTGTGGGTAAACACAAGACTCCAGCCTCATGCTCTGCAAGGTGCACAGATTTTAAAAATTACTTTTAAGAGGGAGAGCTTTTCCACTGTATGAACTAAAGCACATATGGATTTGAAATCCTACCAAGTACTTTGAAAGCTGTATTCACATGAATGTATGTTAATGCTCTCATCTCTTTTCTCATTTTTAAATAATTATATCCTGGGGATGAAAGGAGAACTTTACTAGTCACTGTTTACTAGACCACATTTATCTTACAGTTACCAAATGTTGACGTTGGAGATACCACAGTTATTTTCCATTTTGAGTTACTGGCATATTTCAGATACCACTCGGTGACAAAATATTTGAAGGAAATGGTAAATTTAAAAACAGTTGTAGTGGTAAATGACAGAATTAGCATTTACTTACCAAGTGGCTCACTTCAGCCATTGGATACTCAGAGCAGTATAGGAGTAGGTAGTGCACTTTTGGCAGAAGTGTAGGTAGTGTGAAAGTACTTTTTAATTTCCTTGTCAGATAAAACTTAACACTGCACATCTCAGTCCAGCTTCTGTTTTCTGTTAATGTCCACTGCCTCATATGGGGAGTATAGTATAGCCCAGTAGGATTTGTCCCAACAAGTACATGTGAAGAGAACATTTAGGAACAAAGTCATTCATTTACCTTTGATAAGTGTGTCAGATATCTTCAGGTGGCATCACGTTCTGTTTTGGAAGGGCACAAGTACAAATTCTACTTTCATTAAACTCTGTTACAAAAAACCACTGTTGGAATCGGAAGAGTTTGGGAGCTGCCTTTTTCATGGAAGTACTGTGCAGTGTGAAACTTGCCAAAAACTAATGGATCGCTTGCAGGAAATTGGAAGTTAAAGTGCGTGAGTCAGTCTACTTCAAGGCTGAACAGTTTCCACTGGACTTAATGAATGCCAAGACCTAGAGACAGTACAATCAGCTGCAGCAGTTTTCTTCAGTTGTTTCATCCAGGCACTGTAGAGGATTCTGTTTATTAGAGTCCTTGGCTTTTAGTTCATCAGGTTTTAAAAGTGTTAGCATACATTGAAACCTTTGCAGAAGAAGCAGCAACCAAAGCGTTTTTATTTTTGCTTCAAAGCAGTTAATACAGAGCATGGGCTAAAATGTGCGGTTTCAGGGATTTCATCTGCAGAAAACAACCACCCCCCAAGATTGTAATGTCAATCTCCAGAAAAGGAGAGGTTAATTTTTATTCAGAGGTGATATATGTTAGCTTGACACTTTCTTCTTGAAGTACACAGGTCATTTACTTACTGGTGTGTACAAGGATTTTGATATACTTACTGAAATGTATCAAACATCAGATAAGAGAAAAAACCAAAATAGCGTTTGTTACAAATCAAAACTATTAAGAACTATGTCCAGAGTGTACCCGTGCAATACCACTTTTGACCAGAGTACTAAGTGAATCTAAAATCTAAGTCTTTGTAGGAATTCAAGAAAGAATGAGTTGTTTCTGTGTATGTACTTGGATTAGATTTCCTTAATGTGAGTTATTNTACTGGGCCCCACTGAAAAGGGTCTAGCTCTGCCTTTCTTGCAGCCTCCCTTCAGATATTTGTGCACATTGATGAGATCCCCCTGAGCCTTCTCTTCACTAAGCAGTCTAAACTCCCTCAGCCTCTCCTCATGAGAGATGCTCCAGGCCATTAATTATCTTTGTAACTCTTCACTGGACTCTCTCCAGTNAGAGTGGCTGAGGGCATGCATGGCCTGGTGGGTTCTTAGCTCTTGCAGTGGGAGACCTATTCTCCCATTTGTATCAGTAGTTGAACCTTCTGAGCGTTTCTGAGTTGGAGAATCACTGTGTGTACCAGAGCCTTGGGACTTTGGGTTCATACAGGCAGTGTCACAGGAGGTAGATGATGTGTCTCCATCCATTTGCAATTGCTCATGACAGCGCCACTGCTGAGCTACAAAGATCACTGTGTGCCTGGAGGCATGGAATTACAGAATGGTTGAGGTTGGNGGCTCTTGCACAGGAGAGCCCAGGACTGGGCACAGCGGTCCAGGTGTGAAATTGCATGTGCAAAACTCTCCCCTGTGTCTCCACTGCTTTTCCACCATGCACAGCATTCATGCAGCTCTTTGACTGTGCCTTGGTCAAACGTATGGACATTTGGTCTTAAGAAAACTTGAGTATGTTGCCATATGAAATTCATATGAAGTTGACCACATGTTTCTTGGTGAGATTTAGTCTGAGTAAGCTTAACATTATTTAAAAGAGCAATTAACCACTTTTTCAAATAAAGAATAATCCTGGATCAAGAGGAAAGAATTTATATTTTTTCTTTTCCCTCCTTTCTCTTTTCTTCAGTTAGATGGAAACATGACTGAGATTTTCAAAGCCAACCAGAGGATTTTGCTGTCCTGACTCATAACATTCTGTTGCCAAGTCTTCTGTTTGGCTCTGAAAATCCCAACCTGAAATGTGCTCACCTACAGCACTCCTCCCCAGTAAAGGCTACAGACTCAACTGTATTAATTTACATGCATGGACTGGGGTGCGGTTTCTGTTCCCTTTGCCCCCAGAAGGTAAGTATTTCCTCTGGGTGTTTCTATTGGAGAAGACCATCTAACTACTCCAGAGAAACCTTACCATTTCAGGTCTTGAAGGAAAAGCTGAATTAGACCAGTAGGTGTAATTATCTGGCACTTTTCTCATGTTTATAATCTAAATAGGAAAGTTAGATTTTGATTTCTTTTGTTAATTTAATGTTTCATTTAATAAACTTTTTTTTATAGTTAGCATCTATGTCTCTGATATCTGCTGGTTAACATAAACCAGGCAAGCGAGGGCCCGACCAGCTCAGCGTTTACTTGCCTGAGACCTGCAGTTGTAGAGATGTGAGATGCACATGATGGCTGTTCAGAGTGCTCTGCCAGCCTCCAAGAACTTGACATTGACAACTCTTTATGTACATTTACTAACTCTCTGTCCAAATATTTTCTTGGGTGAATTGTCCCATTTGTCTCTGATCACGTGATGTTTCTGGTACCTTCAGTTTGCTACATGAGGAGTTTCTCAGTTCTACCATGAGCTTTCTGAAGACCCTTCCCTTGATGCTGATTCCATTTTCTGGAATACTGTTTTTTGAGTGCACTTTCCCTCTTCACCTTCTCTGCTGAATGACCACGTGGTCCTGGCTGTGCGTGATTTCACGTGCACAGCAGGATTTTAGAAAGTTCCAGTATTAACACTGTGGTTTCATTACTCTTACAAGCTGACTGAAAGATGGAGTCTCACTCTGATCTTAACTCCTGGGGTGTCTCCTCCCTTGAGCCTATTCAGGTGTTTGTGTGGCTGTGGAATAAGTAGGATTGGGAAATGGCATAGGTTAAAACTAACCTTTTTTTGTTGACTGGTTGGCTAGTTTTAATCTGAAGCTCTTTCCTGATGTAAAATAGGAAATTTATCATAAGGCCATGTGAATGCTTGTGCAAGAGATGATGATCATGTGGGACTGAGAATGAGCAACAAGTTTGGGAACAAGGTGCAGTCACCTCTATCAAAAGCAGTGACCATGACACAGATTGCTGTGTTAGGTTTGGATGTTTGATTATTGTGAGCCTCGGTTTCCAAATATGTGAAATGGAGCAGTGACAAGGATTCAGTTTGAGAGACCATTTGGGCTTTCTAGATGAAAAATGTTAGGGGTTATTAAGTGTGAATGTGGTGAAAGGCTTAGAAGACAGGTGTGGCTTAAAGAAATGGTTTGAAATCCGGTAACTTATTTCTAGGTTTAATTGAAAGTTGTAATCCCAGCAATTGGTGCCAATGTCTTCTAGGATTTAAATGTAACGCACTGGAGCGTGTAATTTAAGGCTTTATAGAACAGTGTTCATGCATATACGCTTATCACTCAGCACGTGTTAGCATTATTCCTGTGGAATGCTCTTAATTAAAATCCAGTAGTTGCTTACAGTGCAGTTGATGCTTACTATCATGAGCACTCAGTCAAGTTAACAGACAAATAATTCTAAAATAAGAATGATTTTTCTCAAAGGTACAATGTAGTTGGCAGAGACTTTTGTAACTGATGTTGTCATTAACATACAGGAGGTTTTGGCAAAAGACTCCTTGTTGATCAAATGCTTTCTGTTTTCCAAATCCTAATATTAGCTTTAGTATGAGGAAAGGGACTGGAAGTTGGTCCAGCAGCAAACAGGATGCTTTTGCAGCAAAATAGCCACTAGGGCATGTCTAGTTTACACGTTGTACTCCAACATCTCATACTTAAAAATCTGGATTTGTTTTGGAAAAGTAAATCTCTTGATAAATTGGAGAGTGGTTTTGCTTTTTTTTTTTTTTCTTTAAGGGAAGGAACACACACCAAAATAAGTATTTTGTGATATAATATTGCTTCTTTCTGAAATTTTATGTTGTACGTTTTTTTGGATGGTGTATAGTTGGTGCTCAGTAGATAGGGTTAATTG